>VWYN01021713.1:49180-125416 GCA_013400075.1 Hippolais icterina | reverse complement strand
TTTTTGTATATAAACCAGGAAGGGACATAACTTTTCATTGAAAGGAGCCCCTCAGACTGTAACATCAGAGGAAAGGAAGAGCTTCATCAACAAGTGCTGCAGGACAGGTACTGCTTTGCATGAGAGTAAAGCTATGGTATCAGAAAACCAAATGAATGGCACCTCTGTCCCATGCTGACCACTAAAAGAATTATACAGAGCTTCTCCATGGGCTCCGGGTGTGGCATAAAGGGTTCCATGCAATTTGCCATCACTGGCAATAAGAAGGTCGGCAAGAAATGTGCAAAACCAGCAAAGAACAGAGCTTTTGTTGTCACCATGAAAACAGACATAGAGTTCTTCTTTCACCAAGTGTCAGCTCTTGCTAAAAGTGTAGTCTGACAGTACTGTGGTATCAAGGTGGTAAAATGAAGGTCATACATGAAGGTGGAACACCCAATAAATAGTGACTTGATAAAATGATTGATAATATTTGTTACAGAGAAATACAGTGATGCACAAGATTTGGGGGGAGTCCTGGTATTACGTATGTGTGCTATAGTGACTACAATCACTAAGAAAAGGTTTATTGCAATCATGCAGGTCAATTCTATGTAAATGTTGTCTCCAGAGAAATTAGGAAAGCAAATCAAATGGTAAACTCTGTGACAGTTCAGGTTATTATGCCACAGATGTACTTGGATCTTGAATTCCTGTGAGTAGTTTTGCTCTTCATGTCCCCATGAAGTGTATGGTGGTCCTGTGGATCAAACTTTGTTAAAGCTGCCTAAAACATCCTCCCTCTTAGCTGCAATTAACACAGCAGCTCCTGCCTAAAAGGGAATAGACACCTTCTTGGAGGCTAAAGGAACATGCAGTATAGCCATAATCTGCTCTGCTCACTTGTAAAAGACCTTTACAACTGTAATGAGGGAGAAAACACTTATTTAGAGCATTATGGATATCTTAACTATTACATTATATTGCCAAAAAAGCTGTCCAGGTTCTAAGTGTAACATCATGAGTAAAAGAATTTATGAATGGAAATCTCATCTGCTTTCAGATCCAGGAGCCCGAACCTTTTCATGTATTATTTAATAACAATTGTGATAAATGCATTTATTAACATGCAAGCAGAAGTTACTCTTTGTATTTTAAGATGAATATTTTCTATTTCCATTCAAACTGACCTCACAAAATGGTTTCTGCAGTGCTTTTTTTCAAGATTATAATGACAGCATAACTACATATTGACTTAAAGCAATTTGCTGCTATTTAGGCATAAATTGCAAATTATAGTTGTTTGATAAGTCAAGAAATTGCTTTCTCCAGTCATATTTCTTCAGACAAGATGTATAATAAAATCTTTAAACTCTACACCCATTTTCACATTCAGTTCTAAACATATTTTTCCACTATTCTGTCTCTCAATTTTGACTAAAGAAAATGGTCCAAACCCTTCAAATTCAAAGCATGTTTACTCTCTGAAGTTTTTCAGATTTAAGAGATCATATTCAGTAATGGTAATCTTGACTCTATGTAATTGCAATCAGCAGAAGTGGGCTTGGCACTGAAATTCGCAATTTTCTATCTTAAACATTCTTTTCGAAAGTTCTGCTTTATTACTCCCTGCTCTCTACACGCCACAATTCTGTTCTTGGATTTTGCAAGCTGATAATTGTATGTTCTACTGGTTTCCACAGGATCTCATTCTAACCCTATCTTATCCTATTCAAACATTCTTTCTGTTTTTAATAGATTTAAACTATAAAGCTGAAAATATTTGAACTTCACAAAATCCTGGACTTGTGTCTTCACACTTATTTGACACTAAATTTTAAAACATGAAGCAGTTTAAAGTCTTGCAGAAATAGAGGAATTTCAGGAAACAGTTATTTATATGACTAATCTTAGAAAAAAAACCCCATTTGATATACTGAATTCACAAGGAAACAGCAGTAAGTAACATTGTAGAATCAACTGATGACATTCTTCTTCCTGAGTCAATATTGTCTCAGTATTTTAGCATGGAGTTAGAAGAATTCAGCTGCTAGGATACCACAGAAAATAGAGGTGCAATTAATTGCTAATCTGAACAAAGTAAATAACTAAATGCAGTCATATAGAGGTCAGATTTCAGCCAAAGTTAAAGATTTAGTATTTCTTCTCCAATTAAATTCATTGCAAAGATTAATACCTTTAAGCCATTGCAAAATCTAGTTTACATTATTAGATGCCTTAACCCAAAATTTCAGTGGTGGCATGAGGGCATATTCTAAAGCAAAGCCATATCACATATCATAGATACCATGGATGGGTCCATCAGCTGTGCAGGAATGAGTGTAGCTACACCTCAGCTAAAGTGTCATTTACTGTGTTTCCTTGTCTTTATCCTCTTTCAGGCACAGTCACATGCATGTGATAACATACATATACACATTTCCTATGTTTGAGAAGAAATGTGATTAGTTGCAGGTATTGAATATTTATCAATTATATTATATAGCATATAAAAACACCTGTGACTTCTTTGTGTAAAAATATGAATATTGTTAACAGAAAAACATGCTTTGCTCTAAAGCACTTACTCTTTCTTGTACTTGTCAAAAGGAATTATCTATACCTGTTAAACACCAAAGAGAAAACTCGTAGAAAAAGAGAAAACAATGCATAAAAATGTGATTTCTAACACTTTGATAAAATAAACAAATAGATATTTCACCTCCTCACAAACTAAAACATAAATTTAAATTGCCTCCTTCCAAGTTAACATATATATTCTGTAATGCAATTATGGCACAATTCCTGCCTGGACTGATGTAAAATCAGCATTCAATACTGTTCTTGTGATAGAGTCAGCTGTTATATGATAAATTAATATAGTAGGCTCTCAACATTAACAGTAGTAATGAAAGTTCAAAAAATGTCATTATATTAATTTATAACACACTTTTGCAGTGACATCTTCCATAATTAATGAAAGGATTTGCAGTTCCAATATGATTCTCAGTATTTAATCCTGAACATGGGAAGTCATTGTTTACACTGCAGACACTTGTACGCCATGCAAGAAGAGGGGAAAGCTTTCCTTCACTTCTTGAAACAAGTAGAAAAAGAACAATTTTCTTATTGATTGAAATACAAAATGGTGGTATAAACATATCATTAGTTTGATGTTAGCCAACTAGAAATCAAATCCTTCTTATATTGCATATCTCTTGAAGCAAGTTTATAGTCAGTCTTACAAACCAGTTTTCTCAATGTATTACCTTTCTTTTTGAGATTTTAAGCAGACAGACCTTAACAATCTGGTGAAATTAAGGAAAATATTTAATTGGACAATACATATTTTAGCACCACCATTCTCTCAAAAAAAAAGGTGGAACCCAGCTGTTTATAAAGGGCTCTCATAGAGATTAATATCTAAAAATACAAACAAAAACATGAGGCAAATGAGGCAAGCAACTGAGTGTTGTTTGGTGTCCATTGCTGAGAGATTCAATTTAGCACATTCTGATGACCTGTAAGTTATGTTCTGGATCTCCCCTGACATACAAAAATTCATTTTATTTTGGAGTGTATAATGGTAATAACATTGGCATAATATGCTTTTTGCAGATTTTGTCTTTTTACTGAAAATTTGGAAAACTACAGAATATTTCAAATGAAAGGAAGAGAATTATGAAACACTAATTTCAAAGTTGTTGGTTTTTTTTTCCTTCCCCAGAGCTTTTCACACTTGTATTTTCCTACTTAATATTTTCCCCACTCATTTTAAAATGTCTTTTCCCTGCCTTTTTTCCTATTTCAGTCCATTTCCAAAACTTATTCTACCTATCCATCATTTACAGGTTTGATTCCCTCTCTTACATTTTGGTTTGGTTTGGAAGGGACCTTACAGATTGTTTAATTCCAGCCCCTCTGCTTTGGAGATGGGTATCCTCCACTGACCAGGCTGCTCAAAACCTCAGCCAACCTGACTTTGAGCTCCTCCAATGGCTTGGCATCCACAGCTTACTTGGGCAGCCTGTTCCAGTGTCTCATCACCCTCAGTATTTTTTTCCTTATATCTATTCTAATTTAAATTTACACTTTTTTGGTATACCAAATATGGATAGTCACTTCATACTACTAGTTGCATTTGTTTGAGATGCGCATGTTAAGGGTATGACTCTGAAAAAGTGGAGGTGTAAACAAAACAAAAAATATTTTTGCAGAAATCAAAACCTAGCAAGGCCTTCCTTCTGTGACCACTTTTCCACCAACACTTCTTCCTCCAGCACCACTTTTTCATTAGACTGTAAGTGTTTGTGGACACCAAATAAAGATAGATATTATCAGCATGTCATCTAATGAAATTATTAAAAGGAAAAACATACTGTCTGACTCTACTTTCATTTTGCAACTATTTATTTTAAAAGACTCCTTCAAAGACTGATTACATACAGCACTCATAAATTCTGCGCACTATGTACAAAGTAGGTCAGCAAAAAACTAGGGGACATTCTTAGATTTCCCCTGTCAAGAAATACTATAAAAACAATGACTTAACCATTAAAGCCTTATTGCATTAGGTATAGGAAAGAATATGTGTTGCAATGCATACTGCTGAGCCTTTTTCTGTTCTAACGGTCTGCCATATGACAATATTTTCATAGCTACTGGTAGATGGGCATAAGCTGGTGTTCCTACTTTAAATGATTCCATTATAAATCCCATTTTACAGGAGAATTAACTATGGCAGGCCACTTTATAAGCGCCAGACTGAACCTATGGGCCCTACTTGTTTCAGTTACACAGCATGTAACACATGTTCCCATTTGCTTTGAATAGTAAAGCCACATAATCCAGCTCTCCATTAGAGAACATAAGCATGGGAGTCTCCTATCCAGATAATTATGTGCAGTGCAAATTACATTCCATTAGCATGTTGGCTGGCTGATCACAGAGAGAAGGTGTATTCAACCAGAAAGTGTAGGAGCAGTCCAGATGAACCACTTGAAAATGTTCAAAGATAAAGTACAGCCAAGGCACCAAGACCAGCATTTTAAAGGGAGTACCTTATGGTGCAAAACCACAACTTTTCTCCACAAGTAACCACTTCCCTACTACTTTCAAAGGTGTATGTAACTGAAGTTCAAATAAATTTCTTTTGACTAGATTCAAACCTGTCAGGCAGTTGCAGGCAACTGCTAGTAGCAGCACAGTCTAAACCAGGGAATGGGTGGGAGTTCTCAAACCAGTGTCTCTTTACTCAGTCGTTACTCTGAGATGCAAAACTATTATTTCTTCAAGCACTTGTAATAAAAGCTGAGCATCTTGTTTAGTTTCCTCTCTGCATTAATATATTACTTCAGCATTACAAGCATTGCTGATGCACATAAACATTATGGCAATAACTCTGGAATCTTTAAACCTCCAGTTAATTTCAACTTGGAGAGAAAAATGAAAGCTGGGAGAGTCTTACAGGGCAATTTTTGGAGGGAGAACATTTGTGAGGAAACTTCAGTTAACTATCATTGAAGCCACATCCTGCATGGAAGGAAGTGTAAAAAAACAGGTGTGTGTTTTACTCGGTATGGACAGACCAAACTGTTTCTATGTAGATATAAAAATATATGATTATATACATTATAATCTCAAGAATATATCCTACTGAAAGCTGAGCTGTTCTTTTCCAGCCACTTTAGCTCAGGGAAGTTGATATACACTCTCTACCTACAATCTTCACTTAGGCATTCTTACATCAGCTAGGCAAGACTCAATGTTTCATTCCTTCATTACAAGGTTACTGAGCTTTGAAGTAGGTGGCAGCTAAACACTATTTCTCTAATAAGATCATGACTGCAGACAGTATTTAGGGATAAGCAAAATATGTGTAAGATGGAATGCAAACATCTGCAACTACTTCCAAATGAACACAAACCTCACCCCAAACATTTCTGAATACAGCCATCACACCTCTTGTGTGAAAACTGGATACAGATCTAGGAGGCAACAGTGCCTAATTAAACTTTCAATGACACAGAGAAAGGACTGGACCTCATGTGAACACATTGGAACAATTATGAGATATTACACAATGGAAATGATGGAATTAAATTTGTGCAACAACGGGATACAAAAAGGAGGACAATAATCTAAGCAAAGAAAATACAGTTTTGAGAGACAAGGAGCAAGGATCAAGAGTAGGACCATGGAAATAATTACCACACCGATAAAGATGTATTTTCATTAATATATAATGATTTAGGGATTAAAAGAGATGTAAAAATGATATTGTGCCTCAAGCCCAAAATATTTTTACATTTGTCATTTGAGACCATTCTTTTTCTTGTGTGAACTTTTATGTGTCACTGCAATACTACAGGTAATGGCTTCTCTATAAATTCCCCTTGATTCCTCTTTCCCAGCTGACTTGACTTTGTTTCCCTGTATATGATATTTGCTAGAGACAAAAAATATCTGAGTGTAAATGTTATATATGACCAAATTATAACCTTCATTGCACTGTATTTGAGAGGATTTCTAAATTCAGAAAGTGATGATCAGGAGGGGAGTATTTTACAACTGAATAGAATGCAGAAGTCTCGGCCAACCTAATATCATTAAATGGCTGGTACCTTAAAATTAAAAGAAAAATAAAAACAACCTAAAAATGGTCTCATGACTAAAGGAAGACAAAAAACTTTATGAAGCTTTTGGAGTTTGTTGGTGTTTATTTGGTTATTTTGGTTTGGGGTTTTTCCGTAGGAAGCTGTATTAATTGCAGTCAGAAACTCCAGATATTCAGAAATCCAGAAATACTTAGCCAGAACAGCAAGAAAATATGTGCAACAGGCAAGAGGCACAAAAGCAAATACTACCTAATAAGAAGGGGTCATGGGCAGCTTATGACGTCAAATCAGCTGAAGCGTCATGGAGGATTTTCTAGAGCACAAAACCAGGCTTGATAACTATAAGTGGGATTTTTAGTGAAAAAAATACTCACTTGAAGCAGCCTGTTGTACAGGAAATACATCACTACAAAAATAAGGAGGATTTTTAAATTGATATTTTGATTATTATTGTTGTTATTTGTTTTATTATTACTACTAAATATTTTGAAGGTCTAGTTGGCTGTTATATCTAATTGTGTTAATATTATGGGGTTTTTTTTCTTGGCTTTCTTAGTGCAACATTCTGTTAACTCACATGATATAGTTTGTAGTTTATGCAACACTTTTTTTAATTTTATTTTCCTTTTGGTTTTTTTTTTTTTTTTTCCAGTTTGTTCTACGTTTTTTACTTGACCTTGCAGTATTTATGAACTGCAAAATTAAACACAAGATCTATTGTCCTAAATCAAGGGATGTGTAAGAAATTTCCTTCTCAAGAACCTATTTCTAGTGATATTTTAAGTTTTCTTCTTATACAGTTTGTAAACTTACAAAAACTTGAGTAGGTTTTTTTCTTAATATTGTCATAATGATCATCATTGTAGTCCCAGCAATTCTTATGGTAACTCCATGAGAAGTTTAAAGGGTAAAATCCTGGATCCACAGATATTCTTCCAAATTCTCTTTTTTCAGCATGACAATATTTCTTTCAAAATTCTAATTAATTAGACTCTTCTCTGCAGTTAATCCAAGGACATCACTTTTCCTACAAAGCTTTATTGAAGATGAACTTTATTTCCAAGACACAAGAAGATGGCAAAGGAGATGCTGATTCTTATATTTAATTTCACTACCCATATAACAATAGAGAGAATAATGAATACAGGTTTAACAAAAAGGAAATGCAATTAATTACAGTATGTAGCTGATAATGAGAAGGGAAAAAAAGAAAAAAAAGGCAAAAAACCCCCAACACCCCCCCCCCAACAAAACAAACAAACAAAAAACCCACCAAAAAAAAAACCAAAAAAAACCAAAACCCAACAAAAAACCCCCACAAAAAACCCACAAAAAAAAAAAAACACACAAAAAAAAAACCCCCAAAAAAAAAAAAAAACCAACAAAAAAAAAACACCCAACAAAAAAACCCCACAAAAAACCCACAGAAAGAAAGAATCAAAGAAAGAGATTGCATTTTCCTGGACAGAATTCTTGTATTTACTTTGGTCCCAAACATGCATAAATTATATATTGGATAATGATGCTTAATGTAACAAAGAATCAATGATAGTGATAATTCCTTTTCCTCCACATAATCTTTTAAAAAATAAATTCCAGAATTTGGGGGAGTGAAGTTGGAGGAAGAAAGAATGGTGTATTTTGATTAATGGTATATTCCATATTTGTAAATTAGATTATACATTACAAAAAACTCAGATAAAACATAGAAATCCAAACCAACCAACCAACCAACCAAAAACATCCAAAAGCACTTGCCTAGGAAGTACAGAAAGGATAATTTGAAATCATAACGAAAACCAGAATCCTCAGTGCAGTGGTCACAGCACTGAAATGATTCCTCTGCCTGCTGGAAAGTGGCTTCCCAGCTAGTCCCAGCTGCCCTGGCTGGGAATCGTTTCAGCTCCGGTTACGCAGTCGCAGGCAGACTGGCAACCACCCCCCCGGTGGGTCAGGAGCTACATGAGAGCTGTTGGTGAGGCTACGATGAAGGAGGAAAAGGAGACTTCATGGCTTGACGAAGTTTATTGTCACCCACCTATCGCAGGCACCCACGGGAAGTAAGAGCAAGAGGGGCGGGGTTATTGCTTATAGGGGACCAGGAGAAGGGGCGGACACAAGAGGGAAAACCAATCAGAGGAGTGGGGATGGCACACAGACAACGAATAGGAAATGAGTGGTGGGGGATTTCCCAGCCTGTTCCAGTCAGGGATGGACTTCCCTCCATCCTTCTGGAAATAGAGGAGAGTCCTTCCCAGAGACTGACAAGCTCAGCTGCTGCACAAACAAAGTGCAGGGGGAAACCATCTGGGAGAGGGAATAGGGGAAACATGGACTGAACCATTACAGAACAAATTAATATTAACAATAAATAAAAAACCAGAAAACGTGCCGCTACACAACGCCAAGGCTGACAGAATTCAAAAAGTGTTGGTACAATGCATCAGGCACATGGTGTGACTCTTGGGGATGATCCTGAGCAGGGCCACAAGCTGTTCTTAGTGATCCTTGTGAGTCTCTTCCAACTCAGAATATTCTATGATTCTGTCATAAAAGGTTAGAAGATTCTTCATCTGAAAGCACAGTTCTGGTGAAAATCAGCATATTTAAAAGAAAACTGTCAGTCTGACAGTGTTGGAGAAAAAGCCAAAGCAAACTATTTCAGATTTATCATTTCATCTGGGTAAGAAAAGAGGAACTATTTTGGCTTTGCAATATTCATCTTGTTCTGAATATTAAAGTATTATTTTCTTCTTTTTATGTCAGTGATTTGGGACTCATTATAAACATGGTATATAAATTGTCAGACCTCCATATCCTGGCAGAATGTGGAGGAGGAAAGAGCCCTTTGCCCTCCCTCGTATCTTGCCTTTCTTTTTCGAGGTCAAATTGCTCTCATTTAATTTTAGCTGCCTAAAGGAAGATGTTCAGGCTTTGCCCATCTTCTGCAGTCACCAGGCTCTCCAAAAATAATAATTCCAGTTATTTTAAGGCTGGTTAAAGCATACAGCTCTCTCTGAGGTTATTTGTTTAGTGCTGCAGAGTTATGCCTACCTTACAATTTGCCTTCTTGGATCAATACAAACCCCCTGTGCCACAATTCCAAACAATAAGCTGCCCTGTTTGGGAATATTGCCTTCAAGCTATCTCTGTGAATTCTAACTTTCTTAGCCCTTCAGTGAAAAGACAAGTAAGATCATTTAAAAAGAGAATTCCTTATCTACACAGTAACTAATTTTAATCACAAAAATATGGGAGAATTACTGATCTAGGCAACACAATGTATTAAAAACTTTGGACATTATGCTTTTGGTTTGATCTTTTATTTTCTATGAGTACCTGATTTGGTGTTTAGAGGCATTTGATCCTCTTTTCATGTGTTTTTTCCTTTTTCTTCTTCTACTTTTCTTTTTTTTAAGCATGGTGGGGTTTGTTTTGTTTTGTTTTGTTTTTTCTCTGAGCTAGTTTCCAGTTTATGAAATGTACTAGATTCTATCCAAACAGGATGGACACCTGAGAACAGGAGACCAGTATTTCATAGAAAGGGAAGGGACATTCAATACTGGAGACCCATGGTCACTCTGTATTTATATGGTATTACTGTGAAAGGACCACTGGACTGTTTTATAGCATAATTTTAGAAAACTGGGATAATATAACATAATAGCCTAATTCAGGGTAATTACCTAGTAAACCCATACCTTCCTCTTTACAGTCTTGTCAATAAAGAATAACTTTTCCCCTAACCTACCACACATGCCAAAATTATACAATGGTTTAGAAGTTTAAAAGTGAATTTCAGTGTGGAATAGAATCGCCTGTCCTCTGATGAGAATTCTAGAATTAAGAGCCATAAAAAACTGAGAGCTTGACTTCACATTTGGGACATATCATCCAGTTTCTGCCCATATCTGAGGAAGCAAATTTGTCTTCCACAGATAGAGCCACTTGAGAGACTTTTGATTGCTTTAATTTTTTAAAAATATTTTTGTTGTGGTACCAAAGATGTTAGATATTTGCTTGGCTTCACATTCACAGGTCTGACACTTCATATTTCATGGAAGTAAAGAAACTATAGGATGTCAGATAAAAAGGAGATTTCTAGAAGTTTGCGGTTTTGTCGGGTTGTCAGTTTCCCAAAGAAGAAGTTCTGCTTCAGAGAGTTCAAGAGATAAGAATTATTTTGAATCAACCTGTATAATTTCTAAAGTTTGTGTGTCCAATCTGTTCTGATTCAACCTTTTTTGCTCTCTGTAATAAATATAGAAATATAATAGAAGTATATAAATATATTTCTCATCAGAACAACTGAGGTGACCTGGGTAAATTCATTCCTGTCTAGATAAATGGAAACTCTAAATCTTCCAATTTCATTGATAAATTAGTTTGCAGAGGGACTAAAACAGCCATTTATCAAAAATCCTATTTGAGCAATAATCCCCAAACAGTTACAAATAGATCTATAATCAGTGCAATGCTACATTTTAAAGCAATGGTTGGACAGAGATCAAGTGCAATAGAAAAGGCTTCTCTTTCAAGGCTTGGTATAGTTGTTTGTTTATACCTCAAAATCCTCTAGAGAGGGTTTTGGGTTAAAGTTTAAAATGCTAAGCATGGTCAAGTCTATCTCTGTGCAAGGGCTTGGGTGTGCTGCAGTTTTCTTGTTGGAGACAAAATATAACACAAACCCAGAATTATTTCACAGTACTTTTTTTATTACTGGCAAGCAACAGTAAACAACAAATTTAATCTATTATGGTAAATTCTGAAATGCCTGTATTGTATTTATGCACGTGGTAAGAACATCTTGGAGATAGACAATGATTTAACAATTTTCTTCAGATAAAACTACAATTGATACTACAATTCACACAATCTAGAGGAAATGCAAGTAAATTTTTGTAATGTCACGACTCAAGCCAGCAAAGAAAATAATGTCTCCATCATCAAGGGGACAAACCTTATTTGTCTGGTTTCATTCAGATTGGAATGGGAACAACAGAGATGTAAAAATCTGTAAAAACCAGAGTTTTGAAGGAGCAGGAAGAACCTGCCTGGTTTGTGTATGCACAACACTGATGAACAGGCGGAAATCTGCAGAGGGAGGAAGGCAAAAGGGGAGCAAGGGTTTCTGCAGCTTTTGCTTTGACTGATTTTTCTTTTCTCTGTCAGATAGATAAAGCTAGCGTGAAGAATTTACAGAGGTGTAGCCAAAAAATATATTTTAATCCATATTCCAAAATACTTGTGCCTTTGAGTATTCAATAAATAATGCTTTGTTTTGAAATGTTGCTTCAATGTCGGGAAAAAAAAGCAAATTTTTACTCTGCTGTACCAGAGGAAATGTGAGATATGAGGTAACTTTAATTCAAAAGAATTTACCTTATGGAAAGCCATTTAGAATCATTCAAGATTAGATAAAACCAGATTTAAAATAATAGCAGCTGTTCCTGAGTAAATTTTCCCTGGATATTTTCTCTGATAGCTGCAAAGATAAAGCAAGCCTATTAATGGGATTTCAGTTCATCAGAAAACCAAAATAAACTCGTATTTGTGTTCCCTTTGTGTCATTAGGCTTTACTGTGAAGATTTTTGTGCTCTCTTAGGGCCTGTTCTGAATTAGTCTTCAGCCACAAGTCTTTACCACAAACTTTGACTTCAATTTACGCTTGAATTGCAATTAAAAAAAAAAGTTCCAGAACTAGATTTCTTCTGCTTCTGATTTGAATCATAATTCCTGGCCTTTCAGATATTGCAGTGACCTTTAGATCATTCATTCCTCTGGGGCTGTGGCCTCTTCCCTCCCTTATCCTTCCTCACCTCCTCAGTGCAGAATGACTGCACCTCATGTTGCCTCTTTTCCCACTCCCTACATCAACTGTCTTGGCTCTGGTCTCCCTGATTAAGGCAGAAGGTTCAATGCCCAGAGGGACATTGGAAGAGTAGGATGAACACAAAAGAAAACAAGTAGGTGTTAGTTGTACGAAACAGAGCCACCAGAGTCCCCAGGCAGGTGCAGAGGAGAGCCTCTTGATTGCAAAAACCAGAGCCTTTTTAAGCAGTTAGCCCATAGTTTTAAATCATAACAAACATAATCCAACCAACCATCACACAGCATGATGAGAACATGTAATAGTTATCTAACTTGGTTCTTCTACCTCTAATTCAGCTGAATTGTTTTCCCATAGCCCTTTTCTACTTAGCCAAATTGACAAGCCTGGACCATGATTTCACAAGGCCTGCCTTTTGTAAGGTTTTGCCTCTACGCAACAGTGAGTAGGTTCAAATGTATAATGATTTTAAAAGTTCTTAATATTTTTTCCTGTATCAATTTTTCTTATGAGTATTGTTATTATTGTAAGTTGGGATAATAGTTTCACTACTAGACTGTAAAAGAAGTCATCAGGCTAAAATGAAACTGTAACATTTATATATATATTTGTTCCCTTTTGGCCATAGAAATATTTTTATTATTCAGAGCATAACATGATCACCTGTTTTCTTATGTCAGTTTTTCTGACACTAAAGAGTCTGACTCATTTACTATTACAAATTCAATCTCACAGTTTCTTTTATGAAAAATCTCCACAAATTTTGTTTGGGTAAAAGGTAACTTCGCTTATTCATTTATTTTCTTCTGTTATTATCAAATAAGAGGCTGAGGAATTGTAACAAGAAGTCAAGGTCCAGAGCACAGATTGGTTTTAAATATTTGGCAGTACAAACCAATTTATCAGGCAGGAGTTTGAACTAAGTCATAAACTTCAACTTCTGAAAAAATAAAATTTTGAGATGTTTCCAATGTATCCCAGAGACAAATGTAACCAGACCCATGACCATCCTGGAAAGGCTTACTTATTCATCAGATGCTAATAAAGTAATTTTGTTCTCTTCAGGAAAATTTAACAATCCCAACAGTGTTGATGTGCGCACCTCTGTATCAGCAGGCACATGACCAACTGTCCTGGAAATCACAGCATCAGTGTTTGACCTTACTGACAAACACCATAAACAAGGACATCCCCACTGCCTTTTCCTTTACCTATGCATGATGTCAAATATTATGGCATGAGCTCTGGGCTGTGACCCCTCCCAATCACTTGACCATTCCTAGACAACTCTGGAGGCAGAGTGGGAAAAAAAAAAAGTTTTGGCACTACTCAGCAGTAGCAGAAATCATAAAATAGTAGAGTGGTTTGGCTTGGAAAGAACCTTAAACATCATTAATTCCTTCAGAACTTTGATCTTGTTCTTTTATCAACTTCCACTATCCCAGGCTGGGCAGAGCTCCATCTAACCCAGCCTTGAACACTTCTAGGGATGGGACATCCACAGCATCCCTAGGTTACCTGTGCCAGGGCTTTACCACCCTCACAGGGAAGAATTTCTTCCTAATATCTAACCCAAACCTACTTTCTCTCAGTTTGAAGCCATTCTCCCTTGTCCCTTCACTCAAGGCTCCCTCGTAAAAAGTCTGTCTCCATCTTTCTTGTGGTCTCCCTTCAGGTACTGGAGGACCACACTTAGGTCCCTCCAAAGCCTAGAGTTTTGGCAAGTTTGTAAGACTGCTTTAGCAGCAATATGAACCCCAACACAATGTAGGATCATGTGAAAGAAGTTAATTCCAATCCGGCCAGACTCAACACATTTCAAAAGAAAATAAATGGTGAATTGCTAACAACTGCCCGTGACACTCCGGCATGCATAAAAACCTGAGAAAATCAATTGATTTCCCCATTCAGGCCATTGGTCTTTCACACCAACTAATGTCCTGGTACCATGTAAATCCATGGTAGTATCAAATGTACATTTTAAAGTTTCCACTGCTTTTCTGTGATAAGGCAAATGTTTAAGCTCCTCACATACACTGTAAGAATTATAATGAGGAAACTTGCTTGGAAAAGCTTATGTACTCCTCAAAGTCTTTAATGAGGATAGTGGCTTTATAGTGATCATGACTTCTGGTAATGCAATTTCTCTAAATGCTTGAAAGTATCTTGCTTGCTAAGCTTATTAACTTTCATCCAAGTTTTATTTTGATGTTTAATTTTATTGCAATTTCACCAGTGGACTGTACTGGAACCTGATGTTTTGTCCTTTACAACATTGAGAAAATTGATTTTGTATCCCTGAAACATTCAAAGTACCAGATAAGAACTTGCATAATGTTTACATCAAGAAATATGGACAGATTTCAGGAATGGTCTTCAAACAAACCCAAGCCTGTCTAAGAATTTAATACTGCAATGACATTTATTTAACTACAAAGAACTTAACAGAACTACACTTAGTTTTTGCTGTTTTGGGAAGATTTGGGGTTGTTTTGAAGTTACGCTTTCTCACACACATAACAATTTTCACTGAAGTGGAAAGCATTCTTAAGTGACTTGTGAGATGGACAGACTTTCTTTGCCTTCAAGCTGTGTAAAATGGTCTAGCACTAAACTCTGGAAGCAGTGTTTGCTTATCTGAAGAGTTCCCTGTGTCTCATCCCTAGATACCTCATCAACACCTCATCAATATCCAAAGACAATAGGTTTTATTGTAATACAGTTTTTAAAAGCTCTTAAAATCATCACAAATTACAGATTTCTATAAAACTAATTGCTCAGAAACACTGATCTCAAATAAAATTGCAACAACCCTTCCTCAGTCACCAGCCCCAGTTGCTTAAAGACATAGCATCAAAATACTTCCAATTGTATTATAAACTAGATAGCCATATAGGTACTGCCCCCAAGAAAGGTAAGGAGAAAATGGATTCAAAAATTCTGAAAGATATATTGGTCTTTGTCCACTATAGAAGGTTTTTAAATTAGAGCACAAAAACTTAATACAGGGTTTTATTGAGACCTAGGGTAAAGATGATAAAAAAGTGGTACTTCTGGATATTTGAAAACATATGACAATAGATGCAACTATGTTATGTATAAATAATGTTTTGAGGAAGTTGTAATGAAAAAATCTGCAGTTAAAAAGGAGAAAAAAAAGCCAAAAATCAATAGAAAGCTATATGTACTAACTGCAGGAAACTCTGGATATTTAATGTCATTTATTAAAATTGAAAAAAAAAAAAAGAAAAAAAAAGAAAAAAAAGAAAACAAAGAGAAGAAAGGAAGTCTTATCTTCATGAATCAAACCTGTAATCAGTGGGCAAGATAACTATGAAAAAAGCTGCAGGATATTCTATGGCACAACAAAAGGAAGATCATTCTGGCAGGCATTCTGCAGCTCAGAAATGCCTAATCTAACACAGGTTTCTGTGCTGGTAGTAGTCAACTGTGTAATTGAATACACATTTAAGGGAGAAACAAATTACGCTTTATGATCCCTTTTCCTACTCTCCCCATGAAGTTTAAAGCTGAACACGTTGATCCAGTTGGTGGAAAGGCTCCCACCACAAACTCTTGCTGTCAATCCATGGCTGAATAAGAAATAGGGCATTCATTTTCCATTGACTCCTGCAAACCTTCAGAACTCAAGGATGCCTGTAACAAATGAACAAATCCATAAAAACAGGATTTTTACTCTACATATCAAGTGCAAAATCAGGATCCTCATCACCACTTCAGAATATGTGTATGGAAAGGTAAATATAGATTTTGAATTGGATTTTGAGAAATCAGAAGCCAATTCTTAAGAATTTTATGTGCAGTATTCCACACAATTATTGTATCGCGGATATTGCAAATGTTTTTATCATCACTATAAAATTTTTTACATTTATGGAAACATATTTGTGTATTTCAGCAAAATTACTCATGACAAGTAATTTTTAAAAAATTTGAAGAAGAGATACCCAACATCAGGAGCCTAGAGCATTTCAAAATGCATTTCTTTATCAAGGGGCCAGTGGCAATAATGAGATGAGGCAGGTTCAGGAGTGTGCAGCTTGGTTGGACTCATGACAGTAATATGAACAGATTATATGGAAGAAGGGACTGATTGCTCTGAACCAATTTTGATAATGTACCAATGTCTTAACAAGCAAATAACTTATGTGCATCTATCTTTTCATGGATCAATACTTATTCCCCAGTCAAATGCTCCAGGATTCCTACAACATGAGTGTGGCTGTTATTAGACTATTTGAATAAAATGTTCGTTGCCAGGTAACTGCAGCTTGGAGGCTATTCAGTGAGAACTGGCATTGGGAATGAGGACCACCAAAAGTGCAGGCTTGTAAAGATAACTGATGCATTTAAAGTCTAAGTACAGAATGACACCTCTGTTCCCACGGTTGTAAATGCCAATCAGTAAAAGTTTATTCATCATTAAAGCTCACTAGTAATCACTGTGGGAATGTAACCTTGACAGCTTAGTAGAATAATATTCAGATTACTAATTTAATGTGCATCGACCTGTGTGTGATAGACAGTATAGGTGAAGATATCTGTGTGTTATAGGCAAGACCACAAGGAAAACAAGAAGCTGCTGCTGAAATAGGAATGTGGCCGCTGTTCAGTTCTCCAGATATCTTGAACTATATACTTGTGTACTTGCATTTTATTGTTGTTGAAAGGAGATACATTTTCATTTCTTGTCTTTGACCCAGTATTAGTTGCACTTGTCCTGGCCTTGAAACTTGGTTACAATTTAGATACAAGATATGAATACAAACATATATGAATATACTATCATAATATAAATTATAATGCCACATTATAAAATTTTATATAATGTTATAGTGTGTGTTTGTATGTGTGTGTGTGCCTGTGTGTGTGTCTGTATGTAAAATGGTTTCATTTTTATATATAAATCTATGCATGTACAAAGCCTAGATACCACGGGTTTCCAGGCTAGAGTAGAGGAAAAGAAAGAAGGAGAATACCAGGACATTAATCGTTTACTACATCCCATTGAGCACACAAGATTTTAGTGAAATTCTTTATTACCTTTTTTACCATTTTCTCTTTTTCTCCACGTCAGATTTTTAACTCTTTCCAGCCTGAAATTTCTCTCAGTTCTTTCCAAGAGCTCTAAGAAGAGTAGCGTAAGTGTGAAGTGGAAAATGTTCAAGCTTAGGCTGTAGCTGATTTTGTATTTGCAATTTTCCACAGCTGACTCGGGGGAGAGGATAACTTGTTCCTCACCCCCAAAAAGTCTATTTCTGCTGCACCATCCTCACAGGTGTGATTCAGCACTTTTCCCCTACAGAGCTCAGACTCGCCTCTCAGAGTGGGGTGTCCATGAGGCCATTTGGAGAGGATGCACAGCCTGTAACACTAAGCTGAGACTGTAAGCGTCTGGTTCTGGTGGCTTTTGAAGAACTGAGGAATCAGAAGGATTTTGTCTCAAGATGAAACACATCAGTTAAACAATGAGAGGGAAAAGGACTAGATGAAGCAGCAGAGAGACTGATATTCAGAAATGTTTAGTACAGGAGTCTCACAGAGATTTAGGAGTTATTACATCAGGAAAGCTGACAGCTGGGCCATCCAGGCAGTACCAGCAGCCAGGAACAGTGGCACTCCCAAAGTAACAAGAAAGGAAGCAGTGGGCAAGGACCATAAAACATCTGGCATGCTATTTTACTGTGCTTAGTCTGAGTTTTGTGACTGTGGAAGTGTTATTGCAAAAGCTGTGTCAAGAAGGAGGAGACTTATGGAGATAAATTATCTATACCCCCAATGCAGCACTTGGCCCTTTGAACATTAGCAAAGAAAGAAAAAAAGAAACCCAAATGCAGCTGCTCTGTAGATCCCATACTCAGAAAAGTATTCAAAGGAAATAACCCAAATGTTAACAATAGGGTGTAAGACTTAATCAGCAGGTTCCTCTAGCCAATTAGCAAGACTTCCATTATATTTGCATGTAGTTTAATTAAATTATGCAACAAGAACAATGAGCTGTCTCCAAGAATTAATAGATCATTTTTACTCCTCCTTTCGAAGTGTATCCAGTGTTATCCTCACACGCATATGTAGCTATTGCAATGCCACTCTCTGAATATTATCTTTTCATACACAGCTCATAAATCAGAGGAAACTACTGATAACTCCTCCTACAGTACTTGCAATTGCTTTGCACAGGAAGTTAATTAGGAAGTCCATTCAAAATGTTTAATTGTTTAAATATAAATTACATTTTTTGCACTATAATCATTGTAAGTCTTCTACTCCATCTGTTCTTTCCTCTTAGTTTTTGCTCAAAATTAGAAATTTGCTGATACACCACCTTTCACAAAGCAACTGCCTTTACCCTTCCACTGAAATGGTCCTCAAATATTTGCTGAGCTTACTGTAGCTTGCCAAAAGCACAGATACATCAGAACTGGAAGCTTTTACTGTATTTTGTGCAGTAGGCTGATGCACAGAATATAATTTGTTGGTTTGACAGATACCTTTTTCCCTAACTTCAGTAAATCATAATTTCCCAGAGCATCAATTCCTCCCTTATAGACGGATTCTGACATACTCCTTTCTCTTCCCTGCTTGCTGTAATAGAGGCATTAGTAGAAACTATTTCTTATTGTTCTCATACAAATGCAGTCCCTCTTGGCCTTTCCCAGACCTCTTAGTGCTACCGCATTCAGAAAACAGCATGACTTGCTATTTGAATGTGAAAGTTAATTTAATTCAGCATTTCTCGTAATGAAGTAGTCAGCAAAATGTTTTGCAATCAAGTTAGATTAAATTATTCAATACAAGACGAGAAAAAAAAATAGAGATTATTTTAAAAATTTAGTTAAATTTTGGCATTTACCACTAAAGCTGTATTTTGGAGGAGTCTGATTCAATTGTCGTGTTTTGTTGTGTTTGGGTTTGGAGGGGAAAGGAAAAGAGAGAAGATATCTCCAAGTGAGGATGGGTAAGTACTTCATATGTTTAAAGTAAACACTTTATTTGGGAAACATAAAACAAAAATACATGGTATTAATATTCTGGGGATTATTATTTTTTTTTTAATTAAGGATTTTAAACTTTAGTTTTTGAAATGTCAAAAAATTAGTTCCAAAATTTCCAAGTCTAGAAATGAAGTAAGAAAAGAACTATTTCCAGAGATCCAATAATCAAAAATAATAAGAAAAACCCCAAAAATTTCTTTTCAAAAATCCTGTTGGATCCAGAATCTTCATCATAACTCTTAGCTCTTAATAATTATATGTATTTGTTCTGAACTCTGGGATTGTAGAATGTTCATTCAAACTTGAGAATGAGAGGGAAATAAAGAATTTTTTTTTAAATGGCCTCCTAGAATTTGTACATCAAATTAGTCTTTGAGTTGTCTTTGGTTCAGACTGCCAGGCAATGTGAAAGATTCAGTCTGTGGCTTCTCTATTTCAGATTACAGTCATTTATATGTTTCAAGCTTTTTTTCCAGACATTAATTTTTTTGGTACACAAGATGTGTTCTTTCCTGTTGGAATTTTCAAAAGCACTCAGCACTGGCTTTTATCAGTTCTGAAAGGTCACCTCCATAAGTACATACATGAATTTCAAAACAACCTGTGGCTTTTTTGCCATTTCCTGTTCTCTTCAATGCCAATGTCAAGTTCCACATAATAGAGGAAATTAGTTTTGTTAAAACAAACAAATTATGTTTAAAATGGTAAAAATCCTGAGGTTTTTGCTTGGTTTTTTTGTGGTTTGTTGTTGGTTTTTTTGTTTGTTTGTTTTTGATTTTGTTTAAGTGTATGCTTCACTATGGCAACAAAGTTTTTACTAAAATCAGACATTGACAACATGAAAAATTCACCATATGTAGATATTTACTTCCAGCTGGGCACATCATTATTCTGATGCAACAAGTACCCGAACCACATGACAGACTATGTCAAAAAGTATCTACCTAAGTGCCATGGACAGAACAGTGTTAGACTAAACTACAGCCAGTTTCAAATTATTAAATGTTTATCTGTAATTCCTCTCTAAACTGTCAGGAAATGCTTTGTAGAACCTAATGGCATGGGCTGCTTTAAAGAGTTTCCCTACTAGTCATTTTTTAAATACTCATCATTAACCTTATTGAAATATATATGTGTATAAATTGTGACTATTAGTTTCAGGGTTTTTTTGAACAGAAAGATCATTCAAATCAATGATAACAGAATGTAGAGACCCAGCCTCTCCATCTCTCATTCAGTTCCTGTTGAAAAGAGTAATTTACATGACAGCTCAGCAGTCTGACAGTAAATTAGGAGAATATAAGAAGCTGTACCTGAAGATGTACATAAAAACTTTGTGTACATAAGACAGAGAAATCTAGAACTGGACAGAGAGGGGGGCAACTGGTGTCAGCCTGCTTCCTAACCATATTAAATTATTTTAATGGGTTTTTATTGAATTTCACAACATATATTTTAAGGACAAAAGGATAAAAACAAGTCTCCATTTGGAAAAAAGAAAAAGCCACTCCATGGCAACACTGCTGCTCAAGCTGAGCCATGGGAAGACCCCTGGCATCAGAGAGCTGCTCTGCTTTCAGTGACCTGTTTCAGTTCTGGCAAGAGGGACAATTTTACAGTCCAGATGCAGAACACACTAATGAAACAAGAGGCAAGGACAGTTGAGCCTGAAGCTGAGAATCACTAGTGGAAACTTGGTGCTTGTCTGCAGGGCTTATAAAGTGGATTTTTAGATACAGAGAGTGCTTTGTTATAGCTCTAATGTTACAAGACAGAGTTATCTTGTTACTCTTTCCAAAATGACCTTCCAGACATATAGAATATGATTTTCATCAGTCTTTCTGGGCTCTCCTTAACCTTTGTAAGAAGCACCTTTTCTGCTGCTTGATAATAGGAATTAATGACATATCTACCTCCACAAAACCGAAGCATGGCCTAAAGACATTATAAATTTAATAATCACCCCATCTTCTCTACTTGACATGATGCCAGAATTCGTTTCTCTTTCAGATCCCCCATCTCCCTCCATAGACACACATGTTCATATCTCTGTACAGGAAGAGTCAGTAAGCAGAAGCTTATCCTAATGCAGAGATAGAGGCTCAATCTGGCAGAGATGGATGATTGGAGTTGCCATGTGATAAGAACAAGGAAAAGGACTTTTTGGCTGGCATCTGCCTGAATAACCTGATTAAATGGCTGCTGTGGAGTAGCAATGATTTCTGAATTTTGAATAGACTTTGGACTAGGGTTAAGATTTTTGGTTTGGTTTGGTTTTTTGCTTGGTTGGTTGAGGATTTTTTTGGTTTTTTGTTTTGTGTTTGGTTTGGAAATTTTTTTCTTGTTTGTTTGATTGGTTGTTTTATGAGGAGTTAACACGCTAGATTGAAATTGGATGCTTCAGAGTTCACAGGTTTTAAGAGTTTAACATTTGAGCCTGGCCAAACTGTTGAGCATTTACAATTTCAGGATCAAGTCCAGTTCTAGAAGCTAGAATTCGTGGTATTTCCAAGGTAAGAGTTCCCTGGGAGAGCTTCCTAGGCTGTCTGTACAGGTTGGTGCTTGGAAAGCACTGTCACAGTTGGTATATGTTGTATGTTGGCAAAGGCTAAGGAAATGAGCAGCATAAAGTAGTTTTAAAACATGCAAGAAATAGTCAGTTTAGAGTCTTTGGACAGATTAGGCCAGAGCTAATATTTTCAAAGAAACACAATTTTGAAAGCATTCTGAAGGGCTTTGGTTTTGAAATTTGATTTTGAAAACAATCTGTTGTAAATTGGACTAGAGATCAGAGTTCAAGCATTGTCATTTTTATTTTATTATGTAATGAGACCATCTACATTTTTCTACAATGTGCCTGAAAATCTTTGCTTAATGTAGGAAACAAAACAAAAATAAGGCATAAAAACTGATCTGTGGATAGATCCTGCACAATAAGGCACACTCATGTTTTCATACAAATAAAAATCCATAGAAAGCCTGAATAGCTGCAATCTTTTGAAGTATTTGATATACTATCCCAGTCTGGGTAAGTGATTGACAATAAGGCTGCAGGAAAATAAATTACAAGATGAGAGGAAAGCACAACAGTAGAAACAAGCAAAGTGCTGATTTGGGAGCTGATTAATAGGAATTTTCCCAGTATCTCCCTCTGCAATTCAAAGAGCAATGTTGCATTACACCCTGAGAGCCTCTTTGGCTGCTCAGCATGAGAGTCTAATAGCAAAACAGGAGTTAGTTCATAAAGGACAAACTGGAGAACCAATCAGACTTGGCACAATTCGTCTGAAATTTAGCATTTCAAAACAAAAAAAAGGGTTTTAGAGATCAGGGAACCCACTCTCAGCTATCTGATGCTATGGAGACAAAGATGCCATATTCACCACAATAATTCCCAAAGTGAAATTTCTTAGGACCACCTATCTTTAGACAACTGAAGGCAATTCATACATTCTGAATTAGGATATTACTGAGCTTTTTCACTAGAAATACACAAGTTATGAAACAGCAATAACTGCAGTCTGCTGCATTTTTGTTACGGTACAGAACAAGGTTCATCAGGATGTACAGCTGATGAATAAAATAACTTGTTGTTTGGGTTTCAGACAGGTAGATATATTTTGAAGATATTGTTTTAAAAAAAAATAACTTCCGCAATGAGACTCTGGAAGAGTTAGGTCAAGTTATGAGGAACCAAATGTGAAACTAAACTAAGTTCAGTATTATTTTAAAATAGAAGTGGACTTCCCCAGGACCAGCCCCTGATTTGACTTAATGTTCATCAACTACTGATTCTGGGGGAAAAATGTTTTGGATTAGAAATGTATTTGCTGTAATCAGATCATAATATAAACATTTTCATCCAGATAGCTATAATGAACTTCTCCTTTTTTGTCTCCTTTTTTTCCTTTCTCATTTTTCTCCTTTTCTTCTTTTCAGTGGTTGAAAATATTGCACTGTGGTTTTAGTGCCATTACTTTAATAGGCTAACCCCTCTATACTACAAAGACTCATTCGATTAGAATACTTTTGGGACAAGACCAGGAAAACCAGATTAAATTTAATTAAAAGAAGAAAAACCCTCCAGTTTTCACTTGAAAATGTTGCTATTATTAAATAATACTCTGGACTTTACAAAATTTCTGTGATAGAACAAAAAACACCTTCACATCTAATATTATTGATGATAAAGTACAGGTTTATGTCAGGGAAAAAGAAAAGATATTCTTCAACTAAGTTAAGTTTTCATCATAGTTTTTAGCTTCATAAATAAAATTTCTTGATCAAAACTGATTCAATAAGTGGTATTTTCTCAGCTCATTCTTGCTGTCATAAATTAAAACAAATTAAATTTTTGTAATGTTTAGCAATTTGATACTGAATTTTAAGAAGCAAAATAATATAGTCATGAAATATCACCTCTACAATCAATTTATAGCTATCTGCTACACACAAATTTACCCTGATAGAAAATGTTGAACTTTAAGAACAGACGTGTCTTGTACTGTGTTTCTTGTGTTTTATGGAAATTCCAGCCTGCTGGACTCCAATCACAGTAGGGTCTGGTGAATATTCAGTACAGCAGCTTAAATTAAACAACAGGAGTTCAGCACCTTGAAACCTCCAGTGTTTTAGATACAGTGGATTAGAAATGCAGTGGGTAGATGTTGGAAAACTAAAAGGCCACAGTATTAAGACATTAGGCCACTTAATAAGGGTTGTCTTTCTCAATCTTCCTTTTCCTATTAGAAACAGTTATTGCCGAAATGGGATTCACTCTCAGATGTTTCTGGTTATTTTCAGCATTATGTTCCCTGTTAACTCACTCTGATCTGATGTGAAATGATGTTCTCTTGCAGGAGTTCTCAGCTTTTCCAAACCACAGCTCTGGGGTATTTTTCTGTCTTTTTAATGCTGTAATTTTGCTTTATTTTAAAATGAATGCTACATGCTGGGGAGTCAACCACTGCTTTATTCTAAAAGCATTTTGCCTACATCAGTCCCCTGATCTCTTTTGCAATTTAAGATTTGGCTGTGTGCTCAGAATGTTTTGCTAAGGAAATATGGAATAAAATAGACAATAATGAGGTTTCATGTGAACTGGAAACAGTGCAATACATTTTACTTTAAAGAATTCCCACTACACAAAGCTGGGTGCTTTCTTAACATGCACAATAAATTGCACATAAAGAATGTGCCCTGAGATGCCTGCTTTCCACTTCTTTCCCCTTGAGGGGTGGAAAGGGTGAAACCTCAGCACATGTACTTTTCAGTTTTAAAACCTAATAGAGTTCCATGTCTACTGCAGCTGAAAAATGAAGTGTTATTAGTCACTGGCAGTAACTTGTGGCTTGAACAACCTATCCTGTTATTTTCTGCAGAGGCTCTGGGTTGGAGAAACTGTGGACCAGTATCAAACAACTTGAAAAAATAATCTCAATGGCCTAGGATGTCGTTCCTTATTTTGACAGTCTTGCCTGCCTAAAAGCCCTGGTATCATGGAAATGAATTTACTTTTTTCTTTTCAGTTTTGAGCAGCTCTTAATGTGTGTTATGTCTCTGTGAGTATCTATAGTGCAGGACAAAGGAGTTGGTTCTCATATTCTTTGTCTAGGAGCTGCACTAATCATTGCCCATCCCATTTTAACACAGGATTTAAAACCAGCTGAACAGGCAGGAGAGAGCTACAGTGTGCCCAAGAAGTTACTTGGACTGAAAACGCCGGAGCTGTGGGACATGAATGCAAATTGCCTTTTCCATAATAAAACCATGAATATCTACAGATACAAATCAAAGATAGTTGTGTGAAGTTCCCTGTGGCCCAGACACAGAGAAAGGATTGATTTTGTTGGGAGCTTTATGCGTGAAAGATCTGAATCTGGGAAATGACAAGCACTTACAACTCAATGTGAAGCCAATAAGGCTTGTGAGTGCTCAGTTGGCATTTCAGCTATTCATTTCAGCTGCTCAGCAGTGTAAGGTGAACACATGATTCTGAAAGTCTGTACACTAATGTGACTTTATTGATTGAAAGCAACTGCTCTGAGTGAGACAAATAGGATTTGTCTTTTAGTTCCTAATTTCACACTGTAGACAGCATAATATTCTGCAAAACTAATCTTTGTAACATGTCTGTCTTTCTGATCCTCTTATCTTGCCATTTCTGGTTTTCAGTCAACAAAAGAAGCATCAAAAGTACTCTTTTCTATGCCTTTTTGAGGCTTAGATTGTTCATTATTTCCATCCAAGTAACTCAAAAGACAGTTAGGCATTTTCTTCACGTGGAGCTTGACCGTCACAGGTTTCCTGCACAGGTTTATTCCACTGACTCTTAAAAAACAGTTTTCTGTTTTAGAAGAAGAAATGCTGTCTCTGTGGAATGAAAGCCCAAGAAATGTTATCCTTCCCAGTGGTAAAATGCAATCCAAGAGCCTTTGTAGTAGCATAAATCTCCTTTACATGTCAAGTGCAACACCACTGAAGCACTCTAGAACCTAATGGTTGTGCGATGTCAGATCTTTGTTACTTCTGAGTATGTGTAGAAAGATTTTTTCATGGTACTTCCAACCTAAAAGCAATCTTTTAAAAATATTCTAATGAGTTAAATAAATGTCACCGTTTTAAAATGCATAACCTAGAGATTATATTTTTCAAATTCACCACAGCAATTAAGATGACATTAAATTTTTCCAAGTGCTATAATATAAGTGGCAGTTTCTCATACATACCAAGTGAATTTAATTGACACATATTTCCACTGAAATTGCTGACATTATCAATTGCTATACTTTATACATATGCGACAGTGATTAGAAAATTAACATCATTATGCTATTTCTAGTGATGGTCTACCTCAAAAAAGGATATATATGGACCTTTTTTGCATTCATGAGACTTTTCTAAAGTTATAAAAATTAATGAAATAACATTCATATTTGTCAAATATTCTAGTCTTTGTATTATCCGTAGAAATGGCCAAGACAGATTGAAATTCAAATGCAGGTCTAAAAAAAACCTATTCAACTCCAAAGAGTATTGTAATGAAGAAACAGCTAATATTATATCCACTGAGTGCAAAATCACAACACCAAGATCTCTCACTGGTTGTAAATTGCCTGCACAACCCCCTCTCCCCCTCCAAAAAAACCCACCCCAAATAAACAAAACTAAAAGCAAATTAAAAACAAAACAAAACAAAACAAAACAACCAAAAACAACAACAAAACAATGAGCTAAAGTACATAGTGCTAATTTGGAAAGTTGTCTGTGGACCCAGATCAGCTTCCACAGTCCTTAATGAGTTTTAAATTAAAATCATGTGACTAGAGTTTTCAGCATTAAGATTTGGGGAAACAAGTGAATGTGCACTCTGTGGATGAAGTGTACCCGTACAATCAAAATTTTGTGTGTGCATTTTAAAGATTTAATAGATGCTGTATTATATGACTTGAGTTTCTCTTTTCTTATAATAACAGCAGGAGAATGCCAAAGTGTGTTAGATTAGGATGCTTAAACGTGTTGTATTAGGTAAGTAAATGTGTGGAAGTGAGACACATCTCTCTGAGCTGTGTGTTGTGGGTAGAATTTGTCAAAACCCCTCCCCTAAAACTTGAAAATGCCTTATGTCACAGGGAATAAACTATGAAGCAGATTAATTTGTACAAATCCTGCTCCATTATTCAACTGGGACATGCGCTTTCATACTCTCAGGGTACAGGTTGCATACCTCCTGCTTTGCATATATAACAGAGCTTTCTGTGCTTATGTTCACTTTACCACCACTGAGACAGCAGCTTTCAAAAGGGCTTGTGAGGATAGGTGGAAAAGCACCTTTTAAGTTTTTAAGCACCCTGACAAACATGTATTTGGAGTCCAGTCTCTGAAGCTACATCTTCACTAATAAAATGGATTTTCTTTGCAGTGCTGAGCCAGACAAAACTCAAAGTCCTGTCTCTATACAATTAAACTCCCCTAACTTCTGAAATAGAATTTTCACATCAGGATGTGACAGAACCTCTTTTGCTGATGCATTGACTCCTGGAAAGTACCTACAAGTTGTTTCAGAGGCTTCTGGATGACAAGGGCTAAAATTACAATGGTAAAATATTAACATGTTAACAACACATTTTTTGATTTACAAGTGTGGCACTATTTACAAGAACATATAGTATCCTATTTATCAGGGTTTTATCAAGGCTAAAATAAAATAGTTGAAAACTTGAAGCGTAGGAGAGAAATGGTGTGCATCATAGGCTCCAATTTTTTCCATCTACACAATTCAGCTGACAGACCAGGTCTCTGATGGGAGCACTCCTAGCTGAAAATTCTGGTTTTGAAACACACTATTAACCTGGGGAAAACTTAGTCCCATTATGTTCAAAATCCATCCATGTTATCAATCAGATTCTACAACCCCTCCACTGTATTAATTTATTACACTATTTATTTATACAAATGACCTGGTTAGTTCTTCCTGACACTGTATTTTGTTTGCTCTTTTCTGTTTTGGAGATGCTGGTGTCTCTTTGAAATTACCTGGACAATAATTATCTTCCTGCCTGGCAAAGCCACAATCAAGCCTTCCCTTCCTATGAAGGAAAACTTCCTTCCTACTGAAATAGAAAATATCCAGAGCAAATATTTTCTTGTGTTTGAAATTATTCACATTTTCACTAACTTGCAAAAAGCTGTGAAAAAAAATGTAACTGGAATTACAGCATGTTGTTTATTGCTGAATCATTTGAAATCCCATATAACCAATCATTCTGAAGTAGTAAGTAGCAAAGGTGCTATACAACAAGTTTCTGATGATTTTAGAGATATGCCAGGACATCAGCCTATGGCACAGGATTACTTTCCCTAGTACAAAAGAAGTAAAAAGATATTTCTGTAAAGCAATCCTAGTAACTCATCAGGAAAAAAAGAGTTGTAAGTGATCTCAAGATTGTGGTCTGTGGCAGAGATTAAATGTCACATACTGAGATTTTATTGATTCATTTTCTGCCAAACCTGCTTAAAGGAATGGCTTTCCAGGCAAGACTGAATGGATGGTTACTCACAAGTTTCTCAGTCTCCTAGGATTCTAACAATGACATTTATATTTCATAAACCCTACTTACATAAAGTAATAGCCACAGGCAAGTTTTCTTTGTGTACAAAATATGATCTCTATTGTTACATTCTTGCTGGAAATGACCTCTTCTTGGGAGGAATTACCAAACCCAGAGGTATGTTTTTTTTGCTTTATGCTAGTTTTCCTTTTTTTTCCCCTAGAAAGCTGTTTATCCTTGTGCCTTTATAGCATTAAACAAGGGTTACTGTTCAAGGCTTTCTTTAGCTCTTACTGGTAACAGTGTCAACATTAAAATATTTCTAGTAGATTTAGACTCCTTCCAGTTATTGTGCTGTACAAATATGTCTAAGGCTGTCTAACTTTCAGCCTTCTGGTAACATGCCACCTGCTGAGCATCTGAGATCTACAACTTCTGAGATACATTTATGGATCAAATAGCACTCAGACCCTGACCTTGGAAGTACTGAGAGGTTATATTCCAGTAAGGAATTTAAATGCTGAAGCACATAGGTGTTAAGAATGTTCTCACAAAAACCTCCCTTACAGATTACAGAATTGGAGTATATTTATTGTGAATATTCTCAATATACATGTAAGCAGACTTTGAAGTGTCTTTGAGAGGACTCTGGCACAGTGAGAGATAAGGATAAACAGCTTCTTTCTCTTTGGCTGTCTGATTGGAACAGGACAAGCTGTCTTTGACATAAAAAAGAAGCATTTTCATAGACTGTGGACAAAGGTAACTTCTCTAACAGGTAAGGCAGGACACTTTCACTACAACTCTAGTTGATAATCACTTCTTAGAGAAGACCTTTTCTACTTACTATGGAGTAAATCTAGGCATAGGAGTGAACTGGATTCATGTTATGAATAGTTTCCTAAAACAATGTTATACCTTTGTATTTCCTATGTTAATATTTAATACCTGAATAAGCTTAATAAATTGCAGAAAGGAAAAAGTATTTATATGGATAGATTAATGTAATAATAAATAAAGCACAGTATCAAACAAGATATTTTTAGTTTTAACTTGTCACAATGGAGAAACATTGCTTAGCATTGCATGGGATAGGGTAGTCTTGCTACTGATGCACACAGATCAGCATATCTGTGAACATAAAAGTAATTTTGATACAATCTACTCTAGTAGAGTATTTGCTATCCAAAAAATCATAAGATAATAGAGTGGTTTGGGTTGGAAGGGATCTTAGAGATCATCTCTAAGATGGGCAGGGATACCTTCTACTAGACCAGGTTGTTCAGAGCCCCATCCAATCTGGCCTTGAACCCTTTCAGGGACGTGACAGACACAACTTCTATGGGCAACCTGTACCAGTGCCTCTCCACCCTCACAGGGAAGATTTCTTTTCCATATATCTAATGTAAACTCTCTGTTGGAAACCATTCCCTGTTGTCCAGGAACTTGTAAATAGTCTCTCTCCATCTTTCCTGTGGGCTCCCTTCAGGTACTGGAAGGTCACAATCAGGTCACATCAAAGCCATCTCTTCTCCAGACTGAACAGCCCCAATTCTCTCAGCCTTTCCTCACAGCAGAGCTGCTCCAGCTCTCTGATCACCTCGGTGCCCCCTCTGGCCTGGCTCCAGCAGCTCCCTGTCCTTGCTGTGCTGGGAGCCCAGAGCTGGATGCAGCCCTGCAGGTGGGGTCTCAGCAGAGTGGGGCAGAGGGGCAGAATCCCCTTCCTGCCCTGCTGCCCACGGGCAGCCCAGCACATGGGGGGTCCTGGGCTTTGAATGTCCCATACAGTTCAATCCTAAATCTCTCAAGGAGGATTATTTTCTTGGACTAGCACCTCACAATTTGTGTTCTCAAGGCTCTGGTTTGTCTCAAGAAAAAGAGCAGACTTGCATTTCTTTAATATGTAGATGGAGCATATGAGGCTCCCCTTTCAAAACTCTACCTAGGCAATAACCATTTATAATCACTAACTCCATGACACATGTGAGATTTAAGGACAATATTTGCAATAATGTATGTGGAAAAGCCAAGTATTGAGGAAGCCAGGCTTTGAAGTTGATCTTTAAATGCTCAGAACTCACTAAGGTAGCAGTCTAATTCTAGCCGAATTTGACAATCTGCATTTGTTAAAGCCTAGAAGTAATTTGTAGATAAAGGAATTAATTGCAACTCAAACCACCTATTTAATTTCATAAGCCCATGCTGTTCTACTGTCATAACTTCTGGCTCAGCAGAAGAAAGGTCTCATGTAGATGCAGACAGAAAATGCAGAAATTTTTATTGTAAGCTGAATTAGATACATGGTTATAAGCATTGCTTTCTGTCTTTTTTCTCAACCACAAAGGTTAAACCTGGCTGACTGTGTGGAAACCATGTAAATAGAAAAATTTTAAACCTTCTCATTCTGGTAATTAACTGTCTTTTTTTCTTCATGAGGAAAACCACTGAATTATATTTCTCATTTAAATAAAAAACAAACAAAAAGAAAAATCACAAGGTATGTATTTTGTGGAGCCCAAGATTGCACAGAATTCTTGAGGAGGCTGCACCAATGCTGAGAACAGTGGGACAATCACTTCTCTCAACTGTGCTTATATTTGCACCAAGATTAGCTTGGCCCTATTGGCCACCAGGACACATTGTTAGCTCCTATTGAACTTATCACCAACGCAAACCTCCAGATCAATTCTACCAGACTGCACTCCAGCCTCTTGTCCCTCACCCTTTCCATAACCCAGAATTACACCATTCCATGTGCAGAATCCAGCATTTCTACTTGGTAAAATTTCATATTCCTGGGGATTGTCCAGCACTTGTATTTACCAAAATCTCTGTAAGAACTCCCTACCTTTGAGGAACTAACAGCTCCTCCTAGTTTAGTGCTGTTGGCAAATGTCCTTAGTGTGCTCCCGACTTCTGTGTCCAGGCATTGATATAAAACATTGAAGAGATGTTCTTTTGCCTTTCTTTAAGGACAGAGCAGTAATTTGTCTTCAATGTGTCCATTCCTTGTCTTTTCGCTTGCTTGACTCTAGCCCCCAAGATCTCCCTCTCCAAAATATCTGTTAAAATCTAAAATAAAATATAGCTTAACTTCAAGAAAGTTTAGACCTATATAGGAGCTGATAGATTTATGTTTTAGCTTGCCCTTCATCCCACTCTGAAGGAAAAAAGAAAAAAGAAAAGGGTTAAGAGAAATTCTGAAAAAACCCAAATTATTACTGAGCTGTTAAGGGACAAATGGCCAAGAGACATTACAGAGGGAGGTTTTGGATGGAGTGGCAATAAAGTAAAAGAGAAAAGATAGTTCTCTTTTCTCATTTTTTTAATTAGAAAAGGCTTATTGGAGATGAGGCCTTTATCTAGTTATGATAACAGAGCAGAGATTGAGAAAGTGACCCCTGGAAATAATCTCTTCTAAACCATCTCAAGCATGGTCAGCCAGGGGAAGTGGTTCAGGACGGTGTCCAGTTATGTAAATAAGATAAAATCTTAATGATAAGTTGGTTACAGCTCATCACCATCACATCAAGAAGTTATTTATCAAAACATTTTAAATGGATAATGACTATAAACATATGATTATACATTTGTCCCAAAGTCACTATGAAGCAGATAGGTTACAATTGCTGGTTTACTTCATTTTTTACATAATGAAAATAAACCAACTTACTACATTGATACACTGTATGTGTACTGGCTCTGCATTTGGCTAGAATAGAGTTAATTTTCTCCATACAATCTTGTAGAGTTCTATGTTTTGTGTTTGTGATCAAAGCAGGGTGACAACACTCTATTGAGAGCAGCATTTGCACAACACTAAGGCCTTTTCTGCCTCTCACATCACCCCACCAAAAAGGAGGATGGGCTGTGCCAAAAAATTGGGGGGCTAGAACTATGCCAGCTGGCCCCAGCTGACCCAAGGAATATCCAATACTGTATGACATTATAATCAAGAATAAAAGCTGGGAGACAAAGGAGAGGGCAGAGCAACTTTTTTAGAGTGAGGGTGTTTGTCTTCCCAAGTTGCTATGACAGGTGTTGGAACCCTGCTCTCCTGGGGGCGTTGAACATCCTGCCTGCCCATGGGAAGAGGCGAATCAATTCTATTTCCTACTTTGCTTGCACATACAGCTTTTACTTTACCTACTAAACTGTTTTGAATTCAGCCCATGGGTTTTCTCACTTTTCTCCTTCTGGTTCTCTGCCCCATGACACAAGACGAGGGGCAGAGTATGGAGCACACAACTGGGTGAGTTTAGCTGTCTATCAGAGCTGACCCACAACAGTATCATGTATGGCACGTATGCAAGTGTATTCAGGTACTGTCGGAATTACTATTGCAACCAAATCTTACGTTCTTTCATGCCTAAGGGAGAAAACGATGCAGCAGGATCTGTTTTGACCAAAGCTGTAGTAACTTATATTCAATTACCTGCTTCAGGACAGTCTGTTTACGTGATGCTGCACTAGTCATCAGGAGCATCTGTGAAAATTTCTCTCAAAGGTGTAATAAGGGTAACAAGACACTATTGCAAAGATGTTCCAAGAAACCAATGGTTCCCAAGCTCTCATTTGTGTGAGCTGATTGGTCAGATGTAAGCAATAAGGCATACAACCCCCAAAGTACTACACTGTATGTGAACTTAAAGTTCTTACTGTGAGGCAAACTGCAATAACTAGGTCCTGAAACTATATTTATGTGCTTAAAGAACTGCCAGCTGAACTTCTAGTTACTTTTGTTGTGATTCTGCTTTTGTGCCTATATGTAATCAAAGGCATATCTTCTCAGTTACTTAAAAAAGCAATGATAGTTCATTTTAGACCTCATCTTATTTCCCTTGTATTTGCTCTTTTCCAGTTTCTTCAAAACTTTATTCTCCTTTTCTTTATAGAGAGATAATTTTCAGATTCTCTCCCACTTTTGCATTGCTTTGCAGTTTCTCCTGATTCATCTTGATTGATTTGAGTTTATGGAGTTTTTTTGGTTTTTGTTGGTCTTTTTTTTCCCCCAGCCTCAAGACTTTGGAAATTGTAGATGGTTGTTCATTTTCTCTCTTACCAATTATACACCAGCAGCTGCTTGTAAAAGAAAAATGACAAGTTAGTCACTTCCCTGTATGCATTGAACTGTGGACAAAAGACTGAACTTGGTGCAGAGAGGAACTGAGTAATCAGCCTTCCTTTAGAGCCAGATTCATGTTTAAAAGAATTCAGAAAAATGAATCATTCTAAAAGCTGATAATACACTACTTTGCACCTTGAGAAGTCATTTCAGGCTCTGGCAGATGAGCTCTAGCATCAGCAATTTAAGACAAAACTGTGTCCAACTCTCTGCCCGCCCACAGATTAACCTTCTGTAGCAGTGTGTCACCCTGCTTTGTGCTCCCACTCATTTGCTGCTACTCAGATTAACTGAGACTTGTTTCCAGGGAACAGAACAACTAAAATGTGAATACACATTTTTTTCTATGTTGTAGATGTCCTATATACACCTCTATCATTTCTTTAAATTATGATCACAATCCAAAAGAGTAGAAACTTGGTGATGGTTGAGACACAAGAATATTTCTCTACATCTGGACAGAAATAGGTCCTAAACCTTTACATTTTTTAGAACTACTTGGGTTTATGCTAATGGTCCACACACTCAGCAGAGGGGTAATTGATGATCTGGGAGGAAGGATTAGAGAAGAAGGACCTGAGAGAAAGAAGTAAATTGTGAAGTTTTAAAGCAAAGAAAATAATCTCACCAATTTTTATTTTTTTTTACATTTAAAGGTTTGCTCATTTACATGGGTTCTGTAAGGTAATTGCCAACGACTTGAGGATGTCATTAGCCATATCAGTTACCACTCCAAATGATCTGAAAATATCTAATTCATGTAAGTACACTGCAATCTATTCTTTACTTACTGTGACTTAAGGTCTTATTCTTACATCACTATTTCTAATTCTTTCAGCCATCTAATCATAGGTGACAGTTTTGGTGAAAAAAATACAAAAAGGCATTAAATAACTCAGTTTACTCAGTACCTTTAGCCAATAATTTTCCTGCTCTTGGAAGAAGTAACATGATCCTTTGTTTCTCTTTGTTCCTGCTCTCCCTACATTGTGTACAAACAATGTGTCATTACGTACACTTGACATCCTTTGCTGACATCAGCACAGAACATTGACTTTTTTGCTTTTTTTTACTGCTATGTTTCTGTCCTTCCTAATCTTCACTATTTTACTTGAAGTATATTTAGACAATATATGTGTTGGCCAAGTCGATCTCTTGTTATTCTTTGCTTTTTCCTTCTTTAATGGAATTGTTTCCATTTGAAACTTCTGGAGCTGGCATTTGCTTAAATCATCATCATCATCATCATCATCATCATCATCATCATCATCATCATCATTTTTTCTTGGAACTTCTTCCCAAGAGAGCTCTCCAACCAGTTTTTCAAGGTGAATGACATAATTTTTCCTAAATCAATTATTTTGAATTTCTGTTTATGCGCCTTATTTGTCCTAAAAGTTCTGGAGTCTGTCATCTCCTGGCCATGCATGTGCAAGTTACCACCTACCCTGTGTGACTGAAGCTCCCTCCATGGTAGATGTGTTGCACACCTAGATCTCCTCCATCTCTTTATTTCCACTTCTCTCGTAAGCAAGAAGGAGTTCAGAAGACTTTCAGCTCATTTTAGACATGGCAGGGTTTTGAGATATCTGTATGACTCTAAAGATATGACTTGAGATAAGTGGACTGTTCTCACTCTTTTAGGGAGCCAGCAAGAGAGTTTTATGTACAGCACCTAAAATGATGAATTCAGATTAGTCACTGAATTTCACCCTGACTCCCAAAGCATGTCCCTCCAAGGGATGTTTTCATTTACTTTTATGTTGAAGCCTGTGTTCTGAATGACTTTGCATCCAGCTGATCCTTAAAGCTAACAATGTCAAGTGTTATCAGATATTTTCAGCCTCCATCTGTAATAACAGGAAAACTAGCATGTGCATCTCTGATGCACGGAACAGCAGCTAATTCTTTAGCCCTTCCTCTCCTTCCTGAGCAAGATATTCCTCTTCAAATTAATATTCAACTTTTGAATTATCCTGTTGTGTCTCCAACGTACTAATTTATATTTCAGGGACTGAAATAAAATTTCGAGTTCCTCCTCCACTTTCCTGTACCTGTCTGCTTCTTCTGGAAGACACTAAACACATCCACAGCTTGATAAGACAGTATAAAATTATAATATCTTTTCTTCATTTTTTTTTCCCATGACCTTATATTTCCAAAGATAAACACCTTTACTTTCATGTATTGTCTACTGTTGATAAAGAAGGGCTATTCCATACGGGCTTTCTTCTTCATGAAAGAAACAAATCTAGTTTCACCTGCTAAAAACTTCTCTAGCTGACTTTTTTCAGCCACTTCTGCTTTACAGCAAATACTCTTTAGGGTACAGACACATGAACATTTATATTCATAAATATAAATTAGTGAAGAGGCTGAATTGTAGAGAATCAGAACATACTTAGTAAATCATTACTAACAGCTTAAACATTTATTTTTCTCACTGCAGCATTTAAATTAAAGGGAGTTCAAAACTCAGTAAAAAAGTTTAAAAAAGGAGGGGTTTTCAAACACAAGGAGATTTTTTTTTTCAAGTAGCTCTCATGGGAATAGAAATATTTACTTGCATAAACAGCAAAAGTGGATTCAACTGTTTATCAGAGAGAAGAAAGAAGACTCTGCTCAAGTATGTTGTAAGGTTTATGGATTCTGCCCTCAGAATTTGCTTCACCTTCACAGCAGAAGCAATTCTTCCATATGGAATTGGGGAAGACTGAGCTTATTAACATAGGAGTGGCATCAAGTGACTTTGTGAGTCACTTTTGTTTACTACATTTCAGTATCACTGAGAAAGCCACCCCATGAATACTAAGTTTGAAAAGAAAAATTGTTAGGAATCTGCATAATGAATAGGAGTACACTGACAGGACTAAAAGAGTCATGCAGCAAAGAAAAAAAAAAAAAAAAGGCATGCCCCTGCAAACTACCTTCCAAGGCAGTTCTGTTTCTTTTGAAGCTATTATTTTTGGTGCAGTACAAAACTGTTTTTAAATCATGAACCCATTTTACATTCTGAAAATTGTCATTATTTGCTTTGTGCTTAATATTTTTAAGTTAATATCCATAAAATCTAGGATTTCAGAAGAATTAAGGGCTCACATTAGAATGCTTTCCTTTTCTCTTTCAAGAATTATCTGGTCTCCTATACTATTCCCTGAACATTATATACTTCTTCTTCCTCCTTATTTTTCTTATTTCCTTGCTGTTTTACCTTTTCCACCTTGTTATTTCTTTATTATTTCTCATTTTTCTTACCCTAATTCCTTGATTTTTTTTCTCTGTTGTGAAAGAACTCCACAATCATGACGAAGACTTGTGTCTCTTTTACCTTTTCTTAATGGGGTGTGCAGGGGATAATGAAATAAATGAAGGTGAAACTAATAAATGAAAACCAGAATAAATGGTTTTCCCACCTTAGATACCACAAAAAAGAGACACAAAATGAACTCTTTCTTTGGTTGTGTTTGTTTGTTTGTTTGTTTTTGGTTGGGTTTTGGTGTGGGGTTTTTTTGTTTTTTATTTTTTTTAAATCAGGCACCTTAGACTGTAGAACTAAGATTAACTGAGATCATACCCTTTCCTTGCATTATGATCAATAATCTGTTAAGAATTAATTTGATGAATTGTTTGTATTTAAAAGACTACCTTTCAAACCTGTCACACAGTAGTAGACTATCTTCACAATTTCACTTTTTTCCTCCTAGTGATATCTGAAGAGGTGACAGTTTCTGCCTTCTCAGTTAAACAGCTACAGCTATTACAGAAAGATATCTCAAGTTAGAATCTCTGGTTTTAGAAAATTAAATATTTTGTTAGAATATAAGCACATTATAGGGAAATTATTGTTCCAGCTCAGCTCTTTCTGAGGCCTCCAAAACAACAATAAAATGTTCTTCTGTATCTGACCATGTATAAATCTTACCTTTGCAATTTGTCTCAGATTATTTTAATGTACTATGCCCTTTCCAGGCTTGCTCCCAGCAATTATCCCTTTCCCTGGTTACTACAGCAAAACACTTTTTTTATTTTTCAGTTCCTAGTCTGAAATCTGCACTTCATTTATGAACCATGACAAAATCTGATTGTGCTGATGCCAGGCAGCATAAAAACCCTCTTAGCTGATTGCATCCATATCCACCCTTTCAGACTTGGAGCAGGGTTATCAGTTTATGACGAATCACAGCCTCTCTCATCAAGTGAGAGAATATGTATTAACCAGACAGAGTTTTTTCAATTTCAAAATGTAAGAATGAATTTTAATTGTACTCTGAAGGAATAAAAGTACATACAACTGAGCTGATAGAATACAAATCTTTCATAAATACATCAGATTTCAAAATTTTCCACTCTGCTTAATCTTGAGCAAAATCCAGAGTCCTTCAATGTTGCTAAATATTCATCATTATTCTGATAAACTGTGAACCAATGTTAACTTTCCCTTGACAGGACAAGACCACACAGAACTTATTTGTGGGCTTTGAGTATAGCTGGAGGTTAGCTTGGCTCTTCAGAAAATGACTGAAAGCAGGGATCTGATACTTCAGTCATATGAATATTCCACAAGACTTTGCATATTTTTACAGATGTTTAGCTAAGAACTTGTGCAAAATAGGATATAGCTGTAGAAAGAAACAGCAGTACAAAATTGCATTGAATGTGGATTAAAAAAATTTACATCCCAAAGGAAGAGCAGTCTTTATGATAACCATCCAAGAAATTTGAACTTGAATTTATTCTACCTATACTTCTCCATATTCCTGGGAATTACTTTACTTAGGAGAGGTGGATTAAAAGTAGACAGAGTATATGCCTTTTACAGTGCAGATATAAATCTTTCTAACATTAATGGAGGTTCTGAAGACACATCATCAAGAATACATAGAGACTTATGCCAGAAAGCTTGGAGCAAAACACAAGTGTATTAGCAAAATGTACAGACAGTAAAATGAGCCTATTCATTATAAATTTCTTCTTACTTGGAATCAATTTTAACAATCATAACATAAAAACGTTGCAGAACCAAAGCCATCCTAACATTCACACATTTAAAAATATTTCAAAATAGGAGTAAGGATAAGCATAAACTTTGAGATAAGAAAGAAAATAAACATTCATTGAACCTATGGGACAACAGCTGTATTCGTAAATTGTGGGTCTTGGGCAATTCATGAAAACTTAGATCTATAACTGGTCCTAAATTAATACTAAGGACCAGACTTATGGTCTTCCATGTGGCTACACTAGTTGTAGTCTGAGGACTAAGGCTTGTTTATTAATCTGTAAGCTGGTTAGTTGTGATTTAGGGAGAAGTTGTGATTTAGAATACTTCTAGAAGTATTGTGTTTAAATAGATACACATGAGGAAAAAAAAATAAAATTAAGAAGTACTGAGTCTAGAACAGTAACAAGAAGAGAGGTATAAATCTAATAACTGCTCTTGAAGGTCAGCATATCTTTGCCTATTTATTTACAATTTTAACAAACTGCAAAATAAAAAGCTCTCACTGCAGCCTGTTGGGGATATACTGAAAAGCAGTGATTTTATCTTCACAGTTAAATGCTCTATAAATGGCACTGACATCTTCCAGCAGCTAAGAACCAAACTAAGCAGGGGTGGAGTTAGTGGTGATGGAAAGAGATAATAGCAAAAAATCCCAAATTCTCAACCCTAGATGCACTAGTGCATCCAAATCCAGTATTTGCAAAGAATCTTTGACTTCTCCAATAGAAATATTCCCAATTGAAGGTTACGAGGGCAGTTGTCTTTTTTATATCATTGCAAACAATATTACAAGAAAAAGAAAAAAAGTAGGACAGTAAGATAAATACAAACATTACAACTTGAAAATAAATCTGCATTTTGCCACAAACTGCTTAGAAGTTTCACTTGAACCCCAAATTCTTTTGGCTTTGGCTATTTCGTCCTGTTCCTGAATAATTTGTGAAAAAGTTGGGTCTGACAATGTTATTTGTAAGCCATGTCACAAAAATCACCACATAAACCCCAATTCTGACAATATTTATATATAACCCTCTGTCTGGCAATTTATCCCAACTCTACTATGTTATTTATATAGCACCAATAGCCTGCAGGATTTATTACAGGCATGCAGGAAGACATATGGGTAGATTCTTCTCTCATTTATACTAGCATAAATCAGAACTACTGAAGTCACTGGAGCTCTACTTGTTTAAAAGTGGACTAAAACTGCAGCATATCAGCCCCAAAACTATCAGTAACTTTTCTACTTATTAATGTCAGCAGTTTTTATTTCTGTTGTCTAAAATCATCCTTTTATCCAAATAAACCTTTATTTAAAACCTTTTAAACAACATCAAGGCTTTTTGCCATTGTCTTGACGTCTTTGACTCAGACATTATCCACATTTCTTCCTTGAAGCCATACTTATGTCAATGGAATAGTTCCAAAAGGCATTCATTGTGTCATTTTTTGAATTTAGGAACAATATTTAAAAACCTTGAAATATTTATGGCACTTGCACATTACTCAGTCCAGCAGTTTGGATGTAGTCATGTCTATTCAGAACTTGAGATACTCAAGAATATTTGGGAAACTGAAACATTTTGGGCTTTTACAGAGTTTCAGTTTAGAGAATTTTGATGTAAAATTATAAATATTTATCGAAATTTTCAAAACCAGCAATGACATTTAAGCTCAGAATACCAATCCTTTCTTTGTAACTATGATGTCACTGTCCTCTGGAGCACTTTTTTGTGCATCTCTATTACTTGCAAAGCCATTTGCAGCAGCAAGGACATAAGGATTATTGATGTGATAGAAACCACAGGGGCTTCTGAGAACAATCACGCAGGAATTTGAGCTTTTCTTCCTGAAAATGGCAGTGGGATCAATAACCCACTGAAGGGCATCTACACTAATGTACACAGAGTGGGCAACAAACTGGAGGAACTGGAAGTCATGGTGCAGCAGGAAGACTTTGACACAGTTGTCATCACAGAAACGGTGGTGAATCACACAATGGCAGTGTTCCAAAGGATGGCTATAAACCCTTCAGAGGGGACAGGTAAGAAAGGAGTGATAATGGGGTTGCCCTGTAAGTCAGGGAGTGCTTTCTTTGGAGCCTACTGATGGAGATGATAGTGTTGAATGTTTGTGGGTAAGAATCAGGGGGAAAAAGAACAGGGCAAGTATCGTGGTGGGATTGTTGATCTGCTGGAGAGCAGGAAGGTTCTGCAGAGGGATAAGGACAGGCTGGATCAATCCTCTGAGGCCAGTGGCATGAGGTTCAAAAAGGCCAAGTGCCTCCACTTGGGTCACAACAATCCCAAGCACTGCCACAGGCTGGAGACAGAGTAGCTGGAAATCTGTTATGGGGAAAAAGGACCTGGGGATGCTGGTCAACAGTAACTGAATAGGAGCCAAAGTGTGTCCAGGTAGATAAGAAAGCCAATGGCAGCTGCCTTTTATCAAAAATAGTGTGGCCAGCAGGACCAGGGCAGTGATTGTCCTCTGTACTCAGCAGTGGTGAGGTCACACCTTGATTCCTGTGTCTAATTCTGGGCCCCTCACTGCCAGAAGGACATTGAAGGACTAGAGTGTGTCCAGAGAAGGGCAACAGAGTTGGGGAAGGGTGTGGAGCACAAGTCTGAGGAAGAGCGGCTGAGGGAGCCAAGGATGTTTAGCCCAGACAAAAGAGGCTCAGAGGGGACTTTCTTGCTCTCTACAACTCCCTGAAGGAAGGTTGTATGAGAAGGAGTCAATCTCTTCTCCCAGACCACAAGTGATAGGACAAAAGAAGTGGCCTCAAGTCATGCCAAGGGTGTTTTAAATGGGATACTAGGGAAAATTTCTTCACAGAAAGTGTGATCAGCCATTGGAACATGCCGCCCAGGGAAGTGGTGGAATCACCACCAGCAGTGTTCAAAAATTTTGTGGATGTGGCACTTGAGATGGTGTTTAGTCACAAATATGGCAGTGCTCTATGATCTTGGAGGACTTTTCCAACCTTACAACTCTATGAATTTATGATTCTATAATTCTGTTATAGTTCAAAAGAAGATAGAATGGGCTCTTCATGTTAACAGCTAGCTCGTTTCTTTTGGATCTGCTGAGTGAAGAGCAGTAGTGAGGGTTGAATGGGTGGATGCAGGTGGAGACTGAGTAGAGTGGGCAGGAGAAGGCCACCTGTTTTCCCAGAGCCCCACTGATCCCAGCAGTCTTGAACTTCTTCTTCTGTGAATCTTCAAACAGGGAATAGCAAGTTCTTCTGTTTGGTGGCAGTAAGGACTGAAATAAAACAAAATTCATTTTGTAATTGCAAGACTGAAAATTCTACAGATGATTAACCCATGGAACAGGATATAGAAACGAGAAGCATTTAAATCAATCTGTTTAGAGGTTGGTTGCCTTATACAACTACTATATTTTGCACACCTCCATGTCTGGCATTTATGTAATTATTTCAGGAAACAATTTGCATAATCAAAAAATTTGCATATGCTCACCTTAAACAGAAGGATATATTTCATGCTAGTGAATATGTCAGCCTGTTTGACAGTTTGGGTGAATGAAGCCTACAACTGAAATCACAGTGAGCTTGTAGTCATCGTGCCTTCCACTCTTTCCCATTCTATTTGTAATGGTGAAAACTGCAAGGATCTTGAAAGCACAGGGATTGTGAAAACCTATTTTCATTTGTCTCCCCACTCTGTGCTAACTACGTGCTGCCATTTCACACTCCTTAAATGTCTTCTCTTCTTCATACTTGTCCTTATCGAGAGTTATCGCCCTGTTCTTCACATCTTAGCACTAGTTACTGAGTCAAAACCATCCCAACAGGTGGGCTGGCATGGATTGCTAAGTATTTGAAGTGTGTATGGCAGCTCTTCTTCAGAGTCTGACCAAACTTTATCTTGGCAGAGGATACAGGAAACGGCCTTGCTTTAACTTTGCCTCTCATACTTCAAAGGTATTTGCAGTGAACCTAGACATTTTGTTGGTTTTCAGCGTAGAGTATGTATGGGAGTCTCTGAGGCCCCACAGAGAGGCAGACTCTCCCATGGAGAGAGAGCAAGGTGTAAAAGTGCATAGCACCCTCTCGAGAGTCTCCCTGAGACACATGCCTCGCAGTCAAGGTTAACAGATTGTGTAAAACCCCATGAGCCCTTGCCCCCTATGTTAATCCCTCGCCCTCGATTGGTTGAACCCTCACTTCCTGGTTTTCCTGTCCCCTCATTGGTTCAATTTGGATCCTCTGTATGATTGGTTGTTCTCTCAATCCCCTTTCCCATTGGCCCATGAGGCATGCCCCGCCCCCTCAATACCCTATATAATCAGGGGTTCGGCGGACCCCAGGGTCTTTCAGTTGTCAGTTCCAGGGAATAAAGGAAGGCTCGGGAAGATCTCCTTACTCCTGTCTCCGCGCTGCCTGAAGAAGAAGAGCTGCCCAGCTAGGCTAACTGGCAGCAGCTCCTTGCTGAATCACTGAAGGGCTCTTAGGCCCGGTTGCCACGGCAACCCTCGCAACTGAGCTAGCAATCTCTGAAGTGTGCCTGTGCCCCTTTGGCAAAGGGCACCTTTCTAATGATGACTCATCGGGGAAAGTTGTGGCACCCTGAAGGCCTGCTAGGTCCACTAGGCCTGCTAGGCCCACCAGGCCACGGCCTGAAGACCACCACTGGCCTTCAAAGGTCAGTGACATGTATCAAGTCTTATTCTAGCATGGCATTAGGATTTCATGCCCTTGGTGAAAATAAAATGATCATTATCCTTCATGTAAAAAAGGGCATGATCTGCCAGCTGTAGATCTGCAAACAGAATTCAGGTCTTCTAGCATTTGCACTATGATGTATTAGCTTTTCCATGTGCTTAGAATAAAATTTGGGATTGATGAAGTCATGAAAGGATGAAGGGATAAAGGCTGTTTGTGCAGTCTTTCCTTCATGCCAACTCTAAAAAAAGCCCAGGGATGGAAAGAAAAAAAGATTCCTTGTCATTCTACTTATCCAACAGAACTCCGTAGAAGGACCTTGCATGAAACTGTGTGTACAGCCAATTGACAAAATCTATACTATCTTGAGAATTGATTTCATTAAAATACATTGGCATGCTTTCAGTGGTATTTTCTATAAAATTGACTGAGAACAAAGCATCAAAACACAAATTATTAGGTGTATTTCACTGATACTTGTACAGCTGGATTTGTAGCATTCTGTATCTCTTTGGTCTTTGACCAGAAATTACAAAGCCTCTGATCCTTGAAATGTTCATGAGTAACACAAAAAGAAGCTGCTAATACTTATTACTCATTTTTGCAAGATTCCAGATATGCCATTAGTGAGAAAAATTATCACAAAATTAAGAACTGTAGTATTTCTACACCTAATAATTTAAACCTCAGTGATGCAAAATGGAAAACATCAGTGTCTACCTTTAGATCCTTCAGCCTTATTGGTTCCTTTTGCAATCATCCATACCAAGACCAGAAGTCCTGCTGCCTTTTTCAAAAGTTTAACAATGTCACCAGAAATACATATGTACTTTTGCTTTTCTGGGCTCCTTTCTGGGGAATTATCTTAAAGGTTGGGAAATATATACATTTAAAAAAAAAAAAAAAAANNNTAAATGGTTGAAAATAGATACATTTAAAAAAAAAAAAAAAAAAAAAAAAAGAGAGAGAGAAGAAAAAGAAATCTCTACTTATGATTCTAAAGCATATGCCTCAGAAATATGTTTTGATGAATCTTTTCTAATTTTATTAAAATCTTAGAGTTAACACATTGAGTGAAAAAACTTGCTGTCTGAACACAATGTTAAGAGCATTTTAGTTTTTTATGCTGTAAATCTTGCTGGGTTTTAAATGTAGAAATACATTGATCTTTTTATGCTGAAGCATCATTTCCTTAAAAAAAATTAACAAAACAACCACAGTAAAAAACCCACCATTTTTTGTTCTGTGCAAATAAAGAAAATTTCATAGCCAATGGCAGTTTTAGATACAAGTATGTGAAACACATGATTCTTTTTTTTTATTTAATTCCAACTAATACCATTTCAGTCACTGGAGCAGGTACTTGGCTCTAAATCTGTATCTCTGTCACCAATGAGAAACAGGGTACCAGCTAAGTTTTGCTCCTCAATGTTGTGGTTCATACCCCGGTGTCTGCAAGTACCACGCAGCCTCTGACTCTCTCCCTCCTGGGGAGGAGAATTGGAAAAGTGTAAAGCACATGGGGTGAGATAGAAAGAGTTTAACAATTGAAGTAAAATAGAACAACAACAGCAGTAACAATAAAAACAGCAATAATACTTATACTAATACTACTAATAATAAAGAGCAGGAGAGGGAAGGAGGGAGAGAGGGACGAAGGCGGGGAGGGAGGGGAACAAAACCCAAGAGAAACAAGTGATGCTCAGTGTATTTACTCATCACACACTTACTGATGCCCTGCCCATTCCCCATCCAGCTGCTTCCAGTTTATGTACTGGGCATGATGTTCTATGTTACGGAATATCCCCTTGGCCTCTTTGGGTCAAGTGTCCCAGCCATGCTCCCTCCCAGCTCCTTGTGCCCCTGCTTTCTGGCACAGCACAGGAAACTGAAAAGTCCTTGACTTAAGGTAAGCACAGTTTAGCAACAGCCAAACTATCTATGTATTATCAACATTATTTTCATACTAAATACAAAACACAGCATTGTACCAGCTACTAAGAGGAAAATTCAATTTATTTCAGCCAAAACCAGGACATCTGTCCATGTGGATTTAGTAAAACAATTCCTATACCCCAGAAAGTTTTGCAACACAATACTAATTTTCTGGCTCCAATAGCAAAATTCCCTTATCCAGATTAAAACTCTTTCCTGACAGAAAAATCACTAGCCATTGTCAACAAACTGGAAGCTTCCTCAACAACATCCAGTCTAGGGTAAGGATGGACAGTGAGATGTCTGTCCTTAGAAATGCTGCCTTATGCTGCTGTGCAAAGTAAAGGACAGTGGACAGGCAAGAATACAGAGTGCAAAACTACCACAGTGCATGCCTACAGCTATTCTGAAGAGCTTATACCAGGTTTACATAAATTACAACCTATTTATCCCTGTGCCACACCCACATCTCACAAAAAAAGGCCTTTAACATTTTCCTCAATATTTAACCTCAAAAATTTTTTAATCTTGAAAATCTTGAAAATTATGATGGTTATATAGAATATTTCTGCCTAAGAATGGCCAAATTTTTCTGTGACAGGGCAAACTTCAAACAGCTTTCTTTCTGGGAGGGATGGTGTTCGTCTTAACTTGGATGAGATCAAGGATAGAATCCAAATTGAAATGATTAAGAACAAATAGTTACCTTGGAAGTTCAAGATTAATTTGTCTGAAGTAAAGAAAAGGAGCATTATCTGGAAGATAGCTAATTAAGAAGTAGAATAAGTAATTAAAGATTTCTTCTGGCCTGACCCAGAATAAAATGTAAAGCATAGTTAGTGAAACAGAGGTCACCTGTTTGAAACACTTAAGTTAGTGAATTTTAAATTTATTCCTCTTTTATCCACCCTTTAAATTTCACATATTATCCAAATCAATGATCGTATTCATACTCAAAGGGTTTCAAATTAAAATAGATGTGCTACAGAAACTTAAACCTCAGGTCCTAACATCATTTGATATGAGATAGATATAATGAAAAGATTCCGATATTAACTTTTGAAACATTCTTAAACTGAATAATTATGTTAAAATATTAGCCTTGCAACCAGTTCCTTAAATACACTGACTTAAAACACAGCTAGAAAATTAAACCCATTCAAGCTGCTTTTCTCCCTGCCCCTTCCGATAACAGAAGAACATTAGGAGGGATTATAAGATGGAATCACAGTCTATAATAATTAAAATTTGAGTGATTACAATGAGAACAGACCTCAACACAGCCAGTGTTGTTAGTAGCTAGCTGTATAATGGGGGCTAATGTATGACTCAGGGCTTGACTATTGTGAGTCACCAGTGTGCACTGCTACTATGTCTTCTGGTGGTGCCCTCAGTGGGGATGAAGGCTGCTGTGCAGAAACAGGTGTGCTGAGAGGCTGCTAGAGGGCTGTGACCACTTCCCACTGGGAGGTAGTGTGACACGTGGTAAATTTCACTCACAGCCAGCCTGCAGAGTGGCCCAAGAGCGAAGCAAGGTGCAAGGATGAGACCCAGGGTTCTTCTAAACTTTTGTTTGGGATTTAACTAGCTCTTTGGGCCTCTGTGCACACCTGCTGTTCTTAAAGCCCTGGCAAACTTCCTGAACAAAGGCACAACTCCCCAGCTTCTTGTTTGAACAGGCAACACAATGGCTTGTTTGGAAAGAGAGGACTCACTCAAAACAGTCACCTGAACTCCCAGCACCTTAAATATGCTGGTCAATCTCCTTGAGGAGTCCTAGGCAGTTCCTGACAAGGAAATGATCAGATTGCAAGTAGATAAGATATTTCCATCAGATGCTCAGGTGCTGTGAGGAGCAGGAGGTGAGTCAGGTACACCTGCAGCCCCTAGGGAGAAAGAGAGCACAGCTGATCAGGTATCCACACTGCAGCAGATGGATGTTTCTGAAGGAATTGCAAGTCTGTGGAGAGTCCATGCTGGAACAGGTTTATCCTGAAGGGTGATAGCCTGTGGGGAAGGACCATGGTGGAGTGTTGCAGCCACGGAGCCTGTGAGGCCTCCCTGGCGGTCAGTGGTCTGAGATAAGAAAAATGCTATGTCACGATGAGTGGCCAAGAAGAAACCCCTTGGAGCCCCTGGACCTCTCTTATCTATCTGTAAGACTATAGGCCAAATTGTACCCCAACTCCCCCATTGGTCCACTTTTCAAAACCCCTCTACCCTATATAAACCTCGAATCTTGCCCTGTTAAGCTAGAAGAGCTGTCCCTGCAACCCTTCAAAGAGAATGCCAAAATAAAGGACATCTCTGAGGAACTGCATACGGCTCTCTCCTCTCTCTCTCCCTGTGTCTGCCAGGGCACTTAGCAAGCAAGGCTGAATATCACTGCTAAGAGCTGAAATTCACTGCTAAGAGCTGAATTCACTGCTAGCTGCTTGCTAAGTTTGCCTGAGGCTGGATACCTTGCCAGAGCATCGGGTTGAGTGGTTCCTAACAGTTCCATTCTATCCGGGACTCATACGGGACAGGATCGGACCCTCCTGGAGGGTCCTCACCTCGATAACAGTGGAGCAGAGGTAGAGTGTGGGAAGAAAGGAACAGCAGAGAGGAGCTGTTACAGAGGTGAGTTTTTTTGTCTTTGCTTCTCACCATCCAACACTATTTTAATTGGCAATAAATTAAATTATTTTCTTCCCAAGTCAAATGATGTTTTTTTTTCCAAGCCCATGACAGTAACTGTTAAGTGATCTCACTTTCCTTATCTCAACCTACAAGATTTTGAATCTTGTTTTCTTTCCTGCAGTCCTGTTTAGGAGGAGAGGGAGAGAGTTGCTGAGCAGGCATATGTCATTCAGCCAAGGTTAACCACAATAAACAGCAGAAATGATTCATGTAGATGTAGGAACAGCTTCAAAGAATGGCTCTGTGTACACAGATAAGATGCTTAATAGATATTTTAAGTGTGAGTTGTATAACTGAAGTGGATCGTGAGTATGCTGGAGTGTCTTATAAGACTATGATCAGCTGGAGACTGAAATTAGGAAAGCAATATTTTGGAGAGTCTTACGCCATTAAGCTGAAGATGCTGCTGTCAGCAATGGAGACACCCATTGCATGAAGCTGTGGGGCACCATCCTATTCAGGAGATTTGACTCCCCACATGACCATTCCTATGACAAGATGTCAATAATGTGGTTTCTCTTTCTAACCAATGTTCTCTTCGTGCAGTGAAACTGTTACCTACAGCTCTAAAAGAATGTACACAAGCATAAATCCTTTTCCTAATCATCTTCTACAATTCAAATAATCTGTTGTGTCATTCATTAGCAGAGTGAAACTGAAATTTAAAACAGAACTTAAAAGCTTAACTATAATCAAGAGTTCTCTAAAATTGTAGTGATTTATGTCCTAAAAACTCCCTGCTGTGTAATGAATTAATATAATTTTCATATATTGGCAGGAAAAATATTTTTACATTTCTCTTTAAATTTGCTTAAAAATAGATAATTTTTCTTAGAATATTGCTTCTTAATGTTTGGAGTTAAGAACACAGATATAAAAGTCATTTTTTAAAAGTAAAAAACTTAATATCCATTATTATGTGGTACATTCCAAGGAAAGAATCTTCCTACTAATTATATATTCTGAAGTATTCTTCTAGTATTAGCAGCAGTATAATAAGAAGCAAGATCCAATTTGAAGAAGCACAAAGGTTTTGCATTTTTTTTTTTATGAAAACCTGGGGTAATGGAAGATATGGAGAAATAATTATATGGTGTGATAATATAAAAACTGCAGGTTTATGTGTCTTCATATAACTACTGAGTATGATATCCAATGTTTGTTAATTAAAGACTTTTCTATTTCCACTAGATGGCTGCTTCTGAAAGACTAGCTTCTTAGCATAAAATTAATTAACCTTCAGAAGACAGTCTGAGGTACTTCAACAACCTCACTGCTGCAAAAAAAAAGAAATTCATATTGCTAGATCTTTCAGAAATCCTTTAAAGGCCTTCTACTGTATGTGTGGTGCTGGACAGACACAGAAGGCAATTATTTATGCACTATATATCAGAACAGTATCTCTTCTCATATTTCAAGAGGTATTGGGACATTATAAGGAAACACATAGAGGAGATCATATCAATACCACTCTCCTAGCTCCTTCTCCTATATAACTAATGTTCACTTCTCTGAGCTCACTCCCTACCCACCAAAATAACTATGATGCAGGTACTGAACATCAAAAGCTTTTGAAGCAGATCTGGTTTTAATTCACATCAGAAAACCGTCATAACTTTGCTCCAGATATCATGTCATTTGGAAATACATTTTCTGTATCCTGCTTTTGCAAGCAAGGAAAATGAAGGATGCACCATGACATGGTACCAAAGCAGAAAGGCAGAAATTCATGTCTAAATCCTCCTGCCTTTTGACCAAGAACTTTATAGGCAGTTAAACACCTAACCTTGCTAATAAACCTATTGAAATGTCATTTTAGGATCTGATTTGATTTAGATAGCCTTAGCAAATGAATTTAGGGATGAAGTATTTTTTCAAACAATAGAGCTTATCATGGCTCACCACCTGAGGTTACCCAGTGGTCTGACATTCATGCATCAGCTTTTTATCATATACTTAGGAGTATTACAGGGGCTTCAAGTGTGGACAAGAGTGCAGTGAAGCCACACAGACAGAATATTGAACTAAGAATTAAATTATGAGCTGCTCTGCAGCCTCTGTGTTATATTTTCTCCCTTTTATTCTGGCTCTGTGATTTTAGTTTTCCCATCTGTAAGCTGAGAATAACAGTTCTGCTTCTCCTAAAATGAGTGTTAAGATCATAAGATTTAAAATAGATTACTATTGTTCTAGATATGCTACACATAGAAAATCACATGCTTATATGAAGAAAAAGATGTTTCCGTATGCATTGCACTTAACATTGACATACTCCAGTTCTTAATCTGTTGGTGCCAGACATTTGCCAGCCTTCTAAGATGTTGCTACTTAAGCTCATATACAAGAGAAATAGACAGTGTAGAATTATAGGATTTAATAGTCTTATTTGCCAAGGCTAGCTCTTTTTTTGTCTGGAGCCAAGACTAATAAACCATTTAGCAGTAGCTGCCTCTTACAGTCTTCAAAAGTTATTGGACTCTTTCAATATTCCTTTTTTATAAGAGAAAGACATATTTCTTTTTCCATCCTCACTACATTTTATTTCTAATAGAAATGTCTGATGCTTTTTTGTGAGAGCTAACTGATATAACTTTAATGGAGTTTTTGATCAGAATACCCATATAATCCTTTCCTTCCTAAATCACTGTGATTTCTTCTCACATCCAACAGGGAATTATGCTGGTTTCTTTCAAGGATCCAAGGCCCAGTGCTGATACCATGGCTCAGAGACCAGAAAAAATTGCTACATTTTATGATAGATCAGTGAGGGTCATGCAAAATAAAAAATGTTGACAGAACTGTAGAGGTAGAGATCATTACTACCTAAAAAGTTCAATGTGGAAAACCAATGAAATGCACAGGCTTAAAACTCTAAGCAAAACCACAGAAAAACCTCAGCCTGAGAGGATTTGCAAGACAGAAATCTGCCAACACAGAGGGCTCCTTCCTTCTTGAATGGTGCCTGACTGACCAGTAAAGTCTCTTCTAATGTTTTACTGGGGGGTTGAACCCACTGCTGCTTACCCTAATAGTTTCTAAACTCCTTGAGATCTTGTCTGTGCATTAGGACATACATAATGTCTTTATTTATTTTTCTGTGTACGTACCTGTATAGATATACAAACACACAAATATAAACTTACACTCATGTTCCTACATATTTATTGATATTCTATTTGCAGGGACTCTTCCTGCTCAGCTAAAAGAGGTCATGCAGTCTCTCTTTCAGTATTACAAATTAGAACATTTTAAACAATTCATATTAAAAACATCTATACAAGTGGGTAAATGCTATGCTCTTCACCTCCTCTGGAGAGAGTAATTGAAACTCCAGGACAGTTTAAAATAAACATAATAATAGTTCTCCATCTACTCTCAGTCCTTGTGACATTCAAGAATTTCAATATGAAAGGCTGACTTTGCTGAAGGATAATGCTGGGCATTCTATATCACAAATTAAGATGCAAACCTGAATCCTACCTATTGCTCAAATGTAGTCCATTTGCATACAAAAAAAAAAAGGCAGTCAAACAAACAAGAATGCTGCTTCTGGAATCTAAAATAACTGAGACAAAAGCCTGGCTTTAAGCCAAGAAAATCACCTATTTTGGAAAAAAAAAAAAAAAAGACATGAGGAAACTTTCTTATTTCTTTGGTTATTTTTAGTGAAATAAATGTCAAGCCCTCATAGTATAAGGTCGATACATACAGTTCTGCATCCCAAACTGAAAATAATTTATTTGATATATTTTAGTTCAATATGCAAACCATAGAATTAAAAAACCAAACCAAATGAACCATAACATAGTTGGAGACTTAGAGTTCTTTATCTATATTTTGAGAATCTCTTATCAAATCTCTAGGGGCCATCTAAAGCCAGAAGAATTTATATGCTCAAACTACCCCAACTCTTTTCTCTTATAAGTTATACAAGTCCTAAATAAATGCTTCTGTGCCTTATAATAGTAAGATATGAAGATAGCAGAAGCCTGAATACAAATCAGATTCTAAAAATCCAGTTTTCTTTATAGGTCTCCTTCAGGAAAAAAGCAATAAGTGAATATGCATTCCATACGTAGCCCCATAGATTTTTCTGATATCAACCCAAGTGAGTTCTCTAGTCACCACTTTCTGTAATTCATATATTGAAAAAAGAAGCTCACCTGTAAATGTCTAAACTACTGCATTTTCTGTTATTGTTTTAAATGTCTTAGAATCATCTAGTGTCTTCATCTGAGAAAAAAAAAAAAAATGTCTTCCAAAGGAGCACCACATTACTTTTTAAGCAGCTGAAAATAACTCCTCCTGGAATTTGCAAGTAAGAGGAAAATGTCATAGTGGCATGCCACATCTACACATTTGTACAAACAAAGCTATTAATAGACTACTAGAGCTGTAAAAGCAAGCACTCTGAAGTAGCAAATGTCAGAGCTAAATTTATTCTGTATGACCTTAATTCATTCTTTTTCATGGCATGCTCATTACAATAAAAGACCTAATTACATAATCACCTAGTATGTTTGGGGTTCCTCATGAAATCTGTGCAGGTTATTTGAGAAATAATTTGCAATGATAATAAAACAAAGGGGAAAAATAACCTTGTGACACATCATTGAGAAAAATCAGAGAACTAGAAGTGTACTCCTATACTAAGTGGCTAAAGTAAGTATGGTGGGTAAATTAATTCTGTTGGAATGATGTGACTGTATTTTGCATAAATATTATTATTATTAATATTATTAATTAAGTTTAAAAAAAGGTTCATATGTCATGGTCAGACATGAGCTTAGATATATCTTTGCTGTTATAAATATGTAGTTNTTCTATTCTACTCTCACTCCAGGTGGACAGAAATCCTATCTGCATATTCAGACTAGACAGAAAACTAGCCTCGGGGCCTAAAAACCTTATAAAAACTAACCTTCAAGAGCTAGTTGGTGTGAACTATGGGGGACCCAGTGCAATAGAGGCTGGGGTCTTAGTTCACCCGGCAGCTGGACTCCCGGGCTCAGAGCTGCTGTTTGATTGTGGGAATTGTCTCTTTTCGATCTCATTTTGTCATTTTCCAATAAACCTCTAAAACGGAATATTGGAGAACTGTCGTTTATAACATTTGCTAACCTTGAGAAGGATAGACTGGGATTCTCTAGGTGTTTCAAAATGCAGTAATGAGATTCTCCCCCCCACCCCAAACATTAAAATCTTGCTCCTAGCTATCTACAGTTTAAATCAGCAGGTAACAACCCTTAATTGCAAAATTCAAGATAAACTATGCAAAGGAAAGAATACAACATCTTTCTTTGCAAAATGGGACATAATTAAACTAAAACCTGTTTTGGTTTTTTTCCTCAGTAGGCCTTTGATATACTGTATATGTGCAATCCCACAGTCAGCCACCCAGTTCTGCTCCATGTGATGTGTGTGAGATCTTACAGAAAATATTTTCTATCACAATCAGAACACTTATCAATTTCAGAAGTTCCCAAAGGGTTCCATTTGATTCTTATCTGATTCCAAAATAAGAAACCTTGGATTCTGGAGATGTACATTCCTCTAGGCATGAGGAGTTGTTCTCTTTGTAATTGCTAACAATCCTAAGAATGACTATGTGGTCTAGTGAATTTGTTAGGCTATTACTGAATTGACTGCTGACTGAAAAGTAAACCCATAGACATGAGAAGTGGCTCTCAGTGTAAAACTTTTCTCTGAGTTGTTAATTTTGTATTAATAAGTTTAGGGACAATCATAATTAATGCATGAATATACACAGGATTGATAGGAGCAATCTTGATTCAGTCCTTGACTAGATCTTGTTTAAGATGACCAGAAACTACAGTGCAACTGAACTCTACATCCATTTTTGATGTTTATGCAGTCAGAAAAAGATTTAAAGGAGAGTTTATATAGTGGATATTTTAGCAAAGAAAAGAATGTATGGAAGAAAGGAACTACAGAGACTGAGAAGAAAATAAGCTAAACTGGATAATTATAAACTATTTTTTTAAATCTATTCTTTACAAGGCTTTCTTCTTCCATTAGTTATTTCATCTGAGTAGAGTTAGAAAGTTCTATTCGGTGTTAGTAATTATGGGTGCACCTATTTACTTTTTGGGCATAATGGATTAGACTACGCTTTCCCAAACCCAGCAGCAAAGCTCATTCAGTGTTTCCCAAATTTTTTTTTTTTCTGAGGAACGCAAACACAGAGTACTCATCAGAAATTTCAAAATTGTCCTTGTATGCTTAATAATTAGCAAACTGGTCCTGGTTCTTATACTGGAATTAACCTTTATAGTTTTTTAAAAACATATTTTTTCAAGGCTTTTGAAGATGTAGCAAAATGCATGTCCTACACCTCTGTGGGCAGAAAAGAATGGAACTAGGGGGAAAAAAAAGCCTATTTTTTTAGGATTTAAATACTATCTAAAACAAGACAAAAAATATACAATTGGACATAATTCTTTAAAATGTAAATAAAGTTCCCTTGGAGTCAAAGACTGCAAAGGAGTGGCATGTGGCTTACCAATTTATAGATCAGTAGAGGGTCTGCCTGAAACATCAGACACCTTCAAAGACCTTCAGACAATGAAAAGGGAATGTTGTCTTACACTTTTCTGAAGGGGCTTTAAAATTAGCAAATGTTTCTTTACCACAATTGATTTTTACTTCAGTAATAGCTACTTTCAAGTAATATACTCATATCTGAAACTTATCCAGCTTTTTCCTCAATCTCTTGATCTTCAGAAAACTTAACTTTTGGCTGGTAAAACTTTTTTTATGTTCTACCAACTTCTAACTCACATTTTCTACAACAGCAATTCATTAGTCACACTAAATTTTAACAACTCTCAGTAAAAAGAAAAGAGCATTTCTTGAGAAACCGAATACTACATTTAATTGGCATATGTGTCAACAAAACTAAAATTAATCCAATCGTTCAGAAGATTGTGTTTTTTTTTAATTTAGTCTTTAGCACTAGTCTGCCTACTTTAACACATTGTACTCTTAATGCAGGTAGCCTTGACACACATACCAGGTGGGGTAGTTACAATACCTGTGGTATTGTAGCTGCAATGAGGTGGCTATAATAGCTGTGTGCCCAGGTGGTCAAAAAGGCAAAAAACACCTGTCTTGCATCAGAAATGGAGTGGCCAGAAGACCAGGGCAAGGATTTTCGCCCTGTGCTCAGCACTAGTGAGGCCACACTTCAAATTCTGGGTTCAGTTTTGGGCCCCTCACTGCAACAAAGGTATTGAGGGGTTGGAGCTTGTCTGGGGAAAGGCAATGAAGCTGGGGAAGGGGCTGGAGCACAAGTCTAGTGAGGAGCAGCTGAGGGATTTTGGGACGTTTAGCCTAGAGAAAAAGAGCCTCGGGGAAGATCTCAGTACTGTCTAGAAGTACCTGACTGGGGTTTGTAGCCAGCTGGGGTTTGTTCTCTTCTCCTAAGTAACAAATGACCTTGGGTTGGGCCAGGGTAAGTTTAAATTGGGTATTAGCAAAAATTTCTTCACTGAGAAGGTTGTCAACCACTGGCACAGGCTGTCCAGGGAGGTGCTGGAGTCACCATTCCTGGAGGGATTTAAAAGACCTGTAGGTGTAGGACTGGCTGAGTGGTGAACCCTGCAGTGGTTGGCTGAAGGTTGCACCTGCTGATCTTAGAGGTCTTTTCCAACCTCAGTGATTTAATGATTCTGTGAAAATGAGATTGCTCTTTGCTCAGCACTGGAAAAAATCTAAATGGTGCTATTTTCTCTGTGTCTTTTCTAAACGACTGAAAGCCTCAATGAACTAGCATTCAACAGATATTTGCCCCCTTAATATTTTTATTATTATTTGCACATTTCTCAGTGACTCAGTTCTTACTTTACATTTAATATCCATAAGTCTGACTCTTTTTGTAGTGCCAGATCATGACTGTTTCAGTTATTATTCAAAAAGCTGTCTTTTTTTTTTTTGTGGACAATACAATTAGAGACTAAGAATCACTGTTCTCAACATTTATCTATTGGAAATGTTGACTGCCACAGTGAGATAAAAGACCCATAATTCAATTTGATCAGAGTGTCTTAAACAACTACGTACAGTGGTGAGATTCTATAAAATATTGATCAGTTCTTTCAAGTAATTCAGAAGTAACACACTTAAAACCTTAAGGACATACACAGATGTCCTGTCTTCTTTTTATTATTTTTTTTTTGTTCTAAAACTACTGAAACTCAGAGTGGGTTTTTGAATTATTTTTTTTTAATAACTGAATGGATTTATTAATTTTACACGTAAAATTATCTTAATATTTTTGATCCATAATTAATAAGCAATTTAATTTATTTCCAAAACTACAAAGAGGCTTGAAATAGCTTTAGGTTAATTGGATAGCCATTTATTTTGAAAACATATTTTCTTTCTTCTGAATATCATGATTAAATTAAATTACTGATCTGTCTTCATATGAAAAATACAGCTCTTTTTATTGCCGATTACCAAAGAAAGGATGGCACTAATATTATTAACTGAAGTCCCTTTTATTCAATGATTGCACTGTTTCTCCATTAAATAATGTTTACATTTACTAGAACATTTTCTCTCTTCCTCACCTCCATTTTTAATGGATCATTTCTTTTTAAAAAAAAAAACTTTCCATGTAAGCATCATGGTCCTGAAAATGACAAAGATTTTACTCAAAGTTGCGTTTCATTGTCATAAACCATATTATCCTTTTTTTTCATTATTTCTGTCTTCCGATATTTTCTGCATTTTTGCCTGTAATTCCAGGTATAAAGCCCAATGTGCCACAGGAGTAATGGAAACAATTTCACCCACTGCCTTTAAAAAGCATCTTGTTTGCTTAGCTGTGCACCGTGTAGTTCTGTATTGCTGCACCTCAGCGCACACCGTGTTGACTCTGGCTGTCAATTGGGAGTACATGACACCATTTGGGGACTCTTTGTACACTCCAAAGCAGTTATTCTGGATTTTAGGAGGCTGTAAAGTCTACATTTTTTTCCTTTTATGCCACAGTATGGGATCATGAGGAATAGCTCATCACTAATGTTCATGGGGCCACAAATATTTTTCCTCCTCTGCAGCCCTTGGTGCCCACCTGGAACTCATACTGGGGCTTATTTTATTAATATATAATATTTTATTAATATTTTTATATCCCATCTGTCAGTGTAGCTCCTCAATATCTTATATTCTTGGCATGTTGTAAACTGTACTCTCTTAGTTATGGAATTAACTAAAGGTTGGATGAAACTGATGAGACAGACCTGATTTCTTCAACCCTTTTTGATTTGTCCTACTCATATGGCAAAAAATAGCTAACAATCCACTGCATGGAAATGACCCTTATTTACTGAATAATACTAAAGTAGATCAAATATTCCAGCCTTTTCAGCTCCATAACTTTGGGATGGTTACACAGTCAGTGTTAGTCGCTATACAACTCCATGATAAAAATTCATTCTAGCTTAAGTGGAGAGTTCATAGAGAATTATATTAGAAAGAAAAATCAAACCAACAATCAGAGAGAGCTTTTATTCTAGGTCATTATCTACTTTGCAATTATAAGAACTTGCAAACAACACAAGAAGTTTGTACCAGTGTCTATGGGGTGTTAAGTTCCAAGATCACCATACAGATCAGAGGGAAATTTGTTCCCTTAACTTCTAAAAAGGAAGGTGGCATCAACTTTGTGAGGATATTATTTGTTGTCAAGCAGAAATGGAACTTGTACATGCTGACAGGTAATAAGAATATTGGGTTAGAAAATTTAATGCATTGAAATGCTTTCCAGGGTTGACAAAAATTCATTGTTCACAATTTAAACATCTAAATATGCAGAATTAAGATGGAACATTAATGTTTGATAAATTAGCTTTCATCCACTTGCTGCATGACAACTTTTATGTAAAATATTTGGTTACTATTGGTTACAGTTAGAGATAGGACAGAAAATTTAGAAGATAGATCTTATTCAGTAAAGCAAATACTATTTTGATAATAATTAGTGCATTAATCTGGGTTTCTGAAATTAAAGGTGTTAAATACACAAATTTCCCTTATTCCTTGGAAAGAAGTTCAATGTCACGCAAGATTTAAAGTCAATTTTATTCCATTAATTGCAATCTAACTTCTCTTGACAATGATATAAGTAAGTATTTTAAGACTACTATGTCATCTGATCATGTATCTTCTATGGTGCTATGTCATTCATGCCAGGAGGGAAATTATCCTTTCACTTACATCCATGTAAACCTGCTGTCTCTTAAGTTAAAGGAAAGCGCCGAAAAATATCCACCTAAAGTTTTTGAGGCAGAATGATAATTTGGATATAGTAACAGATATTATAAAGCCAAACCAAAATCTGGCTGTACTGAAGCTGAAAGGCAACTGATTGCATTTCCAGTTCTGCAAATCAGAATCTGTGGAATGTCCACTCACATTAACGGTGCCAGGGCTCTTTCAGTAGTCTAGAAAAATAACAAGAGCAGATTTGTGTCTCATTCTATTACTTTGAGTATTCATACATGTGTTTTTTAGGTCTAGTATCATTGCCATGTGGAAGGCTTAATGGGAAAGATGCAGATGCTTTTAGGAATCTCAGGCTCACTTGACAGGGAGTAATACATCTTATTTTGCATAGGAAACAACAAAAATAGAACTGGTTTCAGTTTAAAAGTCAAAACTTCTGTATAAGAAAGAAAGAATGTATTGTATTAGTACATTATCTCTTACTGCTTTGGAGACACAATGGTCTCAGTTATGGAGTGTAATTCTTGTCTAATAATTAATTATTAATAATTATTGCTGATAATGGTATTGATTATTAACAATTAATTGTTGCATTTATTGTAATTATTGTCTAAATTGATGCAGATTGCAAATTTTCACTGCTCCTAGAAAAAGACTTGTTATGTCTCCATCCGGAAGCATCCTTTGAACCTGTGTGCCCTAAGGACTTTGAAGAGACCTGGTGTTAACTGTAGCTTTGAGATAGATCTGCCTCTCTTTTGCAAAATTCTCCAATTAGGAATCAAGGTGACTTGTCAGGTTACCTCCTCACCTCTTCCTCCCCACAAAAAACAACCCAACCCCAAATTCTTGACAATAAAAGGGAGACGTTCTGTCAGATTTGATACTAAAAAGACTGGATTTTTACAGTTACACAAAGTTACACAGTGGAAATTATTTAAAAAAATAAAAATCACATGTAACTATTTGCTCACTGTTCTCTCAAAATGATCCTTGGTGCACCATTGGTCTGATTGTAACTAACCCATGGCTGTAAATTGTAACAAACTCCCCATAATCTGCAACGAGGTTTTTTGCTATTAGCCTGGCCAGCTTGTCTCTTCTCAGCCAAATATCCTGATCCCTCAGGTTCACAGTCTCTTCTGCCTCCTATATTTCCCTTTCTGTGGAATCTTTTCTCCCCTGAGCATGGCAAATAGCTCCCTGAGGAAAGCACTTTCTCACCCATGTCAGAAACATAAATTCCAACATGCTATGAAAAAGCAACATTGCCTTTTTTTTTTTAATCAGATCTATACACCATGATATTGCACCATATTTATAGGGAGAAAAAAACCCAACTTTACCCAATAATTTAGCATATTCACTCTTAGCTGACATGCCTAGGTTACACTTGGCATATTTAGTGACATAGTTTCAGCAGATTGTCTCTGTGATTTCATAGTGCACAGAGGTTTCACATTGCTCCACTATGCTCCTTTAATGGAGCATAACATAAAACGAGAGCAAATAAAATGCATGATTTCTGTCTCAAGTACAATGCAGCATCCCAGAAATATATCTGAGCATTTATGTCTATCCAGTCTTCTATAATATATTAAAAAAAAAATGCTTATGACTGTGTTATAGGAAAAGGTCCATGCAATTGTATTAATGCAGGAGTTAGACTTGAGTAATATGTATTTAAATATGTATGTGGAGCTGAGTGATTGAGATTGCTTTTACTGACTGTTAAAAAAAGATCCTCCCCTACATTATAGCCCTTAAAGCTGAGGGATGAGCATTTAAAGCAAACAGAGCATAACAAGACCAGAATGCCATAGAAGTTAGTTGTAAATTGACCAATTTACCCTGGTAAATGGTGAGGTTTGTCATCCCCAGAAGTAATGACTATGAACTATCTTGTTCATGCAGTATAGGAGATTAGGCCATATTTCTAACCTTTCTTTCTCTCTTAGAAGCACAATTTTGTTATCTTGCAGCCTTTTGAAGAGTCACAAGTAAAAATTGCCTTAATTTAAACAGAACGAGAATAGGCCTCCACCACTTCAACATTAATAGATATAAAGCAGTTAATTCTAATTTTCAAAGATTCATGTTCATCCAATATTTTTTCAATTTTCATAAAAATAGATCAACACATTGTCTAATAATGATCAAAGAAATCAAACTTTTATGTTAACATGAGGAAACATTATATTAAAACATAAAGGCAATGTATCATGAAACATGCAACATTATCATTTTACCAGCTCATTATGTCAGCAGTTTTTGCATATTTATGTTTAATTTCTTTTTCTAAGAGTATTTTAGAATTTTTTTTTGTATTTCTTTCTATTTGTTTATCCTAAAAATAAAGTAAAAGACTTTTGTAGTATATGTTATTTGTGGCTTTACATAGGGTAATGTCTTTCTGAAGGCAAATTTTATTACCCCAAATACATTATGAATAACACCTCACTACCACTTTTTATTTATATAAAGTCCGGTATGTCACTTGGTAATATAGTCACATTGGGATAGCAAGATCTTTGTGTTCATGTATACGCATACGTGTTATTGACATTTACTGAATTCCTGAAATAGTTGAATATTATAATCAACAGTGCTTGAAAAATTAAGTAATGTGTATTCTGTAAGTTGTGAATATCTCACTTAGAAAAAAAAATATTCATGTTTCAGTAGCAGAGGTTTAGTTTTTTTTTTCATGCTAGAGAGTGAGGTGCTGATCAAAATGAGAAAGATGGGAAATAACTATCAGGTATCTGTAAGGATGGAAATACCCACTCAATGTGCATTAACTTGAGTGGAAGACTTGGTGGTTAACCCTGGCTAGCTGCCTGGGAAAGACAAGGCAAAATAAGATGAAAGATCTTGTGGTTCAAGACAAGGACAGGGATACTGCTCAGGAATTATTGTCATGAACAAAACAGACTTGACCTGGGGGATTAATGTAATTTTTAATAGCAAAGCAGGATAATAAGAAATAAAACCAAAACTGTAGGCATCTTCCTTCTCTATTTGTCATCTTCTTCCTGAGTTCATCCTCGCTCCTGACCATTCTATCCCCTTCCACCTGAGCAGTGCAGGGGGATAGGGAAAGGGAACGGGGTTTAGTCTGTAACACATCCTCTCAGTTGCTCTTCTTTCTCCTCACACCTTTTTCCCTGATCCAGCATAGTTCCTTCCCACAGGCTGCAGTCTTTCAGATTAAACCTGTTACAGCCAGGTTCCTCTTAGGCCTACAGAGTGGATATGTGCAGGTGTGATCATTCATGAACTGTAGGGGAACAGCTTCCATACACACCATGGTCATTCCCCTGGATGGCTGCAGCACCTCCTCCCTTTTCTTCTCTGAGCGTCTACACACTCAGAGAAGAGTTTGGGGTGGATTTTGGGCCCTACCTCAAAACCTTTCCCTGTAAACTGAATAGACCCTCCCCATATCTGGAATATTAATGAGGGAATACCAAGTTTCATTTTACCTTTGGGCTGTTACCTTCTGCTGTTCATCCACTTGGACACCAATGATACTGCTGGGTGAATCCCAAACATGCCATGGAAACTGAGCTCTGGAGGTGAGGGTCAAGGGGCTGAGTAACAAGCCGTACAATCCTGTCATGCTGGATTTCAAATGCTGAAAGAATTGGATATACACCATGGTTCAATACCCAGTTGCGGGGTTGATGTTGCAGGGAGAGCTTCAGCTGAAACAATAATTTCTTGATCCATTGGTAGAATAATTTGGTGGTGTTTTATCAGTCCATTGGTCCATCATGGGGCCACACATATATTGATAGGACACGTTCTGCAGTGTGCATCAGGTAGACAAAAAACCAGGTATAGGAACAGACTCAGTCAGGTAGCTTTTTAGGGGTGAGACAGTGTTCTTATAAGTAATAAAAAACCCAGTTTTCCCCAAGCAGAAAGTGCTGAGCTGTGTGCAGTGTTGAGTTCATAATTGTCAGTAGTACAGCAAGAACATTAATGGGCAGAGAAGGAATATCCACAAAGGATTTCCACTCTCCTACTCGGTTGTAACCCCTGGCATGGCAGTTGTATATAATTGTTACTGTAACTGTGCATTATGACAAGGCTGAGCACAATACCTGACCTTTATGCAATGTCTGTGTTGAACCGATTTTGTCAGCAACTGCAGCTATCTTCAATAAATTTCATAGATCTTTGGGGATGAAAAATCTGTGAAAATGTGCACACTCAGTACGCTGAATTTCTGACTCACTGTATTTGTATCTTTAAAACCTCCTTCAACTCTGTGACTGCAAAGAGAGAATAGTGTTTCCAGTATTTCAGCCTCCTGCTGTCCCTGCTTTTTTTGTCAGCTCAGCAAACTATCAGCAGTTATAGCCTTCTGTGGCATTGCTGGAATGAGCAGGGAGCTTTCTCTAATGTGAGCTGCAATTATTTCCCCTACATACTCGTCTTGAATCATTTTGTCAGCCATTACCTAAACTCACAGTCAGTTTGTACTGATGATGTAGTAACATATTGATCCACCCAATTTATCTGTGCTGGTGAAATTCTTAGCAGCCCATTACATATGCTTCTTTAATACTAATAGGTTTGACATTCACACATGGAAGAAATGTAAGATATAAGTGGGTTTTCTGCTGTTGAAGACAAGCCTACTCACCACTTTAGACAACTATTTGGCATTAATTGCAGGTGCAGTTTGCCACCACTTGAGTTCTGACATTACAGCCTTGCCACAACTTTGAAACACGGAGTGGCACGGTTCAAGGGCTCGGTAGTCTTCCTGCTTGAATTAGCAATTCATTCCAGCTTTTATGTAAAAGTCCAGTTCGATTTTAGCTAAATTTGCACCATACTCGAGGTTACAGAAAATATTCTCAACAAATTTATGAAGACAAGGTTAAGAATTGCAGATATTTTCATTCAAAGTCTTCTGGTTTTGTCACATTATCCTTCTCAGCTTTTCCTGTAAAACACTTCAGTTGATTATTAAAATATTTAAGTAGTTACCTTGTATGTTTAATCTTTGCAACTTTAGCTGTTTCAGGATCATGTTTGCAGAATTAGGTTCCATTTCTGCAAATACTGAGGTCAGTGAGAAGGTTCATGAGCTTCAGTACCTTGGCAGTTTGACAATGCTGTTCAACTCAAACTGTACTACGTACCAAAAAACCAAGTACTGAATGTCATTGTAATAAACACTCATATGACAAAATATGCTCTGATTTATGGGCCTCTCTGTAATAAAAAAATTCTACTGTAACACTCTAGGACAACTACCATTCTGAAATGTATGCAGCCATTTCAATTAGTGCATAGTCCCTTCAGAGGAAAAAATAATTCCTTTGAAATTAGTTTGATATAGTTTTCTTCAAGATTCATGCTTAAGACTCTAACTGAAGCTTCAATCAGGAATTTTTATAGAGGAAAAAAATCAAAGAGGAATTAAAAATAAATTAGATGTGTGTAATGTCTTAAAGTTTTTAGAAACCATCTGGTTTCTAAAACAGGATACAGGAACTGGAAACTAGATACAAACTACCTGTGAAAAGCAAATTTTTTTTTCTATCCTTAGTACGTGAAGTGATGAGGTGAGATAATAGGATTCACAATTTGTTGAATTAAAGTTTTTGGTAAAACAGAAGAAATTTAAACAAAAACTAGGAATTCAATGCTAATTCTCCTTATGTGCACCCACTTAAAAAAATCAAGTTTTATTTGTGCCTGCATGACTGTGGCTCTGTATATAAAGTGAGGAGGCAAAACCTGGAGCAGAGTCAATATATAAAGAATCTGTCATTTTGGAGTAAGAAGTGAGCAAGCACCAAGCCTCAGAGAGTTCAAGAAGCATTGAATGCTCTCTTGAAGGCACGGGGTGGGATTTTCGGGGTGTCCTGTGCAGAGCCAGGAGCAGGACTGATGACCCTGATGGGTCCCTTCTAATTCAGGACATTCAGTGATTCTGTGATTAATTCCTAGAGTTGCAGTGCTCTATTTTCCCTAGAAATACTGATCCATGTCAAACTATTTGTTCAGCCCTTTCTGTGTTATATGTGTTTTCAGATGTCCTTTTTGTGCTTGCATGGGTTTAGAGGTTTTGTTTTTTTTTTTTTTTACTTAGTCTCGCATCCTAAGGAGCTGATGAAGCTCCTAGTGTGGCTGCTGAAGGAAAGCAATCCCATACTGAAAGCTCAGATCCATTGCCCACAGTCAGATCCTGGACACACCTGGTGAGAAAAAATGCTGTCATGTCAAAGCAAAATGTTACTTAAAGGAGAGAAAATCATTAATTTAACAATTATTTCTATTTAAGAAGTCTGCATGACAAAACTCAAAGAAGGTACATCCAGAGATGGCCCTCCTCTGAAATGTACAAATTTCTTCAGAACAATTTCAAAAATATTTTTTCAAACAGTAGAGGGTATTCCTTTTAATGTGCATTCTCCAATTTATTTTGTTCTTTTTCATTAATATTCTATGATCTCTGAATATTAAAAGAATATTGGAATTCATGTTAATATTCGCAATGAATACTTCATATAATGAATATATGATTAGAATACTCTCAATGAATACCAATGGAAAATGTAACTGCAAGAATATTGTTGAATGGCAATTTTTATTTTATAAATACGTATATTTGCACTTTTAACCTGATAAAAAAAAGATGGTTTCAGTGAAACTTCTGAGTGTTGTTCATCAAATTAGAATCATAGTTGAGTGACTTACAGATTACCATTTCTAAACATTTTGAAGTAATTTACAAAATGGTTTTGAACTATGTACCAATATTCTGCAGAATATAAACACATGGACTAAACCCAGGAATGATCTGGAGGAAATTTATGCACCTTGTGGACAGAAACATAAGACAAAGAGTACAAATCAAATAGACAAGCAGAAAATTCTGTTCAGGAAATTTGCTTTCATTCTTCTTTCTCATTCTTGTCACTTACCTGTGTTGTTTCTCAGTATTGCCTGCATAAAAGATAATTATCATATTTTCATTTTGTCTAAGAACCTTAGGAAATACGGCCACTCATTGTATGTAATTGCAATGCTTAAAACAATGACAAGCTGGAATCTTGACTAGTACAGTACACCTCTAGTTGGTACTATTATCATTAATATCTATTTCAAGTAACATCTGAAAATATTTAACCCCCCAAAAATTGAAAACTCAGAAATCAAGCAGACTTCTAATTAAAAAAGGTGCTTTAAAATTGAATGAAATTTTCCTGGCAGAAGATATGAAAAAAAAAGTATAGGAAGTAGACAAATTTTAAAGACTCAAATATGTTGAACATGTTCTGCCTTTCAATAGTTCTGGTATAAAAGCAGAAGGAAGTTGAATGTCTAAATGTTGCTATTTCTGCTTAATATTTCAGGTGGATTAACTTGTCACAATTAGTATTGACAGCATAAAAACTTGGCCTCTTAAACTCTATTTGATATGAAGCCAAACTGAAATCCCAAGTGTTCACCTTGAAATATAAACCAGGATGCTGGAGAAGTTCATGAATGTTATAGTGAGGAATCACTCCATTGCCCAAACGCAGCATCATGATAAGTACTACCTGTGATAATCCTTGTAGTTTTTTCCTGTGTACATTGCAGAGAGACAGCATTAAACATATTTGAATGTTGAAACATTGAGAAGCCTGAAATCAAATTTCATTATAATACATAAGATGTATATCTTTTGTATAGCTCTCCCAAATGTCAGATTTCCCTGCAGAGAGGAAATTTACCTCTTAAAAGCAGAGTGTGAGTAAGGGATACTTTTTTTAGGAATCGAGTAACACAATGTCAAGTTTTTATCTGAAACACTATGTATGGCCCAGGTCACAACATCAGTGAAAGGACAGCCAAAGAAGAGGTTAAAAGATGGGCATCAGAAGAAAATAAAAATTGCTTGGGAGTCTGAGGACTGAATTCATGATGCTGGGCCTGTCATGGCATGGCCAACTCAGTTTAGTTAGAGAAGACCTCAGAGAAAGTATGTACAATGGGTTGATGTTATCTTCAAAGCCACATAGATTTTAAAATGTGCAAATTAAAATGAAGGAAAAGTACATGTACTAGCTATAAAAAAAAAAAATCTCTTTTTAAGGAATGCAGTTTATCTGAATGTTTAACTTGAATACTTACATTTATTCACAATTATGCTAATTAAGCCAGGAATATAAACTAATTGGATATTTGCTACTTAACTTTTTAAAAGCTAACATTCTCAGGCATTCGATGAATCTTCTCAGGAGGATTGTTTTTGGCTTTGTTGTCTGTGTAAGAAAAGTAGAAACTCTCCTGAAATTTCTTTTCCCCAATAAAAGTAACTAAAACCACAATTTCTCTGAGGATTTTCTATGTGCTTGCTACAATTCATACTATACAAACATTCAAACATACTATACAAATATTCTTTTTCTCACCTTTTTTCTGTCATTGCTGAAAAAGTTGACTATGTCTAATAAAACTCTTTTCTTCACTAAAAGCCATGAAATTGTACCAGAATTTGAATTTTGCCCTGCACCAATCTGAACCAGTCACTGTGAAGGAACTGCAAAATCTCAGTTGATAAGTCTAAGAAGATTGTGAAAAATGCAGTCTAGAGATTTCAGTTGCATATGTATTACTAGATGAGATAAAAGTGAGTTAACAGCTAGGTGTGAAATATCACTAACAATAGGTGAACAACTTTGGCTCATATTTCATAAATTTTGGTCTAAGAAGCTGCACTAAGTGCTATGGATCCACAGATAATTTATGTCTTGCTTGTTTCTTCAGTTTAAGAAATCTTTGCAATATCTGTTTTGCTGTGGAGGATTTTTACAAATATGAATAGTTTTGCCCACTTTGATTTTATTTTAAAATTAGCTTCCCATTATTAAAGGCTGTCAAATGTCAAATGTTAATTTCTCAGCATCTGACTATATCATGCAAAGTCAGCAAGGAAAACACTCTTTTCATAATGAAAAATGTGTAATGTTGCTAGTAAAAACCTGCTTACTTGCTAAAGTCTGAAGATTTATAGCGAATAGAAACCTTCCTATCACCATTCTGAAGAGTGTTACAAAAAGGATAAAACAGAGAGACAGCCAAAAATATTTACACAAATGTCTGAGCATAAAAGGAAATGCAGCTTTAAATATTTTGTTTTGAATTTCTTCTTTTTTAATAATACAGAGAAAAATTAGGTCACATAGTACTTGAGAATGAGCTTATTGCTATATAGCACAATACAATTCTCATTCTTGATAATGCCTCTTCCAGAGACAAAGCAACAACAGTAAAATCAGCAGAATTTGATTTCAAATATTCTCTGTTGATGCTTTTTGTTCAGTTCAGGAAAAGCATTTATTGACTCTTGGTAACACACAAAAATAGAGAAGGACTTCCCTTATATCTGTGTCTCATTCAGAGTAAGTAAAGGTTTAGGGCAAACATAAGAGCTGAACATCTAAACAATATATTTAGACATTGTTTACATGTCTTGTTTTCTCTCTTCAATCAGCACTGATATTTTATTTAATAAAAGATGAGAGAAGGGGAAAATGGGTTGTTCTCAGTCTGGCATGTGTAGAACTGACAGAATTCTCACATGGTGAAGATTTCTGATACTTCAGAGGAGGAATTGCAGATAGGATCATGAGCCAAGGTGCTCTAGTGGGTCTTATGTGCAGCAACTGTTTCTTCACTACAATCAGCAAGACAAAATCCTTGTACTTTAACATCACTTTGCCATCTTTGAAAGACAAACATTCATTCCAGATTGCTAATAAAAGATTCATCTCGTCCTACCATTAGTAAAATAGGGGCAGATCCACAAAAAAAGCTTAGCAGTAACAGAGCTGAACTTTATTTAGACTTAAAAGGACACAATATGAAAAAAAAGCTATTTAGTGTACAAGCCCTAGTCAGCAAGAATTGGGACTTAATATAAGGATTAAATATTCCAATTGACCTCTACAAGCTCTCATTAAATACAGTATCTGCCACCCTTCATTGTATTTCCCATGGTTTCTGTTTCTTAGTTTAGACATTTGTGAATTTAGATAAGGAAACAATGAAATTTTTAACACTTGCCAGGTAACTTATGGAAGAATTAATCATAATTTATTGGCTTTCTAAATGTTGAAATGTTTGAATGCTGAACTACTTATTCATATCTTCTTATAGTTAATAGAAATTGCTAACCTTAATTTAAAACAAAAGAACTTCTAATATACTTTCTAGAGAAAAAGCAGAATGTTAAAGAAAATCTCCTGAATTTTTATTTTGAATAGGGGATTTTGACTCCATTTCCTTTATTTAGACATTCCTCTTGTATCTTCAGTATTTCTAATGAGCATTTGTGTAAGCTATGAATGATGAATGACATTTCTAAAGATAAGCACAGTTGTTGATACTCAAGTCACAAAGACATAAACTAGTAAAAATCCTGCCTTAGAATTGAAAAACGGAAATCTTTCAATGAAAAAAATGCAAACCAGAAAAAAGGCCTTGTTGCACTCAATCAAAACCACTTCTTCTCAATTTGAAAATGTTTTCAATACCTTTAATCTTCTGTAACAAACTCTATCATCTAGAAATTGTATAGATGTAATTATACATAGAATTGTAGAATTATTTGGGTTGGAAGGGATCTCTCTGAGATGTGCACGGACAGCTTCCACTCGACCAGATTGCTCAGAGCCCCATCCAGCCTGACCTTGAATGCTTCCTCAGATGGGGAATCCACAGTTTTGCTGGGCAATCTGTTCCTGTGCCTCACCACACTCACAGGAAAAAAGTTTCTTCCTAAAATCCAGTTTAAACCTTCCAGTTTAAAACCATCTCACTTTGTCCTGTCACTACATGCCTGTGTGAAAAAGCATTCTGCTTTTCATGACCTTTTCAAAAGCATTCTCCTTGTGGCTGACTGAGGAATAACTGAAAATATAAATTATGCAAATTAGTATATAATGTTTTAAAGAAAGAAAAAAAATTAAGATACACTGTACTGGTAAAAAAGTCTGTCTTTTTCTTAATACTTCAAGAATTCAAAAAATCTCCATATTTGCCTGACTGGGAACAGGCAGATTGCTCTTGGCAGTGGGAGGAGTTGTGGGTAAGAAAGTTTCAAACAGACTAACAGAAATAAGACATCCTGCTGTAGGAAGCAGCTGTTAACAGATAATATCATTATTAAGAGTTTGTAGTATTCTTGAGAAAGATGCAAAAAAAGCATCCAAAATGAGTAGCAATTATCTGAACAGAAGTCTTATGACATGCGCTCCAATTCTTTAGGACTGGAAGGCTTCAATCAAAGATGATATATTTGAGGGTAGCTTTTTTTTTTTTTTTTTCACCCCCACAGAGTTTTGGCCTTTTCTTTTTGTTTGTTTCAAAGCCAACTTACCAGTGATTTCATCGTAAACAGTAATGGATGAAGTGTCCGCTTTATTTGATTTTCAAGCAAATTATTAGTTGCTTTACAATGCGGATGGGTGGGATATGATTACTGATTGGAAAAAACAATCATAATCTGAGGCCACCTAATATTTTCAGAAGACATTAGGACTTATGAAGAGGAAATGTGAGCAATAATTAAAATACAAAAGTATTTTGTTAGTCATCTTTTACAGAACTAGAAAAGCCCTTAGATCTCTAGGGTCACAGACTGAAAACTACTGTTTCAGATGCTTTCCAGAGTTTCAGAATGTAATGGGTCCTTAGGGATCTCATCTTCACCTAAGGGAAGGGACTTTGTATCAACCATTAAACAGCTGATTCACTGCTTAGCATTTGGTCTCCTAACCACTGAATAGTTGTGGGAGGTCCATAAATCCAGTCTGTCATCAATCTTGAACAGCTATGAGCATCAAATCTAGAAAGATTAATTTTTTTTTTACCTGTATGACTATCTTCCAATAGAACATTGCTCTTAATTTTTTTATCACATATAAAAAACTATATTTTATATAATTTCTAAGCCTGTTGAAAATCTCATACCTTTTTTAGGATAAGAGAATTTGTCAGATTACTTACTGGATTCTTTCTTTCATTTCTGCAAAGATTTGTAGATGGCAAAGATTTGTTTGCAAAAGATGTTTGCAAAAGATGTTTGCAAAAGAAACAGTTGTGGCTAAATATATGCACAAATATTCACTTGAGTATTTACCTTGATAACACTTGTGAATTTTGGCCTGCCACATGATCAAGGAAAAAGAAAAGCTTGCAGCTAAACTCCTGTTTTCTGCAATTGATGAATTTGAGAACGGCTCTGAAATCCTTAAGGTTTCTAACTCAATTTGACTTCATGTCAAGACAGATACATTACAGATAAACCAACACTCTGATGAAACTAGATTATCACAGTTTGACACAGCTTAGAAGTCACACTATTTTCCCAGTTAGAAATGTACTCTTAAAAGATGACATGACCTTTTCTTACTTGTTAAAAAAATTCCTAATACTATTTCATGGGATCCTTTTTGAGTCAGTTTGCAGTTTGTCAAAGAAAACCTGGAGAAACTGTGTTCTGAATTAACACAATAGTCCTAACCACACTTCTATAAGAGTAAGACTATATTTTGTTTCATTTTTTCCAGAAAATTACCACCCCTCTTTGCCTCCCTTTGGGCAGCTGACTCTGATTATGCCTTTTCCTAAAGAAATCAAAGGTATTATTTATGGTTTGGGACAAAGGTCCTTTTGAGGATTGATGAAATGGAGGGTGGGTTCACAACAACAATGATTTTAAAAGATCTAACTCAATGGGGGTCAATGAAAACCTGGGGTTTTTTTCTCAGAATTCTTACTGATAAGCTATAGTTTTTTTGGCTTTTTTTTTTCCTTCTTAAGTTCTATTATTAATTTAATGATATAATTGCTATTAAGTAGAAAATTTAGAAATTAATCCTTGCCAGTACATTTAGCACTCATTTTTATGGGTATTATGACTTAAGAGAATTGGGTTTCCTTTTCAATCTAAATCCTACAAACCAGAACAAAAGAGGAAACATATAGTAGAATGTCCCTCAGAGTAGCAATGTATTTGTGAAACTATAGAAAAACCAAGAGCTGAGGGGAGAGGGGGGAGAAAACCTCATCTTAAATGCTGAACTCCATGCAGCTATGGCTATGTAATTATCAATAATTGTGTCAGATACATAGAGATAGCTCTGGAACCTCTGCCCTGGCTGACAGCATACTTTTCATTTCTGTGTAAGTGCAAATGAACAAATGGTGCTACTCAAAACTCCTGAGTTTGTAAGTGACCTGAAAGTACAAAAAAAATTATGCAGAACTACATATAAATGAGTATAAATAAGCCTACTGAAAAACTGGGCGCATTACTTTGATTTTTAAAACATTTTTAATTCGGAATGGATTAGTGTGGCCTCATCTTTTCTGATCTGGCTGCACTGGATCAAGGGCATAAGAATCTTCACTCATGGTAAGGTACACCCTTAGCACCACGGTTGAGTTTAGGCATAGTGTATCTTCCAACAGACAGGTCCTATGTCAGTACCTACTGGCAGAGTCAGTGTCCCTAAAATTCAGTCTGATAGCTCAGCATTTGCACTGCCCTTCCTCTATTTCAGTCACTTCTTTTCCTTTTTTAGGAAATGAAATAGTATTAAGCAATGGAAATAGAAAAAAATATTGTTCTTACTTTTGGTAGCCCAATCATCAATTTTCTTTAAATTAGCAAATGAAAAATATTGCCTTCATGACAACATTTTAATTCCCCAGATGACTTTTACTTTTTTTCCTCAAACACTTTAACTACAACCTACTTATCTTTATTCTGCTCCCTTTTGCATTCTCTTTAAACACAGACATTTTGTTATGTTACAGAAAGGATCTGCTACTGTGTCTTGGGTTGGGTAGCCAAGAGATTTGTCTTCTATTTTCATCTGTTGTAAAAGCAGATATTTCTTTATCTCTTGTAACTCTAGGGGGGAGAGGGGGAATGCCTTCTGATAATGGGCCAGCTGTTAAAACCAGGTGTGGCAGTGTTTCTTATCTCCTTCACCACCCATCCATCCTCTAGGGAGATATCTTCTGCTAACGGGCCATTAAGGCTCACCAATGACATGACACATTACATCATCCCATTGTGAGATGCTCCACCCAGTGCAGTGGGAGCCAACCGTTCCTACCTAGATAAAAAACTGGGACTTGGAAACACCAAGAATCTGTTTTTTTCCACCAGAGGAAGACCAGACCCATCTTGCCACCACTGGACTTTTCCTCCTCCATTATCTGTACCCCACAAAACTTCATCTAGGATTTATTTGGACTGCTTCCAACACCCTTGCCAACAGTGTGTCAGGTCATATCCCTGACTCTGTCAGGATTTTTTTTCCAAGACTTTTGTTTTGCTTGCTTGCTTGTCTTTGTACTACTGCATTTGTATTTTGTTTTGATGTTGTTGTTGTTTTATTCCTATTAAAGAACTGTTACTCTTATTCCCATATCTTTGCCTGAAAGCCCCTAATTGCAAAATTATAATAATTAGGAGGGGAGGGGGATGACATTCTCCATTTCAATGGAAGAGCTAGCTCTCCCTGGCAACTGTCTTCCAAAACCAAGACATACTGAAAATATGTGTAAGGGTAATATTCATGCAACTATTATTTCCCACTCATACAGCATTAACACACGCATTTTAGTTTAGGAAGCCAACAAGAGAGGATAACTAAAGTTCCTAAATCTTGCAATTTCCTAAACCAGAAGAATTTTGTACATTTTTCTATGTTAGGTCTTTTTCCAAATTAAGTATCAAAACAAACACATGTAATCAAGAGGGACAGAGGGAGATGCTGAAATTCTGCAGAAGAGATATCTTCAGTAGAAATTTTAAGGCCCAAGAGAATGATAGAGGCTTACAGAAATAAGATATATAGTCTAAGAATAGCTGAAATGATCCTGCTTAAGGGGCTCAAACTGTACAAGAATTAAGTGTGGCTGCTGTGATTTCAGAAGCTCTGGAAGAAGGGTAACAGCTGTTTATAGCACAGAAACAGAGGCTGACTGTGAGAAATAAGCACTTCCTTCCACAGACACTGCCACAGGAATGGAAATGCTGGCAGGTCTGCAAGGCTGAGGAAGGGTCTGAGAGTCATCTTCTCCCCAAGGACTCAGCTTTCTGTGTCCCTAGGCTGCATTTGGACCTTGACTCTGTGTTACTGGGAACCTAGTTTCAATGCTTGAGGAAGCATGTGAGTTAAAATCATACAAGATAAGATAGAAGTGAAAACTCAGAAGTGTCACTGGTGAAGCATTGGGAGCAGTTCAGATTTTTAAAAGGGAAAATACTGACAGGAAAGTTATAAAACACTTAGGGTGGTATCTGAAAAACAAAGAATCAGAAGACAGTGATTCAACAACATTAGGCATCTCTAAATAGCAACAGAGGGTAATTGATGTTTGCAGCAAAAACTGACATCTTCCATCAGAGCCAGAGAGTCTCTTAATGCTTGGGCTAGGAGTTTCTTCATCCAAGATATCTGCTATGCAGCATGTATTGGCCAACACATAATCATGCTGCACTCTCATACTGTACATACATTTTCAAATTGTCTGGCTTAAGTGGCCAGGGAAAGAGCAGGAAGGAAGATTACTGAACACAGGAGTAAAGAGGGACCTGAGGTAGTGCTGGGTGCAGGCAGGAGGAAGTTTTATCTATCTGACTAACGCAACTAATACAGCTTTAAAAGGGAAATTCTCATTTGGCCTAAGCTGTGCTTTCATGTTCCAGTTTATTTTCTCTAATGTAAAAATCATGATATAAAAGACATTCATTACTGGAAATTCATAAGCACGAAAACCTCAGAACTGCTAATAGTGTTCTCTCCCTTCTAACAAGACTTTATGAAAATAAATGTAATGAGAGTGTCAAGAAGAAAGAGGAAGAATAATTAAGAAAGGGAAAATAAAAATGGGATGAAAGGGAAAAGAGATAAGGAGCAGTAGCAGAAAATGAGAAATATAAAAAGGCAATAGGAGAAAAGGATATATTACAAGAAAAAATAATACTGCTGAAAATTAATGTTTTTTACATTTTTGGCTGTTGGCTGCTATACTGCTATTCTTTCTGTAAGCTACTAAAATCACGTTGTCTGAATATTTTGCAGTATAGAAGATTATTAATGTGTAAAAACTTCATGACAGCTATCTGCAAATGACAGACCTTATGAATTCTGGCAAATGGCATTTGATATTAATCATACAAAAACGTGAGTACTCTAAAAAGATTAATCTCCAGGAATTTCACTATATGTATTTCAGACAGATGTGAAAGTACATCCTGCTGTGCTTATGGAACCTTTTTCTGAAACTTCCTTTAGAGCAACCTTGTTCTTGTATTATTTATCATTCTATTGTCTCTGATCTATAATTCAAAAAGGAAAACCCTTTGATTAATATATATGCAATATATTTCCAAATCACTGTTGAAAATCTCAGCTACCAGATGTCCATTATTGTTATCAGCCACAAAAATCTGAAGGTGGAGAATACTGATCAGGTCATTCTGTCCATAGTCCTACTAATAAAGGACACACTCTGCCTATTTTGCTGTTGTTATGATAAAATAACAAGGACTGCAAGACTTCTTGTACTTTCTCACTGTTCAGCTGTAAGTATTGAAATGAAAAAGTCTTTCTCTCCCTCTGTAAACTCGCCTCATCCTTCCTGAAACATGAATTATATCACAATTTGCTCCAGGATCAGTCTGCAATCAGGTATTCCTTTCAGTCTTCTTGGTGATTACATCCATCCATTAAATTACAAAAATTCCCTAAAAATGAAGATAAGTATTCATAAGTATACTACTGATGAGTTGAGCTCTAAGGTTCTAATAGGTATCATTATATTAGATTATGATATATTGTCTCATGTTTCTCATTAAGATTTCATTGCAAGTTTCTAATTATAAGGGTGCTCCCAAATGCTACCAAGGGAAAGCATGTGCTATAGCTAAAAATCTGACTTTCTACAGGGGGAGAAATTTGCAAAGGCAAAGATATCCCTAACTTGCATTGAAATTCAGTTAGAGTTTGCTACCTAACTGCTATTTATCCCTTAGGAATGTAACTGAAGCATAAATATTTTTTATGTTTGCACAGCTTGACTGAGGGAGAGAAAAGATTTCCTTTTCCTCCAAAAAACCCAGAAAACCAAAACTGCAGAAGGAAAAAACCATTTCCCTGACAATTATATGCCAGCAGGCAATGATATATTAACAACTAATTTTCTAATTAAAAAGCACACAATTTTTGTCCTTCATTGTAATTTTAACTCTTTGAATATGGAGACAACTATAACTGTGAAAAGGTCTATAATGAATTGTGCATGACTTTAAAATGTTAATATGATAGCTGAAGCTCTTTTCTTCTATACAACAATCTAGAAAAGAAGGGTTTATGTTCCTTCAGTTGTATTGCTCTTAACTCACATTACTCTTAAAATGGGGACAGTGAAAATCTATTTTGGAAGGATTAGGGATATGAAAAGTAGGTTCTAATACACATCTGACTGACAGGAATGTTCTCCTGGGCACTGTATTTTCCCATTAAGTTTAAAAAAAAAAAAAAGATTAAAAAAAATCTAACATATTCTTGGCATCTTGCTGTCAAAAAACATGGCAAATGAGGAGAAAGTACAAAAGCAAAAAGATGCTTAAAATCAAGGATAAATGAAAAGTCCTATGAGGCTGGTGGATGCTAGAGCTCTGTGACAGCTGCACAGGAGCAAAGATCAGTATGTGGCAGAGTAACACTGACTGTGACACAAACGCTCTAACTAGACACATTAGGAATTATTGCTCTTGCTCTCCTTCTGTATCACAGAATCAGAATAATAGAATGGAGAAATCAGACAATGTTTTGGGTTAGATAGGGCCTTAAGGATCACCTAATCCAATCCCCTCTGCCATGGGTAGGGACACCTTCCACTAGACCAGGTTACTCAGAGCTCCATCCAGCCTTGCCTTGAATGCTTCCAGGGATGGGGTAGCCACATCAGTGGCTGATGTACCAGTGCTCCAATTCACCTGTTGAGTTAAAAA
>VWYN01021713.1:23452-49115 GCA_013400075.1 Hippolais icterina | reverse complement strand
GGTAAAAAAAAAAAAAAAAAAAAAAAAAAAAAAAAAAAAAAAAAAAAAAAAATTGCTACCATCTCTCCTCTTTTGGTTTAAAACTCTTCTCCCTTGTCTATCCTCCTACCTTATTTGCTTGTGTAAAAAAGTCTCTCTCCCTCTTTTTTATAGGCCACTTTCAGTTGCTTGAAGTAGGTCAAATGCTGCAATCAGGTCTCCCTTCTCCAGGATGAATAGCCCGGATGTTGTTCATGCCCAGATATCATTGCCTGTCTTTACAGGAAAGGTGCTCCAGCTCTCTGACCATCTTCATGGTGCCCCTCTGGACTTGCTCCATAATGGTAAAATGGTCCACATCTCTTGTGCTGGAGACCCTGGAGCTGGATGCAGCACTCCAATTGGGATCTCAGAAAGGCAGAGTAGAGAGGGAGGTGAATCCTGGGCTGCATCAAAAGAGGAATGTCCCCTTCCACACCTGCTGGTCACACCTCTTTTTATGCAGCCCAGAATTCACTTGGCTTTCCAGGCTACTAGCATGCACTGCTGGCTTTTGTTCAGCTTTTCTTCTATGAGAATTTATAAGTCCTCCTCTGCAGGCTTCTCTCAGTGACTTCTCTCGCAGTCTGTACTCGTATCTGGGCTTGCCCCAATACAGGTGCAGCATCTGGTACTTGGACTTGTTGAATTTCATGAGGTTCTCATGGGTCAGTTTCTCAAGCTTACCCAAGTCCCCCTGGATAGCATCCCATCCTTCTATTGTGTCACTTGCACCACTCTGCTTTGTGCTATCTGCAAACGTGCTGAGGCTGCACTTAATCCCACTGTCTCTGTCATTTATAAAGATATTGAAGGGCCACCTGCACCTGGATACAGAGCCAAAATTGAGATTTGGACAAATGTTTCTGGCTGTGTCCATCCAGCTAATTCTTCATCCAAACAGCCCACCCTTTAAAGCTATGTGTCTCAATTTTGGAGATAAGGATGTCATATGGGACAAGGTTGAGGAAGTCACAGCAGTCTAGGTAGGTAACATCAGTCTGTCTTCCCTTGTTGATCACTGCAGTAACTTTCTCACAGAAGGCCACCAGATTGGTTGAGAAACAATTTGTCCTCAATATAGCCATGCTGGCTGTCTTGGATCACCTCTGTAATGTTAGTCTAGATAGCAATGGAATAATCTAAGTCTTCATGCACAAAAGAGAGAGCTTATGTTTCAGACTGAAATTCCTCTTTCTTTTCTGTCCACAGATGTTTACTTCTGTTTAATATGTGTGAGATGACTTCTATCAAGTTAGAAAATTTGGCTAATTTTACAGGAGCAAACCTGAGAGATAGTAATGAATACTGCTGCTGGATTCCTACAGGCTTTTAGGTAATAAGAGAAAAATTTAAGCCATTTAACCAATAACTGCGACAAATATTATGAGTTTAATCTTCTATATTTTTAAAGAGAGATGTAATGTGCTCAGCAGATATTTTTTTTAATGCTTTAATATTAAACTTTTTGCAATTACCCAAGGCTGGTTTTCAAATTGTGCTGGTTTGAAAGCAAAACTAGTGAAGGACTCCAAGTCAGAAACACAATTTAATAAGATGAAAAGAAAATAAAGGAAAGTAAAATAAAATAAAAGTAATAGTACAAAGAAAAAAACACTGACAGAGTCAGAATACAACTTGACACCCTGTTTGTTAGGGTGGTAGTGGCAGTCCAGATGAGATGGTCTTGTCAAAGCAGTGATTCCTGTAGAAATGTCTGGTAGCTCTTGTCTCCTCTGGGAGTCCAGTGGATAAAAGCTGCCTGTGCTGTCCCAAACCCTGGATTTATCCAGGTGGGAATGTTTGGCTCCTCCCCCTGGACGGAGCATCTCACAATGGGATGATCTCATTCTATTAGTCATGCAGTGGGTCTTTAATGGCCCATTAAACAGAGATAACTGCCAGAGGGAGTTATCTATGAGTCATGTGGCAAGGCATTGTTAGGCTTGTTAACAGAAGATAAGGAAAACACTGCCCCACCTTGGCTCCAACAGCTCATGGGGATAGAATACATACCTTGGGCACAATTTTACATTGTAACCTAGGACACAAGTGTTCTTCTGAAGCGAGACAATTCCTTTTCACTTTGCCTTACCCACCTTTCATTGGCTGGAGAACGACTGCCTGCAGATGGATTCATCAGCTTTTCACAGCATGTACACATTTCGTTTCCACAACTACTTCACTCAATAACTGAAATGAAAGTGAGGATAAATTAGAAATCTTATGCCTACAAATCCATTTCCTTGTAAAATCTTACAGTCAGAATATTGGTTAAAAATATTAATGAGTAACCACATGGTTTTTGCCCAGAATGAGGGTTTTAAGCGTAAGTATACAGCATATGTAGAATATAGTATGACACACAGTATATATATCTATAACATAAGTGGTGTCCCTTTTGAATCTCGTTAGCCAAGAAAACAATTTTATTATTAAAAAATAAAAGCAGCATGGCTATTTCCTTCTAATTATGTGAGAAAATATTAAAATGTGTATCCTCATGTTTTGAGGAAAGAGGCATCAGATATTTTAAATGGGTATGAAATTATGCATATGCAGATAGACACACAATGTTACATGACAAACTTGCAGGTATCAAAGTCAAAAGTTTTACTGATAGGATCAATCAGCAGTCTTGGGGTGACCAATGTCCTAGCTCTTATTTCAGTGCACTTGAAAAGATTTTTCAGCATTTTTCTGCTACATAATTATTGAATTAGGTTTTAGCATTGTGTATCTTTACATGATATAAATAGGGATGGTGTTGATGCTCTAAAATGGATATTTACCTTCAAAGTTCTCTTTAAAATTACAAGTAATAACAATAAACAACATAACCTGAAGCAGATATTTTATTTTTCAGTTTGTAGAGAAGTATTGAATTTACTGGATATATCTAGCAAAAGCTTTCCGAGGGGATGATGGTAAATTGTGAAAGCTTATTCCACTAATAAACAAAATTAAATGAAAAAAGGATAATTTGCTTTGATTTTTTTTTAAAGGCACATGTCATGCCACAGTGTTTACTAACATTGCTTCAGAGAGGTTTCATGGTTTATCAGCCAAGTGACTGAAGGCTGACTCTTGAGATCTGTAATTGAGTTCCTCCTATTGTTCCTGGATGACCTCAGGCAGCCACTGCACCTCTCCATACCTTATGTACTACACCTGATATTGGAACAGCCAAACACTCTTGAGTCAGTATCCAAGAACCTCTCTTGGCTCAGCAGCTTTGTGGCACTTTTCCTGGGTAATGCTCACACCATGCAAAGATCCCTTTCCCATCACAGCATCTCTTCCTTAAGGAAGCTTGCCTGGACTCTGACAGCGGTAGGATTGTGCTGTGGGTCTCTCTCTGCACGAAGTCCTTGAGGGTCAGCCTCCAAAGAAAGGAGAAAGCGCAGGAGGGTCTGAGCCTGAACATCTCCATTTGGAGTGAGCAGTTGCAGTGGGAGACCCAATAGGTATTAATTAAAATGACAGTGGTAATTCCAGAGGGGTAAATACAAAAAGCAGATTAAAATAGCTATGTGCTGGTTTCTGGTGTATAGTCTTCTTATGCTTTTGGGAAAATAGAGTCATAAAATCATAGACTGAATTATTAAGTTTGGAAAAGCCTCCATGATTATAAAGTGCAACCTTTGACCAATCACTCCCTTGTCAATTAAACCATGGCACCAAGTGCCACATCCAGTCATTTCCTGAACACTTTCAGGTGATTCCATCACCTCCCTGGACAGCTCATTCCAGTGTTAGATAACCCTTCCAATGAAGAAATTCTTCCCAAATAGATAGACCTTCTCCTTCATGAAAGTCTAGGACCTATAGTGTGAGATACATTGTTCAACATAAACAATTTTTAAGCAATTGAATAGTAAGATCATGCTCAAAATCTGTTTTAGGATGAAACTGGTGTGAACTCGAAGATAGCTTAAGTGGGAATTCATCTTACTGAAGGTCAAATATCTCCAGCTATCTGCATCCCAGTCTGTGGTTCGCTTTATATTCTATTTCAGGTTTCTTTTGTATGTTGTGACGAATTCTCACTGCAGACCTTAAAGGTTGATAGTTTCATATTAGATTGCTGCAATTTCTAATGTCAATTCCCTGAACATGGGTGTTGTGCTCTATCCCATCAGTGTGAACGCTCTTTATTTCTAGAAATTTTCTTGATTGAAGGCACATGAAACTGTAGTTCAAAATATAATTTAGGGTTTTTAAAACTTAAAACAGAATAAATGACAACTGAAGAGCATCAGACAGTTTTAATTCAGCTCTTTCACAAAATAAATCATTTCAGTTAAAGATAAGACCTCTCTATTTAGAAACTAAAATTATAATTTTGCTGTAAGAGTGAATTTAGAGGATACACAGCTTGCAGATACAGCAGCTAAGGTAGACTGAGTAAGATATACAAGAAACCATAATATGTATAAGGTTCTCAGCATGGTTAAAAAAGCCAAAAAACAGAAATTGTAAACCATTGTGATATATTTTATCACATTAATCCTAACATTTTTCTAAAAGCTTTACCTCACAGAAACAACTGAATCCATTCCCACCACTCCCAGCTTTTTATTAAAGAACACAGTAATTAAGAACAAGCCAACAAAAGAAAAAAAAAAAAAAAAACCCAAAACCAAAAAACAAAAAACAAAAGAGGATTAAAAATTGTCTTGGAATACATTACAATATTTTTCCTAATTAAATTTTGCTGCAGTCTTCCCTGTTTGGGTTTTTTTTTTTTGTGTACTCCTCATGGGTCCAAACCTGCTGGATGTATTATCCAAGGTAAGAATGCACAGCTTTTTATATTCCTCTTTGTTCTTCTAATATCATAAAAACTAGTAAATCCAAACGAACCTTAAGGAGACAGATTGATAATATAATTAATTATACAGAAAGCTGCAATTAAGTTAGACTAACTGTGTTCAGATGTAAATTATGTCATGAGGGTGCCCATGGGAGCTGTGCAAACACACAGAGCAGGAGAATTTGATCTTTGGAATAGAGCTATTTTATCTCTGTGTTTATGTGGATTTAAACCTATTTTGCATGAAGCACACTACTGCTACAATCTTAGGTGGTTTTCTGGTAGATAAATGTTTCTTGCCCAAGATATTTTCCACCACATTATTTAAAGACTTGACTGACAGTGGTGAGTTCACCCTGGCTGGATGCCAGAAGCCCACAAAATTCACTCAGTCAGTCCCCACATCAGCTGTACGGGGCAGAAAAAAAAGTATCAAAAAACCCATGGGTCAAGATAAGGACAGGGAGATATCACTCAGCAATTAATTAATTATTTAAGATGAGAGGTAGAGATAGATTACCTATAATAAAACATTGGACATATTCAAGTTTTAGGCAATGGGATTTATTTCCTTACTAAGTTAAATCAAGACTTATCTTCAGAGAAATAAAAAATATTCACACAAATGTTGTCCTAGGTTACAATGTAAAATTGTGCCCAAGGTATGTATTCTATCCCCATGAGCTGTTGGAGCCAAGGTGGGGCAGTGTTTTCCTTATCTTCTGTTAACGAGCCTAATAATGCCTTGCCACATGACTCATAGATAACTTCCAACGGGAGCTATCTCTGTTTAATGGGCCATTAAGGGCCCACTGTATGACTCATAGAATGAGATCATCCCATTGTGAGAGGCTCTGCCCAGGGGGAGGAGCCAAACATTCCCACCTGGATAAATCCAGGGTTTGGGACAGCACAGGCAGCTTTTATCCACTGGACTCCCAGAGGAGACAAGAGCTATCAGACATCTCTACAGGATCACTGCTTCGACAAGACCATCTCACCTGGACTGCCACTACCACCCTAACAAACAGGGTGTCAGGTTGTATTCTGACTCTGTCAGTGTTTTTTTCTTTGTACTATTACTTTTATTTTATTTTACTTTCCTTTATGTCTTCTCTTTTCATCTTATTAAATTGTGTTTCTGACTTGGAGTCTTTCACTGGTTTTGCTTTCAAACCAGCACAAAAGTATAGGAAATATTGAAGAGGGGATAAAAACATTATGGCTTATGCACAATATTAAATATTCACGATCAGTAGGCATCTATTATATAAAATTCTCTTTCACATGTATGATTATTTACCTAAAATACAAAGATGCGAAGATTAAATACAAAAAAACCAGGATTGAAATTATTTCTCAATAGAAAAATTAGTGCATTTAGCTGGAATGATGGAATCATAAAGTAATCTGGGTTAGGGATTGAAATCTTGAAATCTTGAGGGGATTTCAAGATCACCTTGTTCCAGCCTTTTGCCATGGGCAAGGACACTTTCCACTAGACCAGGCTGTTCAGGGCCCCATCCAACCTGACTTTGAACACTGATGGAACAAAAAAGCACACATTCAAAATAACATCTTTCTGAATCAAATAGGAATGTCTAAATTGGAATGGAAAATAAAGCACATAGGAAGAGAAGAGTGGAGACACACACTCTTCACTGCAAATCAAAACTATGTTTTGCTAGAGATCGGAAAGAAAGAAATAGAAAAACTAAGGGTCCAGTTTAAGTTCTGAAACCCGAAAAACAAATAAAAATATACTGTAGAAGAAGAAGAAAAAAAATTCTTTTTCCTATGGAGACTGATACAATTCTGAATAAAACCATATTTTTTAAATTAAAAAGAATAGGAATTTTTTTCTTTAGTTTATGTTATTGAATAAATCTCAAATTGATGTGAGAAATGTATTTTGTGGAAAAAACCAACAAAACACAGATGTTCTAAACCCTGAAGTTCAAACAAGAATGATCAAAAATAATATTTACATTTATAGAAGGACATTTAAATGAAAAATTCTGATAAAATTTCAAAAGTTTGAAAAATCTTTGAAAATTCATTAAACCCAACCTGATGTGTGTTCTTAGAAATCATTGTTTTCAAATGAAATTGTTTTTCCCTTCCACGGTTTTCTACTGTTAGGTCCCTAGTGCAAAAAACCAGGAATTGTGATTTTACAAAAGGGTCAAACACTTCTGGACTTCTATCCCCTCTTATCTGGCTGCTAGACACTAAGGAGTACACAGGTTCATGGAATAATTTTAATATAATAGTTCTCAGAATTATTTAAAACAACAAATTTAAAGAAAATATTTAATGTAAATAAGATGTGGCTCAAGTTCTGATTTAGGTGCACTTTTATGAAACAGAAGCAATTTCTCTCATTGGTTGTTCTGTGGTAGCCTTGACCAGTATTCCAGGTTTGACAAGAAAGGCAGCCCAGTATATTGTCTGCGATCTGTATTAAATAGAATTGAAAATAAAATCAGTAGCAAAAACCCCACAAAAAACTGTAAGAAGACACAAACATAGTAAATTCCCTACCCAAGTAGATGGAATAATTTAGATTTAAAAAACCTCCAAAAAACTAGTGGAGAGGTTGTAGAAGAAAAAATGCAGAATATATTTCACTGTGGTCAAAAAGAGACTGCAGAGGATTCTAATTTAATAACTTGTATCTCATGGTTAAATACTCCTTCAGAAGACCCTGTGATTACTTTCTCCTACAAAAGAAAAATACCAAGCAGCTGTTCCAGATTTATTTTAATCTGACAAGGATTGCTGTCTCAACACTGCAGAAATTTTGGGGAACTTTAAATAACAATCAAGATACAAGGTACAAGAAACATAATAACTGACAAAAGAAAATAAGGTGCTGCAAATATCAAATATTGAAGAAATGTATGAGGTGACCTAAATATGCCAGCGAAGGCTTCCACGCTAGTTTTTCAAGAAGTGATAATTTTACAGACGGTGCATTTTACAGATATTCACAAAGTAACTGTGAAGATGTGCAGCCAGCATTACATTGCCGACAACTGCCTCCTTTGGAAAGTAAGCCATGGCAGATGAGATCCATATTTATTTTTTCTACTCTTGCTTTTATCACCAGAACAGACTTGTCAGCTCACTTGGAAGAAGAGCTAGAAATCTTTCTCAAAAATCACCTATTACTGCTATAATTCCTGAGTACTGATGATAAAGTAGAAGCACTATTTCCTTCCAATGGCATAGAACATAGCTTGTCCAGCAGGCTCAACAGTCCAGTTTAACAGTTTGCATTAGTTTGACGGAGATCTCTAAGAAAGAGGAGAGATGACACATGCTTAAAAAATTTCATAAAGTTTCTATCCAGTTTAAAAAGTTAAAAAGTTGCATAAGACTTGAGGCCTGAATATTTCTATAGCATGAATTACAAATGACTGAGCCTCTTTAAGAACTTCCTGGGATGTTTTCTGGAACAGGTGATCCAGAAGCTGGAGCTGCTTTCCCAGGCTGTATAAAAAAGCATGTGGATATTGTGTCCTGGACTGCAGCATGCCAAAATAATATTGCTAGCAGAGTGAAATTGTTCATGGTAGGAATAGAAGATATCACCCAAGAGCAGAAGTGCCTTGTCCCTGGCAGTGTTCAAGGCCAGGTTGGATGGGGCTTTGAGCAATCTGGTCTAGTGGAAGGTGCCTCTGCCCATGGCAGGGGTATTGCAGATGCTCTTTAATGTCCCTTCCAATTCATACCATTCTATGATTCGATGATTCTATGAAAAATTAATGCTCGTAAACAGAAATCTGCTTAGGACACAGCATTCATCTGTTTGTTGAGAAAAGTCAGAGTCCAATACTGTTGTTTTGCTGTTTGTCTGATTGCTAATATTTTCTAGTTATTCAACAAGACCATTGCCATCTGCAGGGTTTTTTGTTTTTTACAGGTGGAAGCATTTCTATTCTGTAAGTTGCATAGTCTCCAGTGAAAAATACAAAAACTCAAGTAGATAAAAAAATAACTTATACTTAAGCGGTTTATTTGAGATGGTACCACCAAATTGTCAGGAGGATTGAATCTGTAGTGTCAAATATGGAGCTGCTTAAACTTGGTAACTATTTTACTTTATTAGTCATAGAGAAATAAAGTAAAAATAATAAATTAAAAATTGGGGGAAAAAGAGGTAATGATATGTCAATTTAAAATAGAATTTTTGATCAGAAAAAATTATATGATAGGAAAAAAATGCTATGTGGTAATATAAAGCACTGCCAACTATCAGAAGAAACATTGGAAGACTAAATATATTATTTTTAAAAGCAGATGAAGAAGAAAACGTAGTGGTGGTGTCTTCAGAAGCAAGACTTGTTGAGGTTAAGGACGATAAACTTACAGCCAAATTAAACCTGTAGAAAAAATTAGTTTTTAAAAATTATTTATATGTTTATCATATTTACATAATGTTAAGCTATTCTTTGATACAGATCCAAAAACAGGTCATTTACTTTTGCGTCAAGAAAAGGTACAGGGAGGTGATTTTAGCTTTCTGGATAAGATTCATTGGTGCAAATTTCCCTGTACTTCAGTGAAGTAAAGGCATAAATCCTGACCTCTAAGACAATGAATTTTATGAAGATGGAGTTAGAAGACTTTAAAAAGTAATCTACACCTAAAAAAGAAAGCGATAGCTAGGAAATAATTTCTAAAAATATATTATTATTTCCTTATGTAGTGAAATTGTAGAACTAGTGACACATAAAAGCATTAATTAAAATAAAATTAAAAATGCTTGAATATCATAGAATTATAGAACGGTTTGGGTTGGAAGGGACCTTAAACACCATCTCATTCCAACCCCTACCATGGGCAGGGACACCTTCCACTAGACCAGGTTGCTCCGAGCCACATCCAGCCTGGCCTTGAACACTTCCAGGGATAGGGCAGCCACAGCTTTGCTGTGCCATTTCCTTAGCGCCCTCACAGGTTAGAATTTATTCCTAATATCTAATCTAAACCTACTCTCTGTCAATTTGATACATATGAACTTTACATAAGAAAAGACAGGATATGCTAAGAAAGTGTGACTAACCATTTTTTGTCCTTCAATGTTTTAACTAGACATATTTTTGTTTATATGTATTACAACCCCCTCTTCACCTATTTTTTTGTATTTCAAGAGTTTCAAGTCTTTTCTGGTTTTGGAGGTGAAGGTCTAAATATCATTACTGCCAAAAACTGTATCAGGCACATGCTTTGAGAAATGTTTAGGAGTGGGATGAAAGAAAAATATTGTCTTGATATATGACTATAAAATTTACATATATGTTTTCTAAACTCTAGACAGTATTTGAAATGTCTGGATACTACCTATCAGTAATATTTATAAAATGAAAACAAAAATAGCAAAAACTGCACTCTGTAATTACCTGATTGGATAGACTGTAATATGTACTTTAATGGATCTATGAAAGACATTATATACATGTTAATACTCACAAATCTAAACTTGTGACAAGTCTATCATTTGTACACAGCACCAAAAAATTCGCATGCTTAGAAGATTTAAACACAGAAATTGAACTGTCCTCATATTTGTATTATTAAAAATTAAATATAAAAATGTATTCTCAACCACTGAAAAATAAAAATTCTTCTGATATAACGATATATGACGGTCTCTAGATGAAAAAAATATTGAACTAGGATTATTTTTTCGGAGCACATTAATTGTGTTTTTTTCTTGCAATACACTTATGGATTCAATAACTTAATGTGTAGAAAGATCTTGGTCATGTATTTTGGGGTGAAAAATTTAAAGGATTCTTATAGGAGTTCTTACATCAAACCATCCCCGATAGAAAGTAATACATTTATTAAAGCAATGAAACTGAAGTTACTATAGGCATGAATCATTGTGAATTCTCCCTCTACAACAATATGTAACATAATTTTAAGAAGTTTTAAAGCACAATAAATCAGATGAAACTGAAATTAAAGAGAGGGTAAGTAATATTTAAATAATTTATAAGATTCAACACTAATTGCTTCTTGTCTTGAAGACAATCAAAATATTAATTATGAGGTGTTAATCAATGAATGAAACATTGCGAGGAGTTTTTAGCACTTTATGTATCCACATTCTTCAAGTTCTGCCAGATCAAAATGAATAGCATGCAGAGTAACATCCAAAGTAGTAACATATTTATAGCACATCAAAACCTTTCTGGTTAAAATTGTGCATTCTCACAGATATAGTTTCAAGGTGTCCTTATTACACAAAGCCAAAATATACTCAGTACCATATCTCTAAATATATTCCAGTACCCAAAATACACACCCTTCAAAGTTTATTGCCGACTGTAAAAAAAACCCAAAAAAACCCGATCACTCTTTTTGCTCAAAGGCAACTCATTCCTATTCACATACTCCTTTATCCAACACCAAATATTCTTATTCTCCCCATCAGGAAACCAGCCCCTTTCTTTGTCCATGGAATGCAGCTTTAAACTATAGACTAAAATATAAGGCGAATATAACATAATTCAAAATGTAAAGTATAATAAATCATAGGGGTTTTTTATATGCAGAGAGAGGTGATTATCTCCTTTCAGCTGGAAAACTTATTACCTGTCTCTTAAGTCAAGGCACAGTGATAATTATGACTTAGTCCTGGAAGTGTTTAAATATCCACATATCTCTTTAAATAGAAAAAAAATGGGGGAAAAAAATCACCAAATGAAACAAGCAAACAAACCAAAACAAAACAAGGAAACAAAAAATCCCCAAAATTACCCATCGAACCAACAAAACCCCTGCCAAGGTTTTGTTGGAAAATCGTTCTTGTCAGAAAGGAAAACCCCCTCATGTTGCATATTGACTGCAGTTGCTGAAATTAGAAGTGACTTTTTGAAGACTTGGATCAGCTCAAACAGAAAGCACACAAGTATTTAAAGATTTCAAATGAAATACCCTGCACCTCTGTCCCATGCCAATTAATTTCTACAGAGAGAACAATGAATCAATTGCAGATGAAAGTAGTTCCTGCATCTAAAAGTTTAGTGTTTTGGCTGCGGTTTTGTTGGGTTTGTTGTGTCTTCATGTCCTCTCACTCCAACGAACTCTAATTTTTGTCTGACTTCATTATACTATCTAAAGTGAATCACAAACTAACCATATATCCGAGGAATTCAACCATAAGCCCAGGAGAGATTTAACTTAACTGTGAATTCTTTGCTTTCGTAAAAAAAGCCATATAAAAATAGTGATAGCGATTAAAAATTAAGAGCTAAGAAAATAACTGTAGCAATAAATTGATTCAGGGGCCCAAATGTTGTGCAAATTGCTCTCTTTTTGTTTGCTTTTAAAGTATGGAGCTTTATTTCTTTTGTTCTCAGATGAGGAAAATGACCTACAAACAAATGCAAAACACTTAATGTTTTGTCAATCACAGAAAATAAAGTACCATTGGAAATCAATTAAGATGTCTAGTTAATTGCAAGACAATTTTTTGCTGCATGATAGACTTCAAATTTTATTCCAGTATCTTGAAATCTAAAAAAATGTCCTATTAACTTGGTTTCATAATTTCTTCATCTGTCCCAATGTTCTTAAACTTCTTTCTATCAAAGAGAATATTTAAAGTTTTCTGTGCCTTGTGTGGTTTCTTTCTCCTATATATTGTTAGAATTAGAAGGAAATATGTGATAAGAATAGAAAAACTGCTTATTATTCCGGTCTTATAACAAAACTTGTAAGTACTTACAGAGAAAAACATTTCTGTCATCTAATTTCTTTCAGAAATAATAACACTAAGAGCAGAAAAACACTCCATGTCTGAAATGAGAGTGGAATGTGATTGAGAAGCAATCTACTTTTAATGTAAACAAGAGGTAGAAATTAGATTATCTATTTTGTTTTTCTGTTTAAGAGCTACACTTGCGGTCAAAACTAGTCTTTATGCTAACCTACAACTGGTCAAATCATCTTTTTTGGTCAAAGGGGAGAGGTACTCTTTTTAGTGTAGCAACCTACTGTAGGTGGAGCAAAATATCCTCTGCAGATACTCTGCAGATACTCTCCTACCCACAGAACCATGGATAACAATGTGTAAATTTGTAGTGAAAATGAGAGGAAGTGACATTATCACATCAAGGTTTTAGAGTAATTCATTTGTAGAGTGAAAATTCATGGTATCTCTCCTATGTGTTTGGTCACCTTGTTACTCTTTGAAGTTTTTATTTATGAATATATGAAATGTTTGCTGATTCTTGTTATTTACAAGAACCACATAATATAGTAATTTGGAAAGAAAAAAAATTAAAAAGAACAAAATTTGAGAAAGACATGAGCCTACAGTCTTTACTTTCTGCAGCATTTTTAGTAAATATAATTGTTAAGTACAAATTAAATCAAGCTTTATAAGAACCTAGGTATTCAAGTGTACTATTCAAATGGAGTTGAAAGTCCTGAGATATTTATCCAAAAGTCATCTGAAGGAATAGCTATATAGTTGCCAGGACAATACATATCACCTGGTATCTAAAGAAGAAAGGCTTCTGCTGTTCTAGACTGATTGTCCAACCTGATAAAGAAATTAGTGCATCATTCCCTGTACTCACGTGTGGTAGTGAAATTAAGGCCTACCTTTTTATGTGGCACAATCAAAAATTGAACCTCTAAAAGAGTTCATTAAGCTTTTCCTTTCTTCAGGGTTTTTCTTAGGTGTAACAGTAGATACTGTGGTTCAGCGCCTTGTTTCTAGAACTTTACACAAACTTTAAAAAGTATGCTGGATTTAGGAGAGGTAACTGAAGACATAGTTGAAAAGATTAATATTTCTAAAAAATACGTCAACATAACTATTAAGTTCTGGGATGGACAACTGAGTATAAAGTTTTATGGAAGAGGTAGAGTGAAATGAAAATGCATTTCTAATCTCCATCTATCAGATAGTTTTGAGCCTTTCTGCAGACACCTGAAAACAAGCAATGTCTGGGATATTCCCAGCTGCAATGACAAACACAACTGTAAATACTTCTAGGACAGCCTTCTTGACTGGCTACCAGGAAATAACCACATGCCTTTTAAAACCTTAGTTCAAAGTATGAAACATTAAGAAAGGAAAGTCAGTTTACTATGACAAAATATTGAGTACTCCTTCATATCCATTGATTTGTAAAATGATATTTTAATGCCGATTCTGACAGGAGACACACTTCAGTGCTATGTGTGAAGTTGGGAAGAACAAATCTGCAGCCAGGCACACAAAGAACAGCAATCCTGGTGTCTCTGTTTTGGACTACAACTTAAACAGATAATTATAATGGCATAAAAAGAGATAAAAATTAATCAACAATGACATTATTAAGAAAGAAAGAAATGTGAAACTGACCTTAAAAGAACTGTTACAAAGATAAAATCAACCCAAAATTTGTGCTAATTGCTCTGTACTTAGCCTACTTGGAGCTCTGGTAGACTGTCAAGCTGAGAGCGCAAGAAGTTCTTCTGACTCTATTTACTTTTTCTTTTCCTAGGCCATTAAATCATTTGAGTATATATGCAAAATATACAAATTTATATATTTATATATACAATTTATATATATAAATAACATCTGTGTTGGATCAGAGCCGCTGTGTACATTCATTTGTTGGATTAAAACCTAAACTTGCTTTTGATAGTACCAAACTGACAACACTCTAAGCTATTAGGTAAAAAATAAGTGTACAGTCTTTGGAGAAGAAATTATTTTTTAAAAAAAGAATGTATAAAGAAAGAAAATTAATATTCTTTTCTTCTTAGCTTATCATAAAGTATTGCCATAAAAATATACAAAACAGGTGTTTTCACTTGCAAAATGAAATATTTACTGGATTTTTAAAGTACTTTTCAACTGTCCAGTTTACTCCTAAAAAAATCTCAATACATCTTTAATACATTCAGCATTATTGGTTTCTATAAAATATTCTCTGTCAGATAGTTTGCGTTATAGTTGAATACCAATAGTGGAATTCTCCAGGGTCACAGAGATATATTGTACACTGGAAACAGAGGAACAAGTAATTGTGTATCTTTCTTGGTAACTCCAGTAAAACTAACATCTTGAGGCAACCAAGCCAGCATTTATTTCATATAGGTTCAACTTCTGAATAAATTGATTTTTTCTTTTGTTTTGTTAGGGAGCTTGGTTTTTTTTTTTGGTTTTTTTTTCAGTTTTTTGTTCTTGTTAATTTTTATAAATAAAAACAGTGTGGTTGAAACTTTGAGATAATCTGAGTTTGCTAATTTTTATACATAAGTTTTATTAGATTTTTTCATGGAAATTATTATTTTTTTTTACTTTAGGTATAGCAATTTGAAATAATGAAATATATTACATTAGAAGCACAATTGTTACAATACTTTTTCCTAAACAGAACAAGACATCTTTGTTTTGAACTGCTAGAGTCAATGTTGCTCAATCCAAATATATTTAAAACATGACCATAAAAGGATGTATAAGGCCTGTGTTTGTAATGGTTGAATTTGGTTGAGGTTCAGCAGATAGTTTCAAGATTCTGTGGTATAAAAAATGTAGATAAAGAATGTCAGAAGTTTCAGACTGAAAAAACACAACATGGTTGCTGGTTATGAAAGGAGTCCAATTCTGTGGATGAGGTGAAAACAGTTTTAGAGATTAGAAAGAGAGGAGAAAAACCATAAAACCCATAGATTCAGAAACTAACAAAAAACTTTAAACCACAAATTTAGAGAAAATTATTGGTCTAAGCAAATTCTGATCTGCATAGAGAGTCATGCAAAGATAGAACCATGTCAACTATTAGTATCATACTTTTAGCAAAATACTGAGATGCTTGATGACTCATTGTAAACTCCTTCCAAGTCTTTTCCAGTTAATTGAAGAAAACTAGCTATGTCAGTCTTAGGATCTGGGGTAACGTTGGAAGAATGAACATAACATTCAAAAGATACTACAAAGTTAATGAATAACAATATTAAGGGTGTTACGGGGATTTCAGGAGTGTAATAAAGCTTTTCAGTATAGAGATGATGAGAAAATTTGAGCTTTGGGCATCCAATGTTAACATCCTTGTACCTAGACTAGCAATAATAACTGTTTTATAATTTGATTCTTCTGTTAAAATATTAATCACACTAAAACCCAATTCCAGACAACAAATAGGATTTGCTATCTTTTAGCTTGTAAGATTTTTAGTGCAATATTTGTCTTATGAATGTTTTCTTCTTGTTCTTTTTGCAAAAAATTTTCCTGAAGACTTTTTTATTGTATAACTGGAAAGATGATACTGGTTTATCTTATACTAATAAATGTAATTCAGTTTCATTGGGACATGAAGCTTTATCTGTTAAATGTAACACACACACCATTGATCAGGACCTTTCCCCTTAAAAACATCTTTTAAACAAAATAACCCTGTGTGGATGGTGTCACAGAAGGTGTATCCACAAAGAGCATTTTGAGTGAGTTTTGCTTGATCCATCTGCTTCATAGCTAGCATGCAGTTCCAAAACTTTCTCTCTTGTGCTATATAAAAGTGGGAATGCTATTAATTTTAATACATCAAACCAACCTGAAGGCAAGAAACTATTCTTCCTCTAAAGAAATCAGATCATAGAATCCTGGGTTGGAAGGAACCTTGTAAATGCAATTCCAACCATTCTGCTGTGGTCAGGGATACTTTCCACTAGACCAGGTTGCTCAGAACCGCATCCAGTCTGGCCTTGAACACCTCTAGGGATGGGGCAGCCACAGCTTCCCTGGGAAACCTGTGCCAGGGCCTCACCACCCTCACAGGGAAGAATTTCTTTTTAATGTCTAATCTAAACCTATTCTGATTCTTTCCTGTCACTCAAGGCCCTTGTAAATAGTCCCTCTCCATCTTTCCTCTGGGCTCCCTTCAGGTGCTGGAAGGTAACAATTTGGTCAACCCAGAGCCTTCTCTTCCCCAGTCAGAACAACCCCAATCCTCTCAGCTTTTCCTCACAGCAGAGCTGCTCCAGTCCTCTGATCACCTTGGTGCCTCCTCTGGCCTGGCTCCAACAGGTCCCTGTCTTTCCTGTGGTGGGACCCCAGGGTTGAATGTGGCACAGCAGTTTGGGAAGGATTCCTTCATGTATCTACCTGCATGTTCACACACATGAACATGTCTATATTGCACTTCTTAACTGGGGGAAAAAAAAAAGTCCTATGTGCTGGTTTGAAAGCAAAACCAGTGAGAGAGTCCAAGTCAGAAACACAATTTAATAAGAGGAAAAGAAAAGAAGTAAAATAAAGTTAAATAAAATAAATGCAATAGTAGAAAAAACCACTGACAGAGTCAGAATACAACTTGACACCCTGTTAGGGTGGTAGTAGCAATCCAGATGAAATGGTCTTGTCGAAGCAGTGATCCTGTAGAAAGGTCTGGTAGCTCTTGCCCTCTGGGAGTCCAGTGGGGTAAAGGCTGCCTGTGCTGTCCCAAACCCCAGATTACATCCAGGTGGGAATGCTTGGCTCCTCCCCCTGGGCGGATCATCCCACAATGGGATGATCTCATTCTGTGAGTCATGCAGTGGGTCCTTGATGGTGCATGAAACAGAGATAGCTTCCCAAGGGAGTTATCTGTGAGTCATGCAGGAAGGCATTGATGGGCCCATTAACAGAAGATAAAGGAAACACTGCCCCACCTCAGCAGCTCATGAAGATGGGGATAGAATACATATTTTGGGCACAACTTACATTGTAACCTGGGACATCCTACTATGCTTTCAGTTGCTTATAGATCTGTCACTGCTTCAACAAGCTTAATATTGTCTTTATTGACTTTTCCTGCTGCAGTCCTTTTTTTTATAATGAGATATAAGATATAGTTATTTTCAGATTATTTTATATCACATTTCAAAAACAGCCTGATGAGATAAGTCAACATTGTTGATATAGCTGAACATGTGCTGCATATGTCACCATTATACACATATATCTATATCTATAAGATTTTTCATGTAATTCTTATTTAGTTTTACTGGAAAGAAAGCATAGATTATGACAAAATTGATCAGTCGTGAAGAATGAACAGAGGTACATGATCTGACATCTACAACATTACAATGAAAAAGTCAATGACTTTTAAACTAATTTTGAATACTATTAATCTTACAAAGAAATTATAATCTTCCAAATGTAAATTTTAGTTTTGTACCTCTAACTTCTCTGCAAGCCTTACTCGTGGCAACGACTTTGCTCATAGACCTGGGTTACAAATCCTTGTACGGAAAATGAAAGCTCACGTTTCAAGGTCTGTTTCATCTGAGTTGTCTTTTTTTGTGGTTTTGTTTTGATTTTTCTTTTACCTTTCTAAGAATGCTCTTCAAGCTTTCTGTCATCACTAATATTCTTACTAGTATTGTAATTGATCTCCTGCTAATTTTTCTCTTTGCGCATTTCAGGCACACTCCATTAGCTCTTCTGAAGCTTGATAAACCTTTCCCTGTGCCAAACTGTTAGCTCTTTTAAGGCTTATTTTCATACAAAAATAATACAAATATAATTATGTGGATGTAGTTAACAGACTACAGTTCCTTCAAATTGGCACAGCTGTTCTGTTATACATTTAAGCCAACAGAGATGTTTCTTTAGGCACTGCTATGTGACAAATTCTACACATAATTTCATACTACTGTTTTTACTGGAAAATGAACAGTTTCTGTAGAAAATTGTACCCTTAACCAATTTAATTACGCCAGAATGAAATCTAATAATAGACAGCTATTTTCTTTGGCTTCAATCCTGCAATAAACAAAAGATCAAGCTCTATATTTGATTACACAAAGGACTATAGCCATAAAAATGAAATTATTAGCATCACAGGAAAAATTATTCTCATCAAATGGAGTGAGTGGGCCCAGCTTTCTGCTGTTATGAAATGTAGCCTTTCCATAGCAGTGTATAGAGACATTTTATACCTCTGCAGTGCTAAATGACAGTGTTTAGCATCTTATTACAGCAAAATGAACATGATTAATACTTCTACACAGAAAAGAGAGCATGCTAGGATCACACTTCACACTGACTAATGAGCTCCCCTTTGACTGTGAGGCAGATTTCCCTTATATGTTTTATGGGAGTCTCAGAAGCTTAAGCCATGATTCCACTGAGGGCAATCAGGGAAGCCTCTCTGCCTCCCATGTGGCCCAGTGTTTCTTTTTATTAACAAAGGAAAAACTTGCATTTTTTTAATATAAATATGCAGATATATACTTTTGTACAATGTTTTAACATGTTTTCTTCCAAAAAAATGCTTAATTCCAATAATATTAAGATTTCAGTACATATTTTGATTGTGTTCAGCTTTCAGGTTTATTAGAAGATTCATTTACATTGCAAATTAATTGTTTCATTCATTACAGAAAATAATGAGTTTATAACAGAATCTCTAGAGTAACTAGAATGCTTGGAAGAATTACTCTTTGGATATATTTATATAAAATAACTCCTAAAATTATTCTGTGCTCTATTATAGATACTAGTAGCATTGTGTTTTTCTGATGCATTTAAAAAAATGAATATAAAAATATCAGGAATTACGTTTTAAAGGCTATCAGTTGACATTCTGAAGTATATTAAAGCATTGCATTATATCCCTCTGCTATGGTTTACTCGAAAAAACCAGAAAAATATTACAAAAATATTCACATAACACAGTTGTTAGCAAGAACTTAGTAGTAAAAACCAATTTGTCTTCCAGGATGGATTTAATTGCAAGTCATGAACATAGCTCATGAGTGGTAAAGAACAATGAAATGCTTTTATTTTTCTAATGCTTTTGAAAGGTTTCATTTTGTAACTTCTACTTATTGTTAAGTACTTCTAAGAATATAGTAAAATAAGGAAAACTTCAATATATTAGGATTGGAATTAATTTAAATGAATCAGATTAAAAGCCCAAACAATTAAAATTCAAATAACAAGCCAGTTACACTGTGAGTTCACAAATCCCAGACACAGAACAGAGGACCTTGGGACCTGTGTCTTCTAGTGAAAAACTATCTCTGAAATTTTAAATCCTTTATAGCAGCATTACTTATCCAGGAAATCAGCAGGGTTTCTTGATAGGACTAGGATTGCAAGCTAGGGGTTTGTAGAAGTGTTCCCTGAGCAATCTAAAGACAAAATCTTAATCTTTTTAATTTAGGCAAGAAAATCAACTGCCAATCAAATTTTATGATGCTTTTGTTTCAGTTTATTTTACTTTCCCAAAGCATGAAATTAAAAAGCAGCAAATAAAACTCAGTTTCTTTCTTGCATATGGGATTTTTTTCTTCTGTATTTTTATGGTAACACAAGGAGCAGCAAATAGTCATGGAAACAGTCACGGACTTCTTTTATCCTGTCATCAGCAAGTGGTGCAATGATTTCAAGAAGGGTGGTAAGAAATATTCTTAATGCAGGTGTGGATCAAGGGAGTGCACACATTGCATTGCACTTATAGCAGTGCACCCCAAAATATAAAAATATTTGGAATGACAAAATGATTTGCAGAATTTTATATTTTATGGGATCTAGTTCTGTTCCTGAACACAGTAGCAACAACTTTGAATTGAGGAACATGCAAATATGTTTCACCATTCTTCCTTGCAGGGACATATATAGCAAACACAGCACAGCATTTGGTTATTCCAAAAGAAAAACATGGTAAGGGTTGCAACTATTTTTCACCTGTGAATAAACAATTTTTATTTTTTCATATTCTACCATTATTGTGGGTTGTTTATTTCTCACATATGTAAAACTCTTGAAGGCCAACTGAAATGCAAGCTAGTCAGTAAGGACTCATGATTCATATCACATAGCACTGTTCTCAAACTTTGTATAGTTTGCAGTAAAATCCAAGAGCTGAGGGTTCATTCATCACCTGTTTAATTACCTGTAACAAACATTGAGGCAGAAAGATGAAGAAAGTGAAGGGAAGGAGTATATCATCAACATAAACTGCAATCAGGCTATTCTTCTGTTATCTTTATCTAATACAGTGCCATCCATTCCTGTCCTCAGGAACAGATTGGGAAAAGAAAAATCCATGACTGTTGTAAAGATTTTTCCCATATATACACTCCTGAAGTTTGTATATTTGGTACTTTTATGATACCCCACCTGCAATGTTGCATTCAACACAGCAAGGACAGGGAGGTGTTGGAGCCAAGCCAGAGGAGGCACCAAGGTGATCAGAGGGATGGAGCAGCTCTGCTGTGAGGAAAGGCTGAGAGAATTGGGATTGTTCAGCCTGGAACAGAGAAGTCTTTGGAGTGACCTAACTGTGGCCTTCCAGCTGAAGGGAGCCCACAGGAAAGACTGAAAGAGACTATTTACAAGGGCCTGGAGTGACAGAACAAGGGGTGACAGCTTCAAACTGAGAGTAGGTTTAGATTAGAGATTAGGAAGAAATTCTTCCATGTGAGGCTGCTGAGGTGCAGGTTTCCCAGGGAAGCTGAGGCTGCCCCATCCCTGGAAGTGTTCAAGGCCGGGTTGGATGGGACTCTGAACATCCCCGTGTAGTGGAACGTGTCCCTACCCATGGCAGCAGGACTGGAACAAAATGGTCTTTAAGATCCCTTCCAACCCAAACCAGTCTGAGATTCTATGAAGTTCAGAATTTTATAACTGCTGTGTTTTACTTGTGGCATTTCTTTCCCTTTAGAAAAATTTAGAAGAAGGATGTTAAAATAATGATACTTGCAAACACATCACACATTTTTAACGATTACTTAAGGAATTGCTGTGGAATATTCAAGATGATGGACATGAACAAAAGATCATAGTAAGTACTGACTAGCCTTAAAGGTTGGCTGCTTGCTAGGATGAATAGTTTGCATTATTTCTGTGTTTTCTCAAGGGGACTTACAGAAAGAAATTTCTGCATGGAATTTCAAGAACTCAGGAGTACCTAAGGAACTCCAGGGAATTTTCAATTAGTTTTCATCACAGTTGTATCTCTGGAGAACCGTGTGCAAACATAAAGTGCTGAAAATCATCCACACCACTTTCCATTGTTCTGCTCTTTTGTGATAAGAAAATTATGTGTTTGGCAACATAGGAAGCTTGGAGGTCAGTAAAAGCAAACAACATCAACAAGAAAAAAACAAACAACCCCCCAGTTAATTAAAAGAGTAGACAACTCCAAAAACATTTCTTCTAAAATAATTATTTTCAAGAAATTTCTGTCTGACTTTCATTGTATAAGTGTATTCCTTAAATGAAATAGAAAATACTGGAGTTGAGAAGAGACAGATATCATTTTTGTATAGCTAGGATTTTCACCTTTGAAATTTAGTACTCCAGGTTTTCTGAGAGAAAGAACAGTCCTTGAGATAGCAATCATAATTAATTCTGCTGTAATTAAGTTGACACTGAAGGTTTTCTGTAATGTTTTATCTGCAAATCATGTCATGGAAATTCAGTTACTAATTGCCATTATTTAAATATGAATTAAGCACAAAGGCTTTCAAATACTGATGGAAATTCCAAATTAAACAAAGCTTGTATCTTTTATGTGTGTTATAAACCACAAGTCTATAAAACTAGAAGTGATATATAACAAGAAGTCTATTTAAAAGGGTTGACAATCCATCAATAGAGCTATTGATTTCTAGATATTCTAGGAGGTCATTTCCACAGCTGGGGAAAATGAAATCTTTTGGATGAATTCCCTTCTTCAGACTTTATTTTCCCTGCCTAGACTTTATTTCATATATGAACACTCTTTATTTAAAACAACAACAACAAAAAAAACCTGTCCACTATTCTACTTCTCCATAGACTAGCTGCAATGTATAAAACTTCTAAAAAAATCCTACTAAAAATGTACGTTTATAGCAAATAGGATTTTAAATATCTGCTTATGGTTAGATATTTGTTATGTTTTTTGAAGTTTATTACTGAGAATGTAACAAAATGTTTCAATCTTCTATATTTTATGACATAAAACTCTAAGATAAAAGTTTTCTTTAATTGCTTTTATGTGAACCAACCAAGATCTTTCTTTTGAGAAATGGGCTCTTTACGTTTTGAAAATATGTATTCAGAAAAATATAAGTGGGCAACTTTGATAGAGCTAGGACTGACATAAAGATAAGATTTAATTCTAAATAATATTCTTTGGTAGGGATGTAACTGCAATACCACTGTAATAAAAAGACTGAAAATATTCTAGAATGAAAGGAACCAAGTGAAGATTTGCTATTTCTTTCCTTAATTCCTCTTTGGAAGTATAAATGTGAAATTTTATATTTTCATTCTTTGAAGAAGACAGATTGCCTAGCTACCTGCTTATGGCACTTCCCTGTTTGGTTTTATATGGAAAAAAAATAAGTAGAATAAATTAAAATAATTTCTAAGTTAGTATCTTTAGATTCTTTTTCTCCCTCCATACACCTAAAGATTTGTCATTTACTGGGATTATTTCTCCTTTCCAATACTACCAAGGGAAGCGTTCTTGTCTATCAAGAAGATAGTTGGCCATGAGAAAGGGTTTTATATCTGCTCCAACACCTGGAACACCTCTTCTCCCTCCTCATTCCACCTTTGTACTATCACAGTTCACATGACATGACTCTCTTCCAGTTCCCTTATGCTTAATCACACAGGCACACAGACATTAAGGATATGGCATCTCAGTAATATTCTTTTAGAATGAAGTGAACCTCCAAACCTCCAAGAGCTGGTCCTCAGTTAATATCAAAACTGCAGGCAGAATTTATATCCTGGGGAGTCATCAATTTCACTGGCAGAAAGTCTTTTTAGTATCCCAAAAACTATGCATTTTAATAAGCTTCTATATGTGGTATATGCAGTATAGATGTGTGCAAATACCAGGTCAAGAAAAATACATCGCAGCACATGCTGCCACTAGAAAATAATAATCATCCTTTCCCACAGTCTTCAGGCAGAGAATATAAACTTGCAGCCATTCAAAATAGAAAAAAAAAAATTCCCCTTTTCTTTCTTCATTTAAAAAGGCTTTTTTCTTCCTTTTAATCTTCCCTTGAGATTTGTACTTTAGATAAGTGTCCAAGCTTGCAACATCAGCTTTATGAAGCATTAACTCACAATCGTCCTGCACAAGTTATCACAAATTTGTATTTACTTGCTCCTTTTGCTACTGAAAAGTCATATATGCCATAATCCAGAGAGAGGAACCCTGCCTGTGAAAGAGAATTCTGTATTTGTTCATACTGCAGTTCTGAAGAATCATATCAGTGACTGAGTGTTTTCAATTAATTACTCAATTGGGAGCCACTTGTATTTGTCTTCAATTTAATATGAATAAAATTTGAATTCAATAAAATATGGTCAGATTTTCTTAAGCATGAGAAAAGTAGAATGAAAAACTCTTGATTGAGTAGCTGAGCAGGCAAACAAGCATTCAAAATTTCTATACTAGAGTGAAGTTTGGTTGGCAGTGATTCATGGGGTATTGTTATCACTCAGACTATCACAGAAATTTCATATCTAAATGCTTACATACCTTGCTTGAGGATATGGATATGAGCCTAAAAATAGATGTACCTATAACAGCTAGTAATGCCTGTAACTGCATTTGCAATTAAAACAGTTTTTCTAGTGATATTTACCCTGCTTTCATTTTTTCTGCAGCTCCTCATCCTGTAACTGCAAAGAACTCTTGTGGCTGTTGCCTGCTACTCTGAACATCTAAACTGCAACATTTGCCTATCATTATCTTTTCTTGATTTTCCAATTAGTTATTTCTCTTGACTGCTTAATGCCTTGGTTTACCTACATCCTCAAAAAATGTGGTATGTCTCTGGTATTTCAGAGTACATAACTCCGGGATTTGCTCAGGGAAGTATTCACCTTAGGTATTAGTGATTTTCACAACCATAGAATCAGAAATTATAAACCCCAAACCTTAAAAATATCTCCCCTACTACTTCAGAAGTTATGGGTTAGCAATATTCACACTTACATAGGTAGATGTCACCTCTGCTTTATTAGTTACCCAGCTTCCCCAAGCTGAATATTATCTTCATAAAATAAAATATTACCTTAATTTCTCTGTAGTTGTATAGTCTCTCATTGTATATTCCCTACAATCCACATTGTAAGCCACCTGAGGTGAAATTGGTTTTTATTTTTTCTCTGTCTGAACAATTCTTGGTATTACATGCCTCTAAACCTGGCTTGCAGCTGTTGTGTCATCATAGGAAAAACTAAATTCCATCATATACCTTTTGAACAGGAAGCAGCATTTCCCACCACTTGGGAGTTTTCTGATGTTGAGTTTGAAACTGGGACATATTCTAGGAATTTACTAATTTCACTGCCTTGTTGAAGCACCCAAGTGCCTTCTTATGGTTGCTTCATATGCTCATCTGTTTAAGCAAACATGACATAAAATTTGCCTCAATTTATTAAAGACTTGAAGACCTTACAGAACACAATGCACTAAATGTGAACAGTTGCTTACCATTGCTTATTTAAAGACAGTTTAAAGTGTTCAGACACCTACATCTCTTTTTTGGCTCCTAACTTCCCATTCATTTTCACATGTCAAACACTCCATTCACAATCAACGTTGCTCATTGCTCCTTTTCTCTCTGCCAGCATGGCTTTAAGTTGAATTAGATCTTTTGCATCAAGTGGCTAACTAGCGGTGATGGGGGTGGTGGGGGGAAATTGAAGGTGATAAATGATCTGGGAGGACAATCCACCTGCCCACAGCCCAGCCCTAGTTGCCATCACACCCAAGGTCCCTCAGACAGAGGCTAAATGGATGCCAGTTTTTTTCCAAGGCTCTCTTTAAAACAAAATTTAAAAAACAAACAAACAAACAA
>VWYN01021713.1:0-23431 GCA_013400075.1 Hippolais icterina | reverse complement strand
AAACCAAAAAAACCCACCACAAACCAACCAAAAAGCTAACCCCCCCCCAAAAAAAAAACCAAAAACACCAAACCAGGCAAACAAATAAAAAATCAAAAAAAGCCATGAAAGGTTTGATGTATAGATCCCCATTAAATTTCACACAGTAAGAGCACATCAGCTTTGTGATGTGTGACTGAGAGCTGAGTGGTATTTCTCTGGAAGTGCTTGGCCAGGCCCCACACCCAGATACGCATAATCAAACTTCAGTGTTAGCACTGTCTGATTTCTAAAGCAAGAGGCTGGGTGTAGCCTATCCCAAGATAATCAGTGCAAAGTTCTTATGTAGATCAGCTCTACTCGATGTGCCCTTTCAACAGGCCTCTTGATAGAAGAAAAGAAATTTTAAAGCCCAAAGTGGTAAAGCATTTGGATATCATCCTTCTTATAGTCTGGAAAGATTCAGATTCACCTACCCATCCTGAAGCTGCTATTTTAAAATAATCTCTGAATTTAGCCTGAAAAAAGAAATTAAAAATGAAAGCAATCGTTTTTTCTGTGAAAAGTTAATAATGTCATCTGCCAATTATTTTTACCAGTTACATTCTCAAATTAGGCAAACTTATGTTATGCATTTTATCATCATCTCTGTTGGCCTAGGTCAGTTTTCATAATGATGATTGGTATTATGAAGGTACCTACATCTGTGAGACCTTTTCTAAATGCTATATATATGGTTTAATGTTACAAGTGGTGCTATTCCAGAAAGAAAAAAAACCCCACTTTTATTAAGGAACTAAATTTGAATGTAACTTACTATATCTGGGAGGAGAAAAAAAAAGTTTTTTACTTCTGTGTTACAGTGGCTTTAAAAGCTGTCATCGTACAATAAAAACTTAGAGCTAAACGTATCAGCACCCAACTAAACTGTATGCTGATGAATTTTTTGGATTCATAGAATCCTAGAATAGTTTGGGTTGGAAGGTTCCCTTAAAGGTCATCTTGTTCAACCCTGGTGCAATGAGCAGGGCTGCTTAGAGGCTGTCCAATCTTACCTCAAATATTTCCAGAGATACAGCATCGACATCTCTGAGCAATCTGCTACAGTATTTTACCATGCTTATTGCAGGAAAAGTTCAGTCTTCAATCTCATCTTAGTCTACCCTATTTTGGTTTAAAAGTATCACCCCTTGTCCTGTTACAACAGGCCCTTCCAAGAGGTTTGCACAGGAAGGCTGCTGGAAAATCTCTGTGAAGTCTTCTTTTCTCCAGACTGAACAATCCCAACTCTCTCAGACTCTCCTTACAAGGGAAGTGCTGCAGATCTCGGGTTATTTTTGTAGCCTCCTCTGGACTAGCTCCAACAGCTCCATGTTTTTCAAATGCTGAGGACTCCAAACCAGACCAGTGGACTCCAGGTGGGGTCTAACAAGACCAAAGGTACTTGGTCATGCCTTCAAAGCTTAAAACTTGAGGTGAGGAGAGTTTCTTCATTTTATATCCTTATTATGCAGGACCAAAGAAAAGTGACTACAGAGATGTGTTGGTAGTACAAATGCAAGGTTTAACATGCTTCCTCATTCAAGTACCACATTATTTTACATTTCTCCCCCTTTTATCTTCCCTCAGCTGTAACCGATGTGGTCTATTGTAGGAGAAGGGAATACAGGTGACCTCACCCCTGATAAGTAAATGCTGTGTTAATTACCCAATACAGCCTTGCCCCTGATGAGTCACTGCCATAGCCAATAAAGTGTGATAAAAGGGAGTGGGTTAGCTGGTAAGGAGAATTTTGAAGGAGGAGGAACCTTGAGGAAGAGGGAATGAGAGGATCATTATCGCAGTGAGAGGCAGGAAAGCGACACACATGAGGATAACAGCCCAGTTTATTATGATCTCTTTTCCTTGTATAGATGAGAAGGCACGTGCAGTCAATCCTCATTGGTGGAGCCAGTTGCCACCTGGCCTACCAGCCAATGGCAGCCTGGGCCTGCTTTTCAACGGGCCTCACTGGCTGAGTTACATAATTAAGGTAATTATATAATCAATCACATTTCAGTTATAAGATTGGAATTAATTATACATGTGAGGCCTACAGGCCAGCTGTGGGCCACCACAGATCATGAAGAGGAAGGATCTTGAGGAATGAGAATCACTGCTATGAGGTCAGTCTGGGTCTGCATTTAGAGCCTGTTGTTGGAACCTGCAGACACAGTCTAGCTAGGTAAAAGCCCGCAGTCAGAGTCTGCAGACTAATATATGCAGTCATAGATTAGCAGGAAATAACCAGCAGTCAGAGGCTGCAAGGGAAACCTACTATAGGAACTTGCTGCACCCAGAGTCAGTGAATGGTTGGAGTCAGGATGTCTAAGCAGTAAAGAGGAATAAACCAAGACCCTTTTCATGCTGTGATAAACAAGAAGTTTGTGTTTTAGCTCATTTCTACCCTCTAATGAGAGGGCTGCTGCAACAGTCTATAGCTTGGAGGAGAACCAGAGAGTCACTGGATGTTTTAAACTCAGTCCTTCCTGTTAACTTCGGCTAGATTTTCTCCTGTAAGCATATCTCACAGAAATCTGCTCATATTGCCTAATAGGCTTTGTGGTTGTTCTAGTCTTTTTTTCTTCAGCTGCATTGAAACTCAGTTCTTTGGTTATGGATTCCTAAGTCATCAAGTTATATTTTTTTCTGTGTATACTTGTGATTTTTAATTTTTTTTTATCTTATTAGGTATCTCCCTCCTAGCTACTGCCCCCTGTGGCTCTGATCAGTGCAGTTGACTTGATAACCTTCTGGTTTGGAACTCATCTATACCTTACCACTTACTTATTTCCTAATTTTTCTCAGGCTTCATGAAGAAAGCAGGATTAAAAAAACAAAAAACAAACAACAAACAAAAAGAAGAGAACAATTAGGTCATCTAAGTGAAACTTCTTAGGAAACACCTGTACTCTTGAAATCCCATCTGGACCACTGATATTGTCATGCAGAAGGGGCAGTGTGGTTACAGTCTTAGTATTCTCTTTCAGAAAAGCTTCTGAGAAATTGAAATTCTCCAAAAATTGATATATGCTTGTTCATCTTTACTTATGAAAGAAACTACTGTTTTGCTGTTGGATAAATTTTTTCATTCCATACAGAAAAGCTTTCCCCAAGGGGGGGCACTTAAGCTGAAAAAAGAAAAAAAAAATTGACTGAGGATTTATTTGGTTATTAAAGCAGACTAAAACATTTCAGTTAAAATTGTCTTGGCCTGGATGCCAAATAAAAATTATTATTTTAGTGGTCATTATTAAACTGAACACTCTTTTCTACCTCTCTCTTCTCTCTTCAAAAATCCACTGCAAGCTGCTGGCTATGCAGCTTGGGAGGACATTGAATTAAACATAAATTGAATAATTTTTTATTTTATTAAAGACTATCTGGTCTTCAGGTCTAAGATAAAAAGGTAGAATATTGTGTTTTCTTTAAAACCTTTTTTTTGTTTAAAGACTGGCTCATACTCTTATTTCTCAGACGATTAATAGATTGTAATCAGTGGGAAGAAAATAAAAAGCAGAACTAAAGACCTCACAAAGCTGAAGAAATGGAAACAAACCTGTTGAGTCAAATGTCTCATTTATGTTCAACATGGAAAGCAATCATGGTAATATTTTCCATGTACTGATTGTTCACCTTTCAATGAATTTTTGCAGGCAAATCTAATACTTTAAGGAGGGTATATCCTGGTTAGTGAATACCTATCTTCTTCTGACATGGAACACATTTCTATAGATTGCACTGTTGAAACCAAGTAATTGGATAATCATTTTTGCCACACACAGACTAGAAATCCCTTTACATTAGGAAAAAACATCCAAAGCATCTCTTGGGTTTTCAAAGCATATATGGAAATTAAACTGTAAAAATATGTAGGTGAGTGAAGTACTATCTGTGAGCAATATTCCTAAATATGGTCTAAAATATTTAACTGTCAGAGGTAATAATTTATAAGCCAGAACTGTAGACATTTTCCTGATAGATCTGAGAGGCATGTTAATGGAGCACAATGAAGACAGATAGCTCCATTCTAATGCCATCGAGCAGACAGCCGCCTCATGAAATGCATCTCTGCCAGTGCCCATCAATCTCACCCTGCTGGCCGCTTGGATTAGACACAGAAAAAGTACTCCTGTGAATCTTTAAAAGGCTATTTCTCTGTTTTGGGAAGTTGTTTAACGTTGTTTTCATTTTATGGATTTGGCTGGACTTTGATGCAGACAGGAGCCTGAAGATCTACCCTTATAAAATTCTGGGAAAATAGACAGAAACATAAATTGCATCTTTAATGGTTTACCCACTTGAGCTTGCCCTGCTTTGCAATGTGTACTATTGTACTGGCTTTGAATAAGATGAGTAAGTTTATTATTGAATAAGAGCAATGTAACAATTTGATAAGGTTTAGATATAAATATGCAAAGTTGAACTTTATATGGCCATGTTCCTCCCATTGATACAAACAGTCAATCATTTGGAAATGTTTAAAACTCGGTGGCTGTATTAAAAAGAAAAAAAGCTACTATGTCAGTTCATTTTAAATTGCTTTTCATTTCAGTGACTTCTCCTTTATTTTTAGCAGTGAGACTTCATCAAGATATTTGCAAAGCGCCAAGTCCAGTTCTCTTATCTGGAACTACGCTGAACTCAGCAGTGTGGTACTAAGTGCCATTAAATATGGTGTCTCCTTAGTCACAAAAATAAGTTCTTTTGTGGCATTAATAGAAAAGAGGAGCCTCACAGCCTAGGAGCTTTAAATAACATTCACGGATTTTAACACAATTTGGAAAAAATGCTGGGTTTTGCCTTATATTTAAATATCTTCAAATATGTGGATGTATTTCTTCTAGTGTCTTTCGTCTGCATGACTTCCAGCTTTTGGACATGTTTATACAAGTGCAGCTTTCCCTGGACATATCTGTCTAATGGGCAAGGAGATGTACTAGCAAACTTGTGAGCCAGGGCTAACCTAAAGTTCCATCAACATGTAAAAATACTGCTCACTAATAGAAATGGCGCCTAGAGAGTTACAAGTCAATTATTTGTCTTGATTCACAAAGGACTCGATAAGATCACAAAGATTTAAATATCTTCCTCCTGGTTAGTTTTTCAAATAACCTGTATCTACACAACCGGTTTACACTCTCAAATTCCTGAAAATTGTGAAAGTTTTGTGTGATAAAGTTCTCTAATTTTCTTCATTCTGAAGACAGCACTGGAGCTTGGACTCTCCAAGCCAAAATACTGGAAACAATGATCAGCAATAAAATTTAGGTAATATCCATGTTGAAATGTAAGTGAAAATAAAACTGTCTTGAGCTGAACTGTGTTGTACTGAACTACAGCCATCTGAAAGTCAGCAAAATAACTATTGATCTTTTTAAATTTACACATTGAGTTTAAGTGTTCACAGAAAATTCCCTTTATTCAAAAAATACTGAGAGTAACTTCATTCTTCAGCAAAAAGATACAAAGCCATCTCCGTTGCAGATAATTTTGATGTTCAGTTGTCACAGACTTCAATAAAACAGCACAAAGTATTTTTTTTTTGCTTTAAAAGGCCATGAAGAAGACATATCAGCAATCAGTTATAGAGATAGGAAGACAGGAAATCTTGCCTGTCATCTGGACATAGTTAACATGTGAGATAGGCTGTGATGATTGATTCTGTGCCAGGTTCAGAGCTTGATATTTAAAAGCACTATTAATAATAATTAATAATGTTCAATTTCTGAAACAGTCTAACCCCAAGTTCATTCAACTTTAACAATTTTTTCCTAGTTCTCTGAGGAGCTTGAGTTACTTTATCTGTGGGGTTTTTTTTCTGCTCTGATGCCATGCACTTCAGAGATCTAGATGTATGTATTTGTCATGAGTTAATATCATGGGCATATTTTCCAATTTGATGTGTGAGATGCAGTGTTTGATGACTTCCTCATCCACCTCCATTTTGCTGTAGCTTAAGATGATGACTGACATTTCAGTCTGAAATCCCAGCTTATTCCTAGAGAAATGTGGTGAGATCACTCATGTGGTGGTGTGATTGCCATAAGAAGAAGAGTTGATACAAAAAAAAATGAGTGGGGGGAAAAAAAAAAAATCATGCCAGTCAGAACAAAAGCCCCTTGGAGAAAATTAGGAAAAAAAAAAGGGTGGAGGGGGGGAGGAGTAAGAAATAAGCAATGTAGGAATCTGAAAATATCACAAATGTGATGATTACATCAGGAGTACCAACAGAAACAAGTCCTGCAGAGACAGAAATCTGCTCAGCTTTGTTGGGTGGTAACTCACCTGTAATATTAGCTGTATGTCTCTTGTTCACAGACTTCTAAAAATAGACTGAATTCTAAAAATAGCAACAATTTAAAGGGAACTGAATTTACTTAGTCTACACTGTCAGAGTCCTTTTCAACCTGTGAGTGTCAAAAGTACTGCTCAGTAAGGTGATACATCATTTGGCACACAAAAATCTAAATTATGGGTTTGTACATTTTTAATTTTCTTTCCAAATGCAATGTGGTCCCTATTAGCATATCCTTTAATTACATGTTTAATATTAAGAAGGTGAGCAGAACCAGCAATGAAATGAAACTGGAATATTTTATCTAGTGAAGGATAACTCGCATTCAAGTATGGAAACAGAGGGGAAATTAATTAAGACGGGGATCAGCATAATTTATATTAGAGAAGATGAATATCAAGAGATTTGATTGCTGTTCCTAAAGACAGTCCTTCACGCAGAGAAGCAATTTTACTTTGTGTGGGCTTCTCAGGTTTCATCATGGTTGCCAAATATCCATCTCAGCATGTTCATCACCATGCTAAGGTGTTTAAAGGTTAGTACATCTGCCTTGGCAGGAATATTTAAGTCCCCCAAGTACCTACTGAACTAGTTTTAGATCTGAAATTGATATTTTGAAACATTTTTTGGGAAACTGCTTATCAAGATATTTTCATGCTATAGTCAAGAATGCATTGTTACCTATTCCATGGAGAACTGATGCAAAAATCTTAGAAGTTACTGTAAAAAAGTGTTGTGGTCTTGTGGTAATCTTTAATTTTCTCTGTATTTGTGTTCACATGTGAATTAATAGTCAAAAATATTTCTAGTTATTGAGATTTAATATATTTATTTGCCAAATGTATAATTCTTTCCTGTTTATGAATATCATAAAGTTCTAATTTAAAGGACAGAACAAAGAAATTTTCCCAGTCCCTCCAACTTGTGTCAGTAATATATATACAGGGCATCATTTGAAAAAGTTCAAAATGAGATAACAGAGGTCTCCATTTGTGCATTACTTGTGTTTTGAAAATGTAACCCTCCAAAGTTTTAAAATCCTTCTTTTTTAAAAAATTGAGTGGTGGGATTTTTTATCCCAGTGAAATAATTGAGGGCTTGCCTTGAAGAAGTCTTTTTAGGACAGAATTTTACACTCCACAGCAAGAACTGAACAAACCAACTGTATCATCCTTTTCCATTGGTCTAAAAATCAATTTTTTCTCTGGATTGAGATCTTTGTCCTCAAATTGTATACAAATAAAGGGTGACAGTGTTCTTTATATGAGTAGAATCAACACTTAACCTCTACAATGGAGCACTTTTCCTGATATTCAAGGATTTTACAACTGTATTATACCTGTTAATATCTGTGTAAAATCTCTGGGTCAGGTTATTACTAGATCAGGTCCTGCCTGTGTAAAAAGTTATTTTCCCTCTTTTTTATTACTCCCTTAAAGCTCTGAAAGCCTGCAATGAGGTCTCCCCAAAGCCTTATCTTTTCCAGCCTGAACAATCCCAATTCACAGAATTCACAGAATCACTAAGTTGAAAGAGACCTTCAAGATCATTGAGTCCAACCCAGCCCTAACATCTCAACTGAACCATGGCACCGAGTGCCATATCCAGTCTTTTATTAAAGACATCCAGGGATGGTGACTCCACCACCTCCCCAGGCAGACAATTCCAGTACTTTATCACTTTTTCTGTGAAAAACCTTTTCCTAATATCCAACTAATATATCCATTGGTGCAGCTTAAGACTGGGTCCTCTTGTTCTGTCAGTTGCTGCCTGGTGAAAGAGATCAGCCCCTACCCAACTACAACCACCTTTCAAGGGAGTTGTAGAGAGTGAGAAGATCACCTCTGAGTCTCTCCTTTTTTCCAGGTTAAACAACCCTAGCTCCCTCAGCCGTTCCTCAGCCCTGGATTCCAAGCCCCTCATCAGCCTTGTTGCCCTCCTCTGGATGCACTCAAGTGTCTCAACGTGCTTGCTAAACTGAGGGGCCAGAACTGGACACAGCACTGAAGGTGTGGCCTCACCAGTGCCCAGTACAAGGGAAGAATGACCTCCCTGCTCCTGCTGGCCACACCATTCCTGATACAGGATGCCGTTGGCCTTCTTGGCCACCAGGGCACACTGCTGGCTCATGTTCAGCTGCTGTCACCAGTACCCCCAGGTCACTTTCTGCCTGGGCACTGTCCAGCCGCACTGTCCCCAGCCTATAATGTTGTGGGAGGGGTTGTGGCCAAAATGCAGGACTTGGCACTTGGACTTATTAAACTTCTCTCAACCTTTCCTCATAGCAGAGGTGCTCCATCCCTCTGATCACCTTGGTGGCCTCCTCTGGGAGGCCAGAGCTAGATGCAGCACAGCAAGGAGAGGGGTGAGCAGAGTAGAGGAGAAGCATCACTTCCCTGGATTTTCTGACCACTCCTCTTTCAACATAGACCATTTGCTAGCAGATAGTCTTTGAAAAGCTATTGGTGATGGATGGTTCAAGATTTAAGACATGCATACACAGCAAAACATACCCATTCACTGTGTATGAATCAAATCGAAGCCCAAGCTAGATGACTGAAACAAGGTAAGCTATATCGGTTTGGTGTATGTTGGTGTGTGTTTTAACAGAAAGAGTTCAGGTATCAGCAACTAGATGAAAAAAAGTGTCTCCATGTTATTCATTCAACAACTGAAGCTGGGCTGAATATGAATTTATTTTATTAGGAAAAGAAGCACTCTTTAAGAAATAAAATTGATACTGTAAAAGATAAAAGTGCATCCAAAAATTTAAGCTTATAATACAGGTACAAACATCAGATTATTCTAAAACTGAAGGAATAGGAATACTATAACAGGCTTCCATCTGTCTCTACATCTAAACATCTGTTTCACAACTTAGTTTTCTGATATTAGTCAATCATAATTGTTATTGCAATTGTCATCAGGAAACTGGTAGGTGGGATCCCACAGGAAGCAGCTCTGAAGTGCAAAAATATTCAGGAAAACTGGCAGCTTTTTAAAGACTGCATCATCCAGTTACAATAGCCACTCATCTCAATAGGGAACAAAATAAGGAGCTGTATCAGGCTTGGCAAAACACACAGCTTAAGTCAGAGCTCCAGTGCAGAAAAGCAGAAGCAGAAATAAGTAAAAATGAGGAACTTAGGAATGATGCTTGATTTTTTAACCATAGATACATGTAAGGCTGCCATTGCTTTAGTCTTCATCAACAGGTTCCTCTCTGCCTAGGAAGAAGATTGGAGTAGGAGGAGAACAACCTGAGAGAACTCATAGAATCATAGAAGGGTTTGAGTTGGAAGAGACCTTAAAGCTCACCCAGTTCCAATCCCTCTGCTATGGGAAGGAAAACCTTCCACTAGGCCAGGCTGCTCAGAGCCCCATCCAACCTGGCCTTGGAACTCAGACTCAATCCATAGAAGTCCATAGAAGTGACCAGAATGCACTACAGCCAGAAGGCCAATGGCCTTGCCACTCTTATCACCTTTGATAGGTCAGATAAACTGGAGATGACAGGAAAAGAGCTAAGGACTGGAACAAGGCATATCTCGTGCATTTTCCAAAAAGTCCAAAATGATGACCCAGTGAAATGCAACCTGGTCAGCTTCACATCTATCCCTGAGAAAAACACTGAGGTAATCTCTTTGGGGAATATTTCTCACCACATGTAGAAAGCACTGAGGGGCAACAATCAACAAGGATTGACCCAGGAAAAATAATTTCTGACCAACATGATTGCTTTCTGGGATATAATGATAGGATTTGTGGAAGAAGGGGGATGCAATGAATATCATTTACTGTGATTTTTACAAAACTTTTGACACAATCTCTTGGTATATCCTTGTATCAAGTTAAGACCTTACAGGCTTGATGCACACATAAACCAGATGGATAAAGAAACAACTTGGACAATTAATGGATAGTGAGTCATACACGTCTGGAAGCCAGTAATAAGTGAAGTATTAAAAGGTCTAATTTATCATCTGTCTTGTTTATGATCATTATCTGGAAGAGGTGACAGAGTGCTTGCTTGCTAAGTTTGTCTATGTTGAAACAAGAGAGGTTCAGGCTGGACAGAAGGGAAACCTTTTTTCCCTGTGACGACAGGCAAGTAGTGGAGCAGGTTTCCCAGTGAAGTTGTGCAAGATCTATTCTTGAAGGTTTTCAGGACCAAAAAGTGTCTTGAAAAGACCTAAGCAACCTGGTCTGATCCCAAAGCTGATCCTACAGGTCTGGAGATTTCTCAAGGTCCCTTCCAACCCAAATTATTCTGTGACCCTATGATAATTTATAAACACTGGTTTATCATGGTATCTGGAGAAGACACCACCATATCCTTGATTCTAAATCTATCAATATTAATGAGGTACTTCACCTAGATTTTAGTGGTCTTTAAAGTAATATTTTAACCCAGTAGCTGGAGTATGTGGCTTATTATTAAACTAATTCTATAAAACTAACTGGAAAAAAATCTGTGGATAAAGCATTAATTTCATTAGAAAATGGTTCAAGCCCACTTCAGGAGGCAGATATAACCAACCAGTAGAACACAGTATAATATAGGTAAACTTGACCAGGAAGTTCTAAGCAGCACTAAACAACCCACAGCTTTCCTACTCAGCTAAGTTATCAGCATTGTGTATTTTGAACCTCTGCCAGCCAGGCCTGTGGGAATGCACTTCATGTCAGCAATAGTCCTCCTTTCTTCAAAAGGTTTTTATTTTGTGTGTTCTGCTCTTTTCTTTAGAGCAAAGAGGGCTTAGCTGAGAACTGATGATACTGTGAAGAGCTGGTACAAAGGCACCTGACTGTCTTTTTTAAGAGTCTTATCCAGTTTTCAATAACTCACTCAGAATTTGGTCAATAAGCACACTTCACACAAAACTGAGTTTTGCCCATATTATTTGAAACACTCTGTTGATTTTTTCCCTACACAGATAGTAACAATAATGTCTTTCAGTGACTTATCTCTTACTTTTGCTGAGCACAGGCTTTGAGAATATTGTGTCTGTTCCTGTACGGTGATGGGTTGACACTGCATATGGCTTGACTGAAACCTTTAGCACTCTCCACCACCTGTCTGAATGAAAGCTGGACTGAGCTGTTAGCTAAAAGGTATTTCATGTAATGAAAAGGTAGGTACTCTTCAGAGCATGTACCTTATATTCAAACATGGTTCTGTTTTTTTAGGTACTAATTACATAAAACAAGCTACTGAAGGTATTCTTTAAAATATTTGGAATGTTTCATTTGATATATCGTTTCTTACTATATCACCTCATGACCATGGTGTTGAAAACTAATATATTTTATTTTAATACAATTAAACCAAATACTTCCTCTTTATTAACTAGTTTAGCCACTGCTTTGTGTTTTGCTGAACACTCTATTCTCAAAATGTCTTAATAAGATACATTTAATCTCTTTTTANCAAATAAATCTGCTACCCAAAACAGACACTTGTTCTTAGCACTTAGCTGCGTTCCTCATACTATGAACTACTTGAATTTGTTTCCGTGGGCATAGCAAATAATTGTCTTTTTTAAAGAGAAAAAAATCTTTTTCTTGTCCTTTTTCTTGTGCTTTCTCCCTTCTGGCATTGAGAGCTTTATTTTTCTGTTGTTCTTGGCAAACTCAGAGTTTGATAACCCTATATTAAGTATGTGTGTGTATACAAAGGTCTGTTTATACAATATCCATTTTAATTAAAAATTTGTAGATGGGTTTGACAATACATTCATTGACTTAATGATCCTTTGCTGACAATGGAGTTTTCAGGAACTATAATTTGCCTTTTAGCTACATCTGATGTGGTTAAAGAACAAGCAAAATTATGCTCTGCTCAGCATGGAAATCATGCTGATGGTTGATCAGACTGAATCATCTTGTAGAGGACAGCCAGGCTTCAGAGCACATCAGGAAACTAAGGATAGACTCAAATTTAATCATTTAATGCCTGGAAAATATGAAGAACTTATTAGAAAATACTACCAACTAAAATAAAATTCAAAAGAAAAAGAGTTTCTAGTGACTATATGGGAATCAAATTTTCAAAATTAACAGTGTGGTTAGAAAGCACAGTTGCAAAATTATAAAGGTTTTATTTTTTTTTTTTTTTTAGTCTTAACTTTTAAATAAAAACAGACATTCAAAAGCATTTTGCAACTTTACCTAGATTATGTCATCAAAAAGAAGGAGGACATGTGGAATACTCAGTGACATTCAAAGGAATCCAAAAATAGCCCAGGTTGCTTAGTGTCAGAGTCAACTGTGGATGTCCAGACTTAGAGGATTCAGTTGTATTATGGGAACCATATCTTAGTACAACTTAGATTAAGTGGGTTTGACATCTGTGTAACGAATGTATTGTAACACCATATTGAAAGCAGCTTCTCTAAAACTGTCTTCTGAAAGCAGTCAATGAAATATCTAGTGCCTTTTTTTTATGTACAGCTCGTTTAAGATATTGGATTTATAGATTACAAGAGAGCTCCTACTTTTATGCACAAAGCTGAATGACATTTTAATGAGATTTTTGCAAGACCATGGGCCTATAAAAGAAGAGTACAGATTCCTGGCTCTCCAGCTGAAGTTCTATAAAAGCAGAGCCAGTTTGTCCTGTTCAAATTCTTAACAAGAATGGGAGATGAAAATATGGTGACATGACAGAAACAAAGCATCTATAAATTATGAAAATATGAGATTGATTTCATTCCAGACATGCACAGTAAAGTTTTTGTCTCTCCTACATCCAGAAGAAACTTATTTATTCACTATTTTTGTCAATACTTGGGCTTAATTCAGCAGTCAGTGTTATGTGACTACAAAAGGATGAACACAATATCTTATCAACTGTAGAAAAAAAATTAAGTTGAATATCAAGAAGTGATTGAAAGTGTGAGATTTGGGCACTTGTAGGTTGCATGACTGAAGAGAAGGAGTGTTTTTTTTCTTACTGTCTTCTCCTAAACAAAACACTTCCAATGCTAATATGACTCTTCATAAAGCAATATCTCTGATGAAGGATGTATGCCTTTACCTTTTTTAAATCTCAATGAAAGAACATATCACTGAGGATATGAAGAAAAAAAAGCCCCATAGTAGTTTGTTAATGTGAAATTGTGTATCTGGTAAACACTACACTTAGTTTGAAAAGTAAAGGTACAGGTGATGGGTAGCAAGTAAACGTGGGAAAAAATAATGACAAAATGATTTCTTTTGGAGAGCTACTGCAGCTGCCAGTCATTTTAGAAGCAATTATAAAATGGCTTTTATAAAGTAAAGAAAAATAATTAAAAATCAAATAATTTGTTTTGTAAACAATTAAAATAAGGAAAGGTGAACACTAAAACTATAAACAAAGTGGAAAAGAAAAATACAATGGCATTGAAAGCAGCAAAGATGAGAGGAAACATCCTCTATGTACTTGAAGCTACAATAATACCTTCTCCTCAGTACCTGTGAATCCCATGAACAAAAAGTTCTCTTACTTTCCTTATGTTTTCATTTATGATCCCCTGCATGCCCCAAGTTAGCCCAAAATACTCAAACCATCTCACAAGATCCTTCATGTATCCTTCATGTGCCTGTAAGGTGAATATGTGTTTAAAAGATCTCAGCAATAAAGACTGCATGTTTCCATTCTGGTTTAAATATAGCTTGTGCTGGTCTCAGTCTAGGATTTCTTCAAGAAGTAATCCTAGAAGTACAAGAAGTTTTAGGAATAAAGCCTGATCAGTGCTGGTTTTCTACTCAAATGTAGTCTCAAGACACTTTTAGTTGTTTATTTTACAAACAGTCCCAATTTCATATATGTATGCAATCATGAGAACATGAGAACAGTTCATTATTAGGCAAACTTGCCAAGTTCCATGCTGGTTAAGAATCCAGTTCAATATTTTCAGATTATTTGAACATACACAGGTAATAAAAATGAAGTAACAGTGACCAGCAAAAATGTGGGACTTTACTTTCTTATAGTAATCTTTTAAATGATATCATTTACAATTGGGACAAAAAAGCTAAAAACCAAACTCAGCTCCCTGTGAGTATAGGAAAAGGATGCTAAATCCAGATTTACAAGGTTAAAGCCAGGTTTAGGTATCAGTGAATATGGGGTTTATTGAAAATAATAATAATTAAAAAACAAACAAACAAAAACAACAACAAAAAAAACAAAGCAGTTAAAACATTATTTATAATATATATATAGTTCCAGAGAAATAAAAATAATTTGTTGTTATTATTATTATTATTATTATTATTAAGTTTTGCCATATCAAAGAATCTGATCTTTTTTTAGATAGTAAAGGTCATGTTTATTAATCTCAAAAATAAAATATTTGTAAGAAAAAATATAATTTTCTGCATAGGTTCCTAATTTTATATTTTTCCCAGTCTCTTTCAAATGTCATTGAAGTTGCTCAATTAGGAATAGTACCATAATAATCAAGATATTCAGGTGGTCAGACAGGTAACAGAAGTAACATCCTAAGAAGCTGGAGAAAAATTTCATTTAAAGAATGTGCCCTTTTGTTTTCTTTAATCCCAGAAAAATATTCAAAAAAGAAATATCTTTGAAAATAGTTGAAAATAAATTATATTGTAATTAATAATCAAATATCTTCAATAGTTCTTGTTTTTTACAAGAATTTTACAAGTGTTATTTTACACTTATAAAATCAACATAGAAAACAAGACAAAAAAATATTAGGTGAGTCACAGGATGCTTGGAAAGTTGTGAAATTTCAAACATGTACCTAAAAGGGGATCTGCAATAAAGATGGAGACAAATCTTTTAGCAGGGTCTGTGGCTATAAAATAAGGGGTAAATGGTTTTAAACTAAAAGGAGTCTGATTTAGAATAGATATAAAAATGAAGGTTTTTCCCAGCAAGCATGATGAAACCCTAGAGCAGGTCACTTGGAGAAGTGGCAGAGTTCCATTCCTGGAAACTTTCAAAGTCAGGTTTGATGGGGCTTTGAGCTGAAGGTATCCCTGGTCATTACAGAGGGGTGCACAAGATAATCTTTAAAGTTTCCCTCCAACCCAAACTAATCTGATTCCATGATTCTATTCTTATTTTGGCCATGGCAGCTTTGAGGGCCCAGTGGAATAGAAAAATAGGTGCAATGACAGACTTATGCCAATCTGTTACTGAGTCAGCACACATGTGGTTAGACATGCATAGAAATCTCACAGTTTTGTAATTTTTTCTTTTTAAAATTAATGTGGAATTAATATTTTAAGAAAACACACTCTCTCGGCACTACAGTGGAAGGATTTTTTAGGGAGAAAGTGTCTCATTTCTAGAGAAACAAAACAAAACAAAACAAAACAAAGGCATCCCCAAGAATAAAAGGATTTTCATTTTCAAATGATAATATATACCCAGAAGATTAGGAACATATTAACATTCTCATGTGATGACATTTTTCAAAATACAAAGCATTTTACAATACATTAGTAATTAGCAAAGTAATTTATTCACTTGTGTTTGAATTAATCACTTTACCTTTCATATGCTTGTTAGATTTCAATTCTACATTAATCATGATTAGCATTTTTTATTTTTGTTTTGATTGCATAGATAACATTTTTAATCATAACTAAGCAATAATTAATTAACACTTATAAAATTTTAGATGTGCAAATTAAATTGAGCAGTAGCAGATTCCTGTTGTGTTCGTGTTTGGCTTTAAACATGACTGATTTTAGAGTATTATTAAATTTACACCTTTGACTCTCATTTGAATTTAGAGTTTCTAGAAAAAAATCCATATTTGCAAGGCCTTGGAATTGCAATGGAAAGTGATAAATTAGAAAATCCTTGGTCTGGTGAGAAATTTGGTTTTAGAAAATAGAAAATTTAGTCTCTTCTGTGGAGACTAAAATGAGTTTCATCTTGATGTTTTCCATTGAGAACTATTCTTAGGTAACATTTCTATTTCAGAAAAAAAGATCCGGAAACGCATCTCCAGTTTTGCTCAAACAATATATATCAAGGAAAGAAAAGGACAGGGAATGTTAAGAAGAAAAGCAGGTTAAATTTTGAGGTGATTTTCTCCAATGAAGGAGGTAAATATGTCAAGAAAGAGGATCATGGCATGAAATATAAGTTTATACATACATGGCACAGTCTGATATTTTACAGGTTTAAAAATATTAGCTTTTTTTCTCAGTTAATAAGCTATTGCTGTTTTATCTTTTGTTATATTTCTGGGAAACAACAGCTGCCTATTGGAATGGTAAAAAAAATGCTATGATTTTTTAAATTATTATGTTATTGTGTCATTAGTGGATGGAACTAGGACTACAAACAAAGACGAGAATTTACAGGGAATGGATTTACAGTATATTTTAAACCAAACTAGTTCTAAAGGGAATATGATTTAAAGAAAGAAAGAAAAAGTTTTTTCACTAATTTGCTTTCCTGCATAGTTTAGCTTCAACACTTTGAACATAATTCACTTCTTGGGGGGAAACATGTTCTTCAAAACCAGGTGATTGGAGGAAAACCATAAAACTGCCTTTTTCTGTATCTGATTCATCACCAACAAAATATGGATGGGAAATGAAAGGACATAAGATAAAAATGAACAGCATGATTCAATGAAATGGTGAAGATCTACTTAAAACTTCAATGCTTCTTGTAGTAATACAACTTGAAATATCTGCAATATATTAGTCTCTGAATTGTGATATTCATGTGAGTTTAGGACAAATCGGTCCTTAAGGAGATCATGTTCCATGTGAATTATACCCTTGCTTGAACATCTTAAAGAAAAGGTCTTAATCATGAAACATCTGTCTTTTTGCAGTATCATAAGGGTGCTCTGATGGAGAAATGAAAAGAAAGACTTACATGGTTTGATTTCCTGACACCAGAACAGTCTGGGCTGAGACACCTACCTGTCCTGGGGTCTAAACTTGACCACTTCCCTCATAATTTTGTATTTATGAGCTAAAGATATGTTTAGTAAACAACATGCTTAACCACCAAATATAGAACTCATCAACAAAATGGTATTTACATCAACATATAGGAAAACAAATGCTACCTTTAAGAAAACAGAAAAAAACTATGCATGCCAAACTATTTAAATATTAAATCTCTGACTGATGATTTCTTATTGCAGCCCCCAAAACCTAAATTATCACATTAAAAAATATGAATTTAACTTTCTAGTCTTGATCCTAAATCGACCTGGAATATTTTTCTTGTTATTTTATCTTCTCCCTGCCATTAATTCTATCTAAATTTATTGTCAAATTCTTAAGGAAATGATGGGAAAAAGCAGAAAATTATTCTCTATCACAGTGGAGAAACAAATTATATCAGCCTCCTTGCTTAGGAAATTTACTGGATATAAGCCCCCTCATTAAGTTTTTGGCAGGAGACTTGCAATGTTGTGAAGATGTTTTCCTCACAAAATGTCATAGCTCTAGTTGGGCTGAAAAATAAACATAAGAATTGACAATTATCACATCAGTTTTGTGTGATCTGGGTTAATTTCATGATTTCAGCAATTAATTTCTGAGTCTGTTTAATTACCACTTAATAAAAGGACTAGCAACAATAGAAAAATCTTATGAGTTTATATTTTAAGTGCTATATTCTTCATTTTGTGTTTAGTCTTGTTGGCTTCTGAGGAAGTTCCTATTAACAAGGTTAAAAGCCCCAGTTGTATGGAGAGTGGTGAAAAAGAACTATGTTTGCCAAGCAACATGGCAAGAACAAGCAATTTTGGAGGAGGAAGAACATTAAGAAGGCTCAGCAATAAGAAAATCAACTCTGATACTTAATTGATAAGGATTTTTACTTGCATTATCTTTAGCAGTAACTTCAATTTCATGTTAGAAATATGTCAAAATGAAAAATTAGTAATTAAAGAGAAACATGCATATTAAATTTTAATTACTCTGAAGTAAATTCTTTAAACAAACTTAAAACACTCATTCATGACAGTTGCCTGTGAATGTTTAAAGGTGAAAATGAATGTAATTTGGAGAAAAAAATGGTGACTTTATACTCATAAATTAATTCTCTTCCAAAGTCCTAGAATTGTGGAAGAATCTCTTGTTAAAATAAAATATTAAAAATAATTATAAAAAGGATAAATAGATAAATTGATAAGATAAAGCTACTGTAAGCTTTTTGCTATTAGATTTGTTGTGATTTAATCCTGGTAGCCAGCTAAGCCCCACACAGACACTCACAGATGGAGTGAGAAAATTGTAAACATAAAAGGCTTGTGGGTTGAGATAAAGGCAGCTTAAGAGGTAAAGCAAAAGTTGCCCACACAAACAGAACAAAACGAGAAAATCATTTGCTCTTTCCTGTTGGCAGGGACGTGTTCAGCCATGTCCAGGAAAGCAAGACTTCATCACACCTAGCAGCCACTTGTAAGACAAATGCTATATCTTTTAGTGTTCCCCCACTTCCATTCCCTTTCCTCTATATGCTGAGCAGGATGCCATATGGTCTGGGATATCCCTTTGGTCAGCTGAGGTCAGCTGTCCTGGCTGTGTCCCCTCACAGGTTCTTGTGTACCCCAGCTGTAAGAAACAGAGGAGGCCTGAGTGATGTTCAAGCGCTGTTCAGTGATGGCTAAAACATTCTTGTATTACCAACAGTGTTTTCCACACAAATCCAAAACACAGCCCCATGAAAGCTACTATGAAGAAAATTAACTACCCCAGTCCAAGCCAGAGAAAGATTTCATAGTAAACAAAGTGATATTTCTTTCATTATATCTATGATTACAACCTTGATGTTATCATTAAAAACATGAATAATCACACATATAATGAGTATGCCTTGTACTAAGCTACTTAGAGCAATAGTTATTTGCATTCTGAGCCATATAAGAGCAACAAAATATTCCAAAATTAGTTCTGTAACACTCTCATGCCATAAAAACATTGTCAGATTTAATATGTAATACAATCCAGCACAATATTCTCCTGATCCAATGCATTAGTTTTTATCACAGATCTTTCTTTCCTTTATTTCATCTTCTATCTGTTTTATATGTAATGTTAACATGGTAGAAATAGGTGACACAATCTTTTTTATACACATCCCCAAAGTCTTGCCACTGACCTGTAGATTTTTAGGTAAGGCTATGGTCATTTAAATTTCTTAAAGGGCATTTGTCTCTTTTTCTTCCCTTCACTTGCATATTTGTTACTTCTTTTTCTTCTGCTGTTCTTCACATTGCTCACTTAGCTTTGCTGTCCTTCAAAAAACCGCAAATACCCCTAAAATGTTTGGCTAGAGATACCTCTTCAAGAAATCGGTTTACTGCCAGGTGCAACTCTTTCTGTTCAGTGAAAAAAGTTAAACCATTTCAATATGCTCTTTTTTTTGGTTTCAATTTCTAGTGCATGAGAAAGAATAATAGTAAAAAACCAAAAAATCCAATCCCTCTTCATACTTTGAGACACAAGGCCAAGCCCTCCATTCTATAAGGTTAGTTGCATTAGGATTTAAAGTAGGTATAATATTTTTTTCTTGTTGTTCATAACTGCAAACTGTTAGGTGGTGTATGGTGGAGGTTTTAGTGAAGAAAAAAATCTTGTATTGAGCTATGCAAGTGGAGACACAATTATTAGTAATCCTAATGTCACCAAGACAATGAGAAGCACCTTGTGGCAACAGGAATCATTTTAATACATAACTTTTACAATACTTTTTGTTGTCATCTTGGCCCAAACTCATCCTGACATCCCAACAACAGAGTCAAGTTCATACTTATGCCATGGCCACCCACAGCCTTGCAGAAAGGAGAAACCTGCACACTTTTCGCCATCCCTTGAAAAATTCCTGTAAAATACAGCTATCTTCTACATTTCCTCACTGGAACAGGGCTCTTTCTATCCTCCCTGATACAGGCTTGCCAAGACTGTATTGAGTGCAAACAGAGTAGGCCACAAGGGAAGATTGAAATTTATTCATATGCACCAACAGCAAGCAAGAAAGAATAATGAGAACCACAGGAACTCTTAACATAATTACATAACGTCCAGCAGAGCCAGCAAAATATGAAAACTAATTTCAGAACAAAAGCTATAAACCTTAATATGATCTTTCAAAAACCCAGGAAACAAAGTAATTCCTCACTTCCATGATTTTCAACAGGGAAATAATACTTCAGAGCAATTAAGTTCTCAGATGTTTATCTAGAGCTTATTACTTTAGATGTTTCAGTCTAGATGCTGAAAAGAAAGCTTCTAAAGGCAAGATAGGTAAGGCCTATGTAGTTTTGTTGACAGCTAAAGGAGCATTCTTCAGTCTAAAACCCATTCTGCCTGGATGAAGGGATTGAGGAAGAAAAGAGACCCCATAGTTTATACTGTGGATACATTATTTCTGTTTTTTCTTCTGCTGCACAGCATCATGGTACCTGTGTCCCTCCTGCTGCATACAGTCTGGGAAAAGGAGAGGATAATGCAGGTGCAAAGACACAATGGGGCTTGCCAGGAAAGAATGATGTTTCTTGACAAAAGCCAAATTTGGTGGCTTTAGGATCCCAGGTAACTCCTCCCATTCTGATGCAATAAATGCAGATTTATTTTTTTCAGATTTGCAGGGAAGACACTCCCAGTGCAGACACAGCCAGCTGCACAGATCCATGCAGAGTACTGAGCCTTCGCTGACATCCAGATAAATATACACATCACTTATATAAATATGGAAAAAAAGAGGTGTCTCAGCCCTGTATCTCATTTCCAGCTGATCAGACTGAATATTTACTGCTGATGTGTATACATCTTCACTCCCTGAACTCATAAAATCCCACACATTCCCCCAAATATAATCATTGCCTTTATGTCTACCTAATAACCTATGTCCAGATTGCAGGGCCCTTCTCAGATCAGAACTCTACTATTTAGAGGAGCAGATGTCCTCCTCACCAGCTAGTCAACCTCAAAGCTTACAAAAACACACATAACTCTCTGCATATATCCTGAATACAGAGCAAGATCACACTAAAATGTATCCTGGGCTGCATCCAAAGCCCGTGGGCAGCAGGGCAGGGAGGGGATTCTGCCCCTCTGCCCCGCTCTGCTGAGACCCCACCTGCAGGGCTGCATCCAGCTCTGGGCTCCCAGCACAGCAAGGACAGGGAGCTGCTGGAGCCAGGCCAGAGGGGGCACCGAGGTGATCAGAGGGATGGAGCAGCTCTGCCATGAGGAAAGGCTGAGAACTGGGGTTGTTCAGCCTGGAGAGGAGAAGGCTCTGGGGATCTAATTGTAGCCTTCCAGTACTCAAAGGGAGCCCACAGGAAAGATGGGGCCTGGAGTGACAAGACAAAGAGAAATCATTTCAAACTCATAAAAGGTTTTGCTTAGAAAGAATTTCTTTCCTGTGAGGGTGGTGAGGCCCTGGTACCGGTTTCCCAGAGAAGCTGTTGCTGCCCCATCCCTGGAAGTGTTCAAGGTCAGGTAGAATATGGCTCATTCAGCAACATGGTCTAGTGGAAGCTGTCCCTGCCCATGGCAGAGTGTTGCGGTGTGTTTTTATCTGATGATTTATAACTGTGGTTTTCTTTCTGTTCTGTAAAAGCTTTTTAAATGGTTCATTCCATGCTTCCCCCTATTCCCTTCCCCACTTGGTATAATTCCCGCCTTTAGAAAGCCCCTTGAGTTGTTTACCCCAAGTCTGTTATGTGTCAATCATATGTTGCTCCCCTCCCAGACCTTGCCAGTCTCAGGGAGGCCTCTCTTCCTTCTAGAAAGCTCAGAGAGGCTCGGTANGGTCCTCCTGCAGACCCTTCCGAGGCTGAGACCGTTCCCTGCCAGGGGGCTATGGGGACTAGCTGGGAAAGCAGCATGCCAGCAGACAGGGAATGCCTCAGCAGAGGAGTTGGAATCAGATGATCTTTAAGGTCCCTTGCAACCCAGGTTATTTTGTGTTTCTGTGATTTAGTAAATAGAGTTTAACCAGATGAGATGAGGAGAGATGATCAGACACAGAGCTCAGCCAACGAGATATATACACAACAGCTTGTTCATTTGCCACTGTCCTTGTCTGTCCCCCATTTTCTCCATTATTTTGTTGTTCTTCCCCAACCCACCTCGATGCCTTTTTTTTCCCGATTATACCTTATGCCAAAGAAATAAGGGGCCCACGGAACCTCATTTTGTATCAACTGTACCCCCACTTTGTTACTTTCAAACCACCACTTGGGCAATCTTGGACTTTATTAAAGTTCCTATGGCAGAGCCAAGGGTAGCAACAGCCCCCAGTGACCCCAGGACCAAGAAGGGGTTGGACCAGGGCTGGGGCCAGGGCCAGATCCAGGCAAAGGCTGCTGATGAGCCCAGCTGAGGTATAGCTCCTGGATCCTGGGCAGGAAGAGTCAGTGGGGCTGTGAGGAATGGGCAGAGCTGGCTGCATACTTTGGCAGGCCCCCTCCTGTCATAACACCTGTGGAGTTTCAATACTGGGTGCAGAGAACAGCTACTGAACCAAAACTTTTATTTTCCAAGGTTTAACATATTTCTATAGAATTTTCATACTGAAACATAACAGAAAGTTGGAAATTTTTAAATAGCCTGCAAAGCTTTAAATTTTTGAGATGGTAATAAAGCTATCACTTCCATTTCTCAGCTGGATTAATAGCACACACAAACAGACACACAAAAAGAGACTTAAAAAATCATAAGGGAATACAACATAAACCTTATTTTGATAAAAAAAGAATACATAATATGATCTCTCCTTGTAAAGCTATCCCCTCTGGTCTGTATGCTTGTGTAAGACTATGAAGAAATAATTCAAATAGCAGCATGGTATTCACACACCCTAAAACATATTGAAATATTAAATTGATTCATAAATATGACTGCAAGAGAGGTCCAAGGTCTGGAAAATCTACCTGCTGTGAAAAATTTAGATGGAACAGTCAATTTCTGCAATAGTACTTAATGAAACAACTCTTATCATACTCTGAAACTAGATACATTTAGAACTACACAGAAAAAAGAGAAGTGCTTACAAGGGTACCAAAATACACACACCCGCATAGAACACTTAATTGAAAAGTAATAACATGAGTAAATATTTAAAATTAATGTTCATTTCAAATGAAGGGAAGGGAAGGGAAG
>VWYN01021712.1:89783-142405 GCA_013400075.1 Hippolais icterina | reverse complement strand
AAGCAGAGATGAGGAAGGTGAAGGGTATGGCAAAGATGACAAAGATAAAGATGAGGAAGAGGAATGATTTATAGATATATTGAAGAATTAGTGTTGTAAGAGGTATAAGCATTTAGGGGTTTATAGGAGAAGAGGAACAGGTAGAAGAATTTTAGAATCCATAAGGGAAATATAACAATTTAAGAAGTTCTAGAAGAAGATTAGGAATTAGAATAATAATTTTAGAACTCATCGAAGAAGAAGAAGTAGGAAAAGAAGAATTTTCAAATCCATAATAGATGAGCAATAATGAGCAGAATTTTAAATAAAGATAATAGGAAGAATTATTTAGACTTCCATAAATTCCATTGGTCACAGGTTGGATTTGACCATCTTGGACATCTTTTCCAACCTCAGTGATTCTGAGATTCTCTCATATTGGGATAATTGCTAAGATAAGGCAGATCCCGTGTCTAATCCCCACCATTTCCCAGAGACCGTGCCCATTCCTGAGGTTGCACTTATGAGGACGAGCAGCTTCTTTGCTCTGACCTCTCTTTGCCAGACACTTGCCAGATTTCAGTTCCAGCATTCCCACCTCTGGATTGGCACAGCATACACAACTGGAAAGGTGGAATTTGCAATTTACCCCCAGAAGGAAAAGAAGGGGAGACTGGGATAAGACATTTTTAGGAATGGGAATGGATTCAGCTCACAGGGCTCCACAGAGGGCGGGGTACAGCCAGGGCCTAGCTGAAGACAAAGAAGGAATAGAATGTTTTCCTGCTGAACTTGGGCATCCTCCTCTCCCACCAGCTCTGCCCTACACCAGACAGTTCAGGCACAAACCTCCGGAGATTTCCAGGCACAAACCTTTGAGGATTTCCTATTCATTTTCAAATTGCATTTCCATATTTAAATTCGAGGAGGAAGAAAAAAGAACCCCCAAATTAAGTGCTTCCTAGAATCCACCAGGGAAACCTGACATCAGAGCTTTGACTTCTGGGCATAGCTATGAATTCTGATCAACCTTTTATTTCACCTTAGAAGTCAAATGCAAGCTCTGGGAGGCAAGGAGCAACGATGTTCACTACAAACTTCATATCCTTGTCAGAAACTTTGTAACAGACTTAGGATTTGCACTCCCTCTGGCCAGAGGAAAATGCTGCTTCAACCCTGCTCCTTTCCAAATCCCCAAGCTCTCTGTAAAATCACTAACATGGAACTAGAGAAGAAACTCAATATTTTGGCAGTTGGAAAGTGTCTTCCTCCAACCACAGGAAGGCATTTCCCTGCTGATCCTTGTGTGTCAAAAAAGCAGCAACACCCCCTTGACAAGTTTTGGTTTCTCTCTGCAGAACCTCATAAATCTGTTTCCAAATCCTCCTTTCCAGAAGTATGAGCACCAAGAAATTCTCCTTTGAGTCTGGATAGTCAAGGCTACTTCTATTCCTCAGCTCCATTCCCCTCCTCTTCCTCCTCCTTTTGTGAACCGGGGAGAAGGAGCACAGCAAAATTGCTGTTGATTATTCCTATTATTGGGACCATAAGGACCCTGGGGATTATGACCTACATACATTCATTACCCACATCCAAACAGCTTCCATGCTGACTGCAGCAGACAGCAGAGAGCAGGAGGATCTGGAGGAGGGAAGAGGAAGGAAGCCATCATCCCCTTGCATCTCACACTCACGGACACCAAGCTGTTAGAAAAAAACTGAAGAAAAATACACCAAAATGTCCCCAGGGGCCCCTCAACACTCTCCAGTTTCCCAGGTTTTGGAGGTCTGGCAAGATCTTCAGCCAGAACTGCCCCAGAATTTTTCTGAGACCTTGTCCAAGCCCTGTAAAATGATGCCAGGGGAGAATGGTATTTCCAAAAAGTTTACCTGACTGTGGAAAGGAGGGCAAAGGAGGTAGAGTGGGATGGAATCTGCCAGGTCCTGACTGTCTATCTCAATGCTCATCCAGCTTTCCCAATGTCCCCAAGAGTTTCTGAAAGCCTGTTCATGGATTTAGGCCACAAAGGTGTCCGCGACCACAGAGGTGAACAGACAATATCCTCACATTCACCTCAGGATGTGTGAAGGGAGCTTGGCACTTCAGTTGATTCATAACTGGGAAAACACTTCTGTTCCCACTCTCTGTTAGGATTTCAGCCCTCTCCATGGATCAACTGCCTTCTCAAGCACAGACACAAACTCCCAAACCCTGCAGAAATGCCTGCAAAGCAAGCAGAGAGTGACTGCTGCCCTCGTTAGGAAGGACAAAGCCTTCTCAGCAGTGGCTAAAAAAAGCAGCTCATGCTGGGGTTTGCAGGGTAGGACACGGGTTCATTCCAATGCTAACCAGATTATTGAACTCGCTAAAGGCTGTCTCTGAAGGGATAGTTGGAATTAGTTGATAGTGATTTAATTTGTGTTGCAGATTGCTAATTAAGCCCGTGAAGAGGACAAAAAAAAAAAATTAATCCATTTAGTTAAGGAGATACAACAAGAGATGTGGCAATATTGAGTCATTCACAGCCGGGAATAAATGGAAATGTTTGCTCCACCTCACCTTTGAGCATGAAGTGTGTGTGGGCATGGAGCTCTGGAAACTCCCACCCATCCCAGTTTCCCTGGACTGCAGGAAATCCTGGAATCATGGAAACATTAAGGTTGGAAAAGGCCTTTCAGATCAGCCTAGCACCACTACTAAACCTGTTCTCCAGTGCCGCATCCACACATTCTCCCTTGACCATCTCCAGGGATGGTGTCTCCATCACTGCTTGCTTCCAAGGCTTGACAATGCTTTCCATGAAGAAATTTTCCCTAATATCCAAACTAAACCACCCCTGGCACAGCTTGAGGCCATTTCCTCTTGTCCTGTTTCTTGGGAGCAGAGCCTGACCCCACCAGCTTCTAGCCTGGTGGGCCCATGTGGAGCTTTGACCGTCAGCTCCAGGGCTTGATCCAAGAGGAAAATCTCTCCAGGGAAGGAGGGGTAATTAAAAGGCATAAAAAGCACCAAGGGTTGTCCTCTGGGAATGCTCCCAGAGACAGCAGAGCTTCCACATTAATCCTGTCTAATCCACCTCTCCCAGGATTCCCAGGGATTCCCAAACCACCACAGCCCATCTTGATTTTCAAAGCCAAGTGATAGGAAGTCAGCTCACACCTCAGTGAGTTGCTCCAATGTTTAATTAACCTGTTAACCCCGAAATCACTCCAGGCACTGGAAGTCATTTTACAAAAAATGCCCAGATATCTTCAAAGAGGAAATTTAAAAAATTATTTTGGAAGGCAGAATTCAATTTACTCATTAAAAGAAAAAAAAAGAAAAAGAAAAAGAAAAAAAAAAAAAAAAAAAAAAAAAAAAAAAAAAAAAGAAAAAAGAAGACCTTCACAGAAACACTGAGTGTTTTTTTCAAAGCTCTTTAAAAATATTTAAGGAATGATTAAATCAGAAAGTCATCTTGATTTTTCTTATATCTGAAATTTTCAAGAATGCTCCTTTTTCTTCCTCATGCACCAGATTTCCAGGGAAGCTGTTTCACAGCTGGCAGGATTTTATCACAGTTTGGAGAAGCATCAGGAAATCTGAAGTTTGATGTCTGGCTGACTGGAAGTTGGGAAGGGCTGTTTGAGGCTGACCCACTTGCTGCTGACAACTCCCCTCATCTGACTCAGCCCTGTCCCTTCTCCTCCAGCCCAGCTCAGATTTTATCCTTTCATCCGTCTGGGTTTGAGCTGACTGAGGATCCCAATCCCAGGAGCCCTCACCCCACTGGGATCCAGCCTCAGGGCTGAGCTGGGGTGTTGCACCAGTGGATCCCAGTTTCCACAGCTCACAGCAGCAGATGGAAACTGCATCCTGCTCCCATCAGTGCACCTTGGGGATGTGCACCCTCAGCTAATTATGGGGTGGTTTGGGTGGGAAGAGACCTTAAAGCTCATCCCTGGTGGCAGGGACACCCTCCACTACCCCAGGTTGCTCCAAGGCCCATCCAAGCTGGCCAATTCCAGGGATCCAGGGGCAGCCACAGCTTCTCTGGGCACCGTGTGCCAGGGCCTCATCACCCCCAGAGAGAAGAATTCCACAGAATGTTCTGGGTTGGAAGGGACCCACAAGGTCATCAAGTCCAACTCTCAAGTGAACAGCCCAACCAGGGACCGAAGGCACAGCCTTGGCGTTTATGGCACCAGGCTCTGACCAACTGAGCTGATTCTCCCCCAGATCCAACCTAAATCCACCTTCCCTCGGATTAAGGCCATTCCCCCTTGTCCTGTCACTCCAGGCCCTTATGAAATGTCCCTCTCCTGCTCTCTCATGAGCCCCCTTCAGCTACTGGAGGTTTCTGCAAAGCCTTCTCCAGGCTGAAGGAATCCCAAGATAAAAAGGGCTGGATTGCTCCCCAATGCTCCAAGTTTCCAGGAGATCACCTCAGCCGCCAACCCCTTCACCCACAGCACAGCCAAAAATCTCTTTCTGGAGAAGTTGCAGATTTCTGGGCAGTGAAACCACCATCCCCAGCCACATCCCAACTCAGGACAAGGACCACCAAGTTTATCCCCTCATTCCCAGCATCAGGCACACAGCTGGAAACTCCCTGGGAATGCCTGATGGTATTTGTCACATAAACCCAGCCACCCCAACAGCCACCCCAAGAGCAGGGTCTGTCCCTGCCAGTGAGAAGGGGGCAGCTGCAATGCCTGTCTGGAAGGAATAATTCAATTCCATCCTGCCCTCCAAGATGGCAAATGCAGCAGAGGGTTTTACTGTAGCAACTGTTACTAGGCCTCAGCCAGCATGGCTCTCTGCCTTCCTCTGGCAGGGATTTTGGGAGCACAAACACATCTGTCTCGGCAGCTGGGCCTTCCAAAACACACCATCCCCATCCCCTGCTCTCAGCTCTGCAGCTGCACGAGTTTGTGCAACCCACAAGTCACCCAAGGGCATTCATATGGCATTGAAAGTATCAAAGAATCCCTTCAAAGCTCGGTGAATCCCCATATTCCAAGATGTGGGAATGCTGAAACACTTTTCCTCCCTTCCATTTCAGGGTGGTGGATCCTGCTTCTTGTAGCCTTGATATCAACGCAAAGTAAGCTTAGTGTGGGGAACGACAGGCACCTGAGGGTGTTTGTTTGGGGATGGGCTCCTCAGACAGCATCTCTGCCAAAGAAAACAGTCCTGGCTGGGGAAACTGCTTTGTCCCTCCTGAAGATCCACACACGGAGGGTCCGATGGAGGCATCTGGGTGAGCACAAACCCAACGGAGCAAACAGCACTGGCCATGTGCCCTACACCCCACAGATCTCCCAACCAGAGCAATCATCCCTAGAGGCATCATACCCAGGAGTTACTTGTAAGTCCTGCCTGGATTCCAGGCCACTTTATCCATCCCCAGCAGTTCCTACAGCTGGAGCAGCTCTGCTCAGTTAATCACCCTGGGATGGTTCAGTCCTCCAAGGGAAAAGAACTTTTTTTGTTTCCACGCCTCTTTGAGAGCCTCACCAGGGAAGTTGCAGCACCTTTGAAGCTGTTCTGAGTGTAGGAAGGTGCCAGGCTGTTCCTGAGTGATAGCAAAGCAGCACTGCTCCGGGAAGAGGGGCAGGAAGCTTGAAAGCAGCTCCAAAGGAGTTAAAGCCCAGCACTTGCCTGTGGGAATCCTGCACCACACAAGGCCCCAGAGATACAAGGGGATTGTCTGGATAAAAGTTGATTAGTCCACATTACAGGGATTAGCATTCCCTTTGAACTTTTAACAACTTTGTTATGTCTTTTACTTGCCTTTTTATGTAAAAAAATAAATAAAAAGGTGGAGGGGTTTCTAAGCCGATTTTTTTTTTTCTTTTAAAGGAAATGATTAATTCTCCCTATTACCAACAGATAAAGCCCTGGCCACACTTGAAAGGGGGAGTCAATAACATGGGGAGGTTGGAAGAACCACAAATCCTATCGGTCATGCTCCGACTGGCTTTAGATGTTTCCTTTGTAGCAGGAGCAGGCTGGATTCCTTTGCAGCTCTGCAGCACACACCGGCAGGGCACAGGAGGGGCTGACGTGGCAGGGGCCAGCAGGAGGCCAATCCTATTGGGATGGCTCCTGGAAAGCCAGGGAAAGGCCAGCTGGAAGTGGTGCAGGCAAGGTCAGGGCAGAGCTGCTCCCTGGGGAGGGTCTGTATGCACTTCAGCGAGGAAGAGGCCGGACTCAGAGAGCGGCAAACCAGGAGAAAAATTCACGACTGGAACTGGACAGGATCAGGGGAGAACTGTAGGATGAAGATGGAGATAAGGGGGAATGTGAACATTACCCTGGGCCTGTAGAGCCAAGAGAATGATCCTTGATGGAGCTTGTGGGGGACAATCCCTGTTCCTTCCTTGCTTCTCTGATCACTCTAGCCTGGGATTTACCCCTGTCCTGTCATTGTGTCCAAGATTTGCTGCAAGTGCAAATACCTTGGGAAAGGTTATAGGAACTGAGAGTGCTCAAGGAGGGAGAGGAGGAGCAGGAACAAACACAGGAGCAGCAGGGATCTCCCCTGCCCCTTGCGAGATTCATTAGCAGGTTAATTAATTCTTCTGGGAAATGTGCTGTGCCTCTCTCTCAGATGCAGCTCCACTGGAATCAGGATGATCACCTTGACCCCACGACTGCTGTCAGGAGACTTTCCCCTGCCTGGGGCTGAGTGTCCCTTTTATCTGAACAGCTTTAACAATACATGGCTTGAATCTTGTTCCACTGGGTAGCAAATGCAGCTTTTTCGCTGCTCTGACACAGTGTTCACTAGGAACTGGGCTGGAATCACGAACCCATCCCACCTGGGCCTTGAGCTCAGTGGGAGCACGAGCTGACAGTCCTGAAAATCCTCATGCAGCACCACACAGTCCCAGCACAAATTCCTGCTTGTTATCCAGGGCCACGCTTGCCTCCCTAACAGTATCACCAGGGCTGGGAATGACCCCAACCTGCTCACCTGTGCACCAAAGCCCCTTCCTGCTGCTGCATTAATGATGTTTAGTGGCCAGGTTCTGACACAGCACTTCTGGGGGATGTTTTAACCAGCCCAGGAAACACAGAGAGCTGCAATAATCAACTGCTCGACAACACAGTTCAATTGACTGATGACTAACACACAGCCATTTTAGCTCCAGATAAGCAGGAGAACCACGTTTTCCAGCTTTAAACACACTACCAGCAGAAAGAAATCCATAGAATTTCAAATGCCAAGCCCCTTTCAAACCGGCAGCCAATATTATTTAGGAGAAAATGGGAATATCAGGCAGAAAAAGACTCTGCTGCCTTGAAATCAGGGCAATTAATAATACATGCAGCAAACCCCTCAAACCACCTTTTTCTCCCCTCCTACTGCAGGCAGAGAAAATGAACTGAATTGGAAATTCTGTCAGGAAAAGTACATCCTCCACAACGGAAAGACAAAGGCACAGTGAGAAAATGAGCTGTGTCAGGCTCACTTACAACAGCACCAGTACAAGGGGCACAGAATTCCCTTCAGGAGGCAAAGCAGCCTCGGGCTCACAGCACCTCAGCAAGGCCTGCAGGCTGAGCAGGAACAGCCTGGAGCTCCAGAGCAGCTCCTGAAAGAATCTGAGATAAAAACCAATAATCTGAGTGTTCTGTTCAACCGGCAAAGTGAGGAAAATCCTCTCCCTGCTCCACCTGCAGAGCTGCCCCAGCCCTGGGGCCCAGCACAGGGAGGACATGGAGCTGCTGGAGAGAGTCCAGAGGAGGCACCAGGGGGATCAGAGGGATGGAGCAGCTCTGCTATGAGGAAGGGCTGGGAGAGCTGGGATTGTTTAGCCTGGAGAAGCTTTGGAGTGACCTCAGTGTGGCCTTGCAGTACCTGAAGGAGCCAACAAGGAAGCTGGAGAGAGAATGTGGACAAGGGCCTGGAGTGACAGGATGAGGCGAAATGGCTTTGAGATGAAGATGGGATTTTGGGAAGAAATCCTTCCCTGTGAGGTTGGGGAGGCCCTGGCACAGGTTGCCCAGAGAAGCTGTGGCTGCCCCTGAATCCCTGGAAGTGTCCAGGGCCAGGTTGGACAGGGTTTGGAGGCACCTGAGACAGTGGAAGTTGTCCCTGCCCATGGCAGGGGGTGGGACTGGATGGGTTTGAAGGTCCCTTCCAACCCAAACCATTCATGATTCAGTTCTTGCCCTGCCAGACAGCCCTTTGTCCCTGTCTCTAGGGAACACAGGATTCCCAGGGTTGTGCCCAACTTGCACAGCACCCACACCCCCCAAATCAACCCAGCAGAGCAGAGCACAGTGCCAGCTGCCTGTCAGCCTTCTCCTGACCCCACATCCTCCTCCTGCCTGAGGGAAAGCAGGAAAGCAGTCACTGTATCCACTGCTGATCCATTTGGATCTGGACTTTTCAAGCAAGGCAAGTGACCCCTGTGCCCTCCCAGCCCCAGGAACTGTCCCAGGCAGCAGACGGGGAATGCAGGAGTCCTGGAGGTTCACATGAGCAGAGAAGCTTAAAATTATTAATGGGCTTCTTGCTCTGATTGTGAAACACTCTCCCTGCTGTAACACAGGATGCAGCCACGGAGATCAAAGCCTCCTGCACATGCATAATCAGGGAGGATTGCTGCCCCGGAGCACGGAGGAGAGCAGGGATGTGACAGAGGCTGCCGAAGAACAGAGGGCTGAGGGGAGCTGTCCCAGGTCAGGCGGAGCTGTGCTGAGCTCTGCACTCAGCGTGTGCAGCCTTTTAGGGACTGGCTTTGTTCCTGTGATGATGTGGGAATGCCACAGCGCTTTGTTCTGGATCAGCGCTGGCAGTCTCAGGAGTGACAGATCATCCTATCATGACTGCAGGAGATGCAAATCTGCTCAGGATCCTGACTTAATTAGCACTGTGTTCTATCCCACAAAGCGAACATCAAACGTCTGAAATGTAAGGGATGGCTGGGAAATAGCAGGAACTGCTGGAGAACAGCGCTCTGCTGAGCTCTTCCATAATCCTGGCATCTACTGGAGAGCAGCACCAGCCTTAGACTCAGCAAGAGAAAGGTGGCTTTCAGTTCAGAGCCCTGGCTGCCAGTCCCAGAGACTCCTTTCAGTGCAGGCTCTCTGGAGGGACGAGCACAGTTCACTCTTTCAGACATTACAATAATACAGAATGTTTTGGGTTTGCAGACACTCTGCAAGCCCACAGAATAATTCCCCTGATTCCTTTTAATTCTGTTTCTTTTCAGCACCAACGTCAGTGCAGCCAGATTGCCAGGTTTGGGGATGTAAAAACTGCAGTCAGGTAAGGGGACAAAATGCCCTGCTTGTTTCCTGCCAGCTTTGTGAGCAGAAACTAATTCAGTGGAACCTCCATGGAACCCCCTTCTCTAACATTGATGAAGGGGACTGAATCTCAGGGGAGATTAGGTTGGAGATCAGGGAAAGGCTCTTCCCCCAGAGGGTGCTGGGCACTGCCCAGGCTCCCCAGGGAATGGGCACAGCCCTGAGGCTGCCAGAGCTCCAGGAGCGTATGGACAACACTCCCAGGGAAGCACAGGGTGGGATTGTTGGGGTGCCTGTGCAGGGTCAGGAGCTGGACTGGATGATCCCTTCCAGCTTGGGACATTCCATGATTCTGTGACTCATATGACACCTTCCACTATCCCAGGCTGCTCCAAGCCCCATCCAACCTCACCTTGGACACTTCCAAGGATCCAGAGACAGCCACAGCTTCTCTGGGCAACCTGTGCCAGGGCCTTCCCACCCTCACAGGGAATAATTTCTTCCCAGTATCCCATCTAACCCTGAGCTCTGTCTGATCCAAGCCATTCTTCCTTGTCCTGGCACTCTAGTTCCCAATGAACATTTCCTCTCTGGCATCCTTGCGGGCCCCTTCAGATGCTGCTCTGAGCCTTCCAAGCAGGGATTGGGGAGAGCAGAACAAAGCCCTGGAGGGGAATTGGAGCTTTGTAAGCTAGAAGGGGAAAGAAAAGCCTATCAAAACCAGCTTGTAAGATTAAATGAGGTAAAATGTGATGTGGGCCTTTGTTGTTTTAAATTCCATTTCCCTCTGCTATATTGTTTCACCTAATGAAGAAACATGTTTTCATTCCAAGCAGGCTGTTACTCCCCACCACTTATCTGGGCTCCCATCTGGATTCCAGGGACACAGGGAGGTCTGTGGCCTGTGCTCAGGTCTCTGGGAAAGGTCTGGCCAGGGCTGCTGGGCTAGAGAGGGAAAACTCAGTCCAGAACAGGCTCTAAAGGAGCCACTACTTTAGTCCAAGGCAACACCCAGGTATTGAGACCTAAGGGATGAGCTGGGAGGGTCAGTGCTAAACAGCCTTCAGCAGGTTCCAGAGTATCCCGCAGGTCCTGAGCTCTGCCCCTGGAAAAGCCTCATTCATCCTTCTTTCCCCCTGGACACCTGTGCAGTTGTTAAACCCTGCATACAGCAATGCATTGGTGTTCATATTCACCATTCCTTATAAACACAGAGTCTCCTCAGCTGGAAGGGACACACAGGGATCATCCAGCCCAGCTCCTGACCCTGCCCAGGACATCCCACCAATCCCACCCTGTGCATCCATGGGAGAGTTTTCCCAATGCTCCTGGAGCCCTGGCAGCTTTGGGGCTGTGCCCATTCCCTGCGGAGCCTGGGCAGTGCCCCAGCACCCTCTGGGGGAAGAACCTTTCCCTGATCTCCAACCTAACCCTTCCTGACACAGTTCCAGCCTGGGTTCTGTCATCACTGTGCATCACTGTCCTTGGTCACAGAGAGAAAAGGCTGGAGCTGGTCGTCAAGAGGAAACTGCTGACCCCAGTGAGGTCTCAGTGATGGGCTTTAGTGGTGTCTGTGCAGGGCCAGGAGTTGAACCTGATAATCTTTGTGGCTCCCTTCCAACTCAGGACCTTCCATGATTCTGTGATTCCACTCCTGGGATGGCAAAGTGAGATCTACCTTCTCACCTCCCCTCCATCCCTGGGGCAGCTGTCACCCCACAGCCCACCTGGGTAGGTGCCAAAAGTTGAGATGTGCTTCAGCTTCTCCCTAAAGCAATGTCCCATGGCAAATCCCGCTGCAGCTGCACAGCCAAGCCTTTTGTGGGGGCTGCCACAACCCACACCCACAGAGAAACACAAGGAAAATCCCCTCCGTGCCGAAGCCTGGTGAAAACACACCCTTCCACCAGGCAGCACAGTCTCAGCAAGCCGAGGAGCACATCCCAGCTCCAAAAGATGGAATGGATTATTTCTGCTGCCTTGAAGAGGTCCTGGCTGATCCAGCAGCGGCTACACGGTCATGCATAATGCACTCTCAGCCGCTGACGGAAATAATGGATGGGTGACACTGGAGCCGCTCGAGCGGAGCACGGGGCACGGGAGAGCACAGATGGAATTCCTTTATTGCTCCACGGCTGCTGCTGCCTTGTGTTTCCTTCGCTCAAGGTTAAATCATTTCTGTTTAGAGCAATCACTGCACTCTGCATTACACGCCGGCAAAATTAATGGGCCCCCCTGGGCCAGCAAACCCCACCTGCCTCTCCTGAGGATTCCTTAGGATTCCTCCATCCCTCTGTTCCTCCTCCAGGTGAGTTCTACACCCTGACCCTCTCACTAATTTGGGAATGGCCTGGGAATCAAATCAGGTGTTCGACCCATTAACTACTGGGTAGAAAAGTCTGATAAGGAATTGATATCTCTCTGTCTCTGGAAGCACTTCCCAGCAGAAGGAACAGATTGCTGTCCTGGGAAGGGTGACAGGCTGTAGCTTTCTTACTGCACAGAGTTCCAGCGACCCATCAGAGAGGAGGCAATTGCTGTCCTTGTCAGGCTTAGCTGCTGATGGAGGGATGGGATGTGTCTCAGCACCAGAGATAAATCCCAGCTTCACGTTCGATGGCTATGGGTTGTTATTTGCTTTCAGGCGCTGTGCACCTCTCCCCGCTGCCTTTGATCTTGGAACAGGCTTTTATCTTCTCACTGAAGGCTTCAACCACTGCCTCCATCTCCCCTCAGCTTCATTTACTGCCCCCATCACTACACAACACTTCAGCTGGATGCTGTTCTCCCTCAAGGCTGGGTACCAATTCCAGACATCCAACTCCAGGTCAAAAACAACCAGGACCATGAGGGGGTATGGAAGTACGTCAGCTCCAGTTGAGGGGCACCAGGCACGAGAAACATTGGGGTGGAGAAGCCTGGGTCAGCAGACAACCAAAACTGAGTGTATATTCACCTTAAACCTGAAGCTGGGCCCAAGCCCCCTCCCGCTGAGTGGCAGAAATTCCTTCTCTCCCACTCAAGGAAATACTGCAGATGTCTCTCTGCTCAGAGAGAAGACAAAGATCAGCATATCAAAGCCTGGCCTAGGAGTTCCTGGACTAACAGGGCAAGCACAGCAAGACCTTTGGCCCTGGGAGGAGGAGAGGAGGCTGCAGCAGCATCCATAACTCCAGCAGAGTCACCCAGAGCTTGCTCCTGTGCAGCTGCATCGTTCCCTCCTCATTCCCCCTGCTCTGCTCTGCTGGTGGCTGAAATGATGTGGGGCTGTCCAGAGGGTGAAGCTCTGCCCTTGGGCCATCCCCTCCCTGCTGGGTAACAGAGCCCTCTCCTCCCTGAGCTCTGGGTCAGCACTGTTATCCCAGCAGGATCAGCAGCAGGTCCCAGTGCTCAGCCACTGGAGAGGGCAGGGAAGAGCTGTGGAGCCTGGCTGGCTCTGGAAGGATTCTCTCTAGATAGAACAAGAAACCACTCTCAGTTCTCTGGACTTCTGTTACAGGTAAGAAAGCTCGAGAACAGCCAGGATGATGTTTCATTCGATTACTTTTAATCAGGCTGAGATTTCACTTGGAAAAATCCTTTCCAAGATTAGTTTTGAAACTGACTTGAAAGCACCTTCCTTTCCACCGTCATCCTTAGCCATTTGTCCAAGGCTACCAGAGCTCAAGGAACATTTGGACAATGCTCTCAGGCAGATTGTTGGGGTGTCCTGTGCAGGGCCAGGAGCTGGATTTCATGATGGGTCTCTTCCATCTCAGCATATTTTGTGATCCTATGATTCATAATGTCAATGGGAAAAATTTAGATTGATCTGAAGCTATTCCATGAGCTTTTTAATGGGGACAAATAACCAAAGATAGAAATGACTCAGTAATTTGCACAGCTCTTGTATGTGTGAGCTATGCCTGAAGTCTCCTTCTCCCCAGTTTGAAAAGAGATATGAAAAGGTCCTCAGCAAAGTTGCTGCATCCAGAAGACCCCAAAAAGCTCTGCCATGGCTTCCCGACCTGAGCCTACATGAAGGGACTGCATTCTGAATCCCTGCCAGCCTTTGGGTGTCCATCAGCCCTGCAGGTTGGGGTGCTGTGAGCAGAGGGCCCTCCGAATCCTGAAAGGCTGGGGGAACATGGAGATGACCCTGGAATGTCCCAGGAGGTGCCCAGCTCTCCTTCAGCCCACACTCAGCCCCATAGTGCTCCTGCAGACATGGAAGAGCCTTGGGACCTAACCACCCCCACAGCCCATCCCTTGGGATGCAGCAGGAAAACGTTGGAGAGGGGAGCTCCTCTTTCTCCCTGAACCCAAACAAGCCCAGTGGAGAAGATTTGGGACATGCATCCACATAACTTTTCCCTCTAACTCACCCACCCCTCCTTCCTCCAATTCCAACCCATTTGTTCCAAATTCTATGATGCAAGGGGTTGGAACTGGAAGATCTTTAAGGTCCCTTCCAATCCAAACCATTCTATAATTCCTGGGAAATCAAGACCTTTGTGAGATCAAAAATGGCAAGTAATAGCCAGATAGCATCAAGTCAGACTTGAGCAGAGAGCATGGATATAAACCTTGGTACCTGGGGCAAATTCCTGCAAATTTCCAAGGACTGGAATGGGAAAGGAAAAACAAACCTTCTGTGCACTGAGGGGAAAACCAGGAGTGAACCTTTCCTAGTGTCAAAGCAAGACAAAAATAAATATGGTGTCAAAGCCTAAAAGCAGCAGCACAATAAAGCCAGCAATAACTCCTGCTCAGTGACACCAGGCAGCCAAGCTCCGCTGGGATAAATGACAGAGAACTTCCTCTGATAAACTAATAAAAGAGATTTCTAGGAGTAATCATTGATTTGACAGGAAGTCAAACAAATCTATCCATCACTGCTGACATATGTCTACAACCTTCCAAACAAAGCGGCGTCGGGAGGGAGAGCTGGAGCCAGCTGCCCACACTGTCTCAAATGCCACATAAAGACAGCCAGCGGCAGGCGCCCGGATCGAACACTCCCTGCCACTCACTCCTGGCTCCTCTCTGATCCTTCTGGATCGGCTTCTGAAGCCTCCAGACATCAGAGGAGCCCTGGTTCTCCTCCCACATCCTGCCCCTGCGTGAGGCACTGTCTCCGTCTCCACCAGAGATAAGGAGAGCAAGGCCTGGAGTGGTTCCATCCCACGCTTCTCCTGCTCAGGGTGGCTGGTGATCTTCTCCAGACCCTCTACTGAGGGGTCTGTCTGGTCAGGACTGAGCCAGGCTCTGATCTCTGAGGCTCTGTGCACTCCCAGCTCTGGCTGTAGGGCTTTGGCCGTGACCTAAATCCCAGCAGAACAAGCCCTGGCCTCCTCCTTTGGATCTGGGAATGTATCAGCAGACAGCGAGCAAAGCAAACTATCTCCCAGTGCGTGTCTCAGTTAGAGAGCCATCCAGCTGAGCTCTCTGGGGGGCGAGCAATGTGGGTCCCTGCAGCCCAGCAGGGCGAGACATTGCCACCTTGCTCGGGCTCTGTGTCACTGAGGTGTGACAGAAGCTCAAGGCACCCCAAAACCAGTCCCCTACCCAGCCCAGCTCTGCAAGGCTCCACATCCACTGTCTGCAGAGGGGCTGAGCCCCTCCAGAAGGGCTGTCTGACCAGGCACAGCACACACCTGGCCAGCACAGCAGAGCAGGCTGTGCTCTGATGCATCCCAGATGATGGGATTTTGGAATATCCACGGGTTTTCCATTGTCCTCCTATAAGCTCTTCCCCTGCACTCTGCCCAGCAGAGCTTTAAGCAGGAACAGTCTGACTGTTCAATGTCCCAAGCCTCCCTTGTCATTTGTCTTCTCCTGGAACATCCTAGGAGCACTCTGAGATCACAGACTGGTTTGGAATGGGACCTAAAGTTCATCTCATTCCACCCCAACCTTCCACCAGACCAGGCTGCTCAGAGCTCCATCCAACCCAACTTTAAACCCCTCCAGGGATGGAGCATCGCCATGTTTCACTGTGCAAGGAAACACGGTCTTGAGGAAGCCAAATCCAGGTTTCCTCAGCAGGGCCTAGAAGCTGGGGCACAGCTCCCAATCTAGGAGCAGAGGCAGCAGGAATATTGCAGGGACAGCACAGCCTGGCTTGCTTGGAGCAGTTTGGCTCTCCCCCAGCCCGAGCTGGTATCCCTCCTGTTGAGCTGATGCACTGGGAACCCTGAATCCTCCCTAAAACAAAGTCCAGAGTCCTTTTTCCTTTCCACTCTGGCTTTCTGAGGTTCTTTAATCATCTCTAAATCAGCCCCTCCATGCTGCTCTCGCTGGGCTGTCCTGGGCATCTGTGCTGGCACAGGGCACAGCAGCAGCAGGGCTGCAACACTCACTTCAATCAGCATATCAAAAATAAGGGATAAAATCCTGCTTCCAGCTCCTACCCCAGCTCTGCTGGAGCACACAGCACTAACAGGCTGCCATTAGCAGACGAGGCTGGGTTGGTTTTTAATTGTAGGTTTTATTTCTAGTTTCAAAGGCAGTGTTTGATCCCGGAGTCATCGAGGCTCAGATATTTATGACAGACTCAAACCCAACCCAGAGCACACACCTTTCTTCAAAACTGCCCTGCTGGTAGACGCCTCTCCCTTTAAACACAGAAATTTGGAACATTTATACACCATTTCTCAAGCACATGAGGTCATTTGAAGCAAAACATTAAGAGTTTGCACAAAATTTGCAAGTCACCCTCCTAAAAGAAACAAGTCAACCAAGTGAAACCCCCAAAGCAGCACAATTTTTGAGAGTGTTGCTCTGCCAAACCCCTTTTTATTTCTGTTTTCCTTTAAAAAACAGACAAAACAGCTCGTAATATTTTTGTTTTGTTTTAATTGGTAGGAAGAAAAGGAACTGAAATCTTTCTGGGAAGCTGTGCTGCTAAAGATAAAAGGCATTCTGAGGATTCCCACTGAGCTCTCCTGCATTGCTAACACCAGGTGCCATCTCCATGCTGGGAACTCTCCCATCCTCAGCAAATTTCCCTTTTCCTACTGGCAACAGGCTCAGCGTGCCCTGGGCTCTGGGAATGGGATTAATCCGGGTATGTCACACTGGATCTCCCATTCCTGTAGCTGAGAGATGTGGGAATGGGCAAAGAAATGGTGCAGGTTTGAGCTCTGACAGGAATAAAGTAACGGTTGGGGACACTATGGAAGAACATCTTCCTCGTGGAATTGGAGCCAGCAGAGGTTGTTCCATCCAAAGATCCACCTGTTTCTTGGCTCCTCCATCATTTCTTGTCCTCATCCCACTCAAGTCTAGCAGTGAGAAGGAGACTTTACCCCATGCCTCCCATCTTCATTAATCCAGCAACCTTGGGAAGCAGCTTTTGTGTCCTCCTCCGTCCTTCAGAGTGGCTTCCCTGGTTTCTCTGGCCATTTCCCTGCTCCAGGCTGTCAGCACCCCTGGGAAAGCTGTAACCACCTCACCAGCTCTGTGCTGGGACCACAAATGGTTCTGACACAGAAACTCCAGAATTCCTGCAATCCCTGCATCCTGGACTCATCAGTTGAAAGGCACCTGGGAAATCTATGGAAAAGGACTGTTCATATTCCCTGAGTGCAGTGGGGAATGGATAAAACATTCTTGTGCCAAGGGAAATGGGCGATCCAAAGGCTCCTGTGCTCAGCACGGCCACCAGACACTAAGGCAGGAATTTCCCAGGAATGCTGCCCTCCTGCCAAGGAGCAGAGATTGAAATCCCCAGCAGGCAGAGGAGCTGGAAACTCCAGATGCTGCTGAACAACAGCTGATCCCTGAGCTGCAGTGAAGATTTCCCAACACCTCGCGATGTTTTGGGATGAATCCTTCTGACACAAAGGGGCTGCCAAGATGCAAAGTGCGATGGCAGCAGGTGGCAGCAGGATATGGAGAAAGGAAACGCAAATATTTGGGAGAGCAGCCCAGGAGAAACAGGAAAAGGCTGTTTGAGGCTTGGAACCTCCAGGCTACCAGGGACAGCAGCGCATGGAAAAGCACATTAACAGGGGACTTTCGGCAGCCACGTGGGGGTGGGGGCGGCAGGACCTGACACCTTGGATAAACACAGTTTGGAGGTGGATGGGAAAGTGCCTGGCTGGGAGGAAAAAGGAAAAGTGCATATCCACACCCCAGCCCTGCTCAGGGGATGAGGTGAGAGACAGAAGGCAATGAAGAGAGAATCTCCCGGAATTAGGTGCTAATTCCCTGGAACAGGCGGCTGGCACATTCCCAGCGCACAGGAAACCCCCCCGGGATGGTTCTGTTCCTCTGAGCCACTGGAAGGCAGGAATTGGCTCCCAAAGGAAGGTGCTGCTGGCACGGGTGCCCAAGTGGCTGTTCCGTGTGAGGGAGGGGAGCAGGCTGAGGTCCTAATTGGCATGGAGGGAAGGAGGGGGATTGCTGGAGTTCTGGGTTCCTCCTCCGCTATTCTGAAATCGGGAAATGCCAAATGTTGATATCCTCCATAAATATCTATTTAAAACCATTGCTTCCCCTGGTGTTCCTACCTCCTCCCTTCCCACCCCCACCCATGGGTGAGCACAAAGCCTGGCTCAGCACAAAACCCAGCCTAGCTCAGGAACTGACCTTCAGCTTGACTGGGTTTATCTCCTCGGTGCTCTCGTGTGCTTCCTCCCCATGGAAGTGAGCAAGCACCCTGAGGAAATGTTCCAAGGAGCCATGTGCAGGAAAGGGCAGCCAACCTCCCACTCCCAAAATCCTGACACTCAGTTTGCATTCAGAACCAAAAGAATGGTGTTGGAAAGGTCTCTACACACACTCACCAAATGCAGAATTTTGCAGCTCCTAAATGCCAGGAATTACTTTCAGTGTTCCTTTGGTTAATGTTAAAATTGGGATATTGAATGCAGGAAGGGTTTGGGCATCCTAATGTTGAATTTACAACTCAGAGAACCACTTGTAAGATCTCTCTGCTGACTAAAATCCCTCTCTCGCCACACCTAAGAGTCTCCAGCCATGCCAAGGATTGGAAAAGATCTAATGAAAACTAGGAATTTTTTTGCTAAGGAGTTACAGGAAGCCACCAGGAATGGGGTAAACTCTGGGACTCTTCTTTCCAGCTGAATGGGAACCAGAAGGAAGGTCTCCAAAGGGAGTCCACACACATAGAAGAGTGATCCGAGAAGGGAGGGGGCTGTATCCCACCAAAGGACACCAAGAAGTCTCCAGGGGGGAGAGGGATCAAGGTGGAAAACCAGCAGAAAAATGGAAATAGTCCCCCCAGAAATCAGGAGTGAGGGGGAGGTAGCAGGATGAGAGTGTCCCAGATGGAATCCTCATTTCATTCCTGCAGCATTCATTCTCTTCTTTAGCAGGAGGGAGATGTTAATGAAACCAGGATACTCCAAAGCTCTCTCCAAAGGGAATCCGTGCCAAGGAAAAACTGCAGGAAGCAGAGAGGGAGTGAGTGTGGCATTTCCCAGAGGAACTCTGTAGAGAGCAGCCGCCAAGGAAAGGCTTTCAGTGCCTGGCAGGAGAGGACGAGGAGTCTGTTAGCACAACGCCTCTCAACAGGAATTCTGGCCTCTCCCAACATCACAGTTTGGGAGCCAAGGTTGAGGTTTGGACTTTGATTTCACTTTGATGAGGTGTGGATTAGCTCTTTAAAACGCCTGAGCTCTGAAATATTGGGATTAATGTCTCTTACAAAGGGAAACCACCAGAAATTTGGCTGGGTTTTCATTCACTAATTCTCCCTCAAATTCTGAGCTTTGCAGAAGGGTTTCACCCTGCAGGGTGGCCAGTGAGCTGCCACAGGGATCCAGTGGGAGATGCATCCTCAGGAGCAAGAGAGATCATTTCTCCATCTGAGCTGGCACCTGTGGTGCCTGCCAGGATTTCCAGCTGGAAACATTGTGCTCTCAAGGTAATTGGGGACACCTGGTTACTTGTCACCACCATCAGAGGTGTTCCCATCCTCGGAATCCTTTCCTCAAAATGTTTTTGTAAAACTTTCATTTGCCTTGGCTCAATAAAGCCACGTATTTAACAGAATAATTTAGATATTGATTCTGGTAACATTTAATGGGGATAATTTTGGCAGACGGAATATTTTGGCTGGAAGGAAATGCTTTACTTACAGAACAAACTTCAAGTAGTCAAAAAGAAACGTTCTCCAGACCTCCCCTGGGCTATACCTGAATATCTCACATGAAAATACACTCAGATCTTTGTGTGATTCTGTGATTTACAGCAGCAAAACTACTCAGTTCCACCCTCTTGCCGTGACAAATAGGAGCAGAACCATCTCCTGACTCAGGGAATTCCTTTACAACCTCAGCTCATCCCTCATAGCTTCAGCTCCACTTGTGGCTCCTCAGCAGGATGTTACTGCTGTGGGATGCACGTGGCTCATCAAGATCTGGTGCTGCCCTTTTCCAGAAGTTTTTTCACCCCCCGGAACCTCAGAGGGTCCCCAAAACCCTCCTTGGTTCTCCCACCTTTCCCCAGGGATTGTCTCTCCCTGAGAAGCTGCTGGGCAGCAGCATCCTTTGTGGAGCTGTGGTTGTTCCAGCGGACAGCAAAGAGAAGCTATTTTCTGATAGCAAAGATAGTTTATCTCCCTCAACAGATTTCAAGGCAGCTTTAAATCTCCCAACAAAATGCTGGATTTCCCCCATTCCGGCCCTGATGGCAAGGGACAGATAAGAGACATCAGTGTTATTAACCTGAAAATGGGATGGGCCTGGGGAGATAGAACCCAAAGCCCATTAAAATTCTCCTTGTCCCCCAGGGGTCACGAAAATGAAGTGGAAGGGAGTGCAGTTCCTCCCTCCTGACACCCTCACAGCCACACCCCACACACACAACGTCTTGATGAGCCCCTGGCAAGACAAAGGATGCCAGAGCTCCCATCCCAAGAGGATTCTTCCCTGTGCCTGGCCCTGGCAGCCTGCCAGGGCTCTGGCAGGAGCTCCCCCACAAATCACACCTAAATGGTTCTTTGAACGTGCTGAAGTGGAGAGCATCCTTTCTCTAAAGCACTCTTGCCTGTGTTGGAAGGGAGATAATTTTTCAGGCATCAATTCACCCTGCCTGGGAACACCGAGGCTGTTTTCCAAAGAAATTCCAGATTTCCAAGGCCCTCCTTTAGCACAACAGGGCCTTGAATGAGGAAGAGCAGACAGTGGACAGGAGCAGTGCCTCTCCCAGCCCTTTCTGCTTCCTGATGAAAATTCCTGTGAAAATTCCTTGCCCTGGGGGAGGACATGCCTAAAAGTCTTCTAGAAAGCGAGAATTTGGGTCTCAGCTCTCCAATATCTCAGGAATATTTAGAATTTAGTCTATCCTGCCTCTTTACCTGTGGAAGGTGGGGTGCTGGATGGAAAAGGGGCAAGGGAGGCAAACCCAAATCCCTTTCTGGCTTTGAGGCACTCATGGAACCTGATTCCAAAAGCTGAGCATTTCCTTCCTAACTGGAACAGGAGCAAAATCAAAGACCAGGAGAAACTTAAATACTTGGAAGGTCTGATAGCACAATGAACGTGGTCCCAGCTGGGAGAGAGGCAGGAACAATAACCTAACAGAGGGATCAATGCTCCAGCAGAATCAGTTTCTGCTGCCTCGATTACCATACATAAGTAGGACAGACAGCTCTGAAGGTTAATAATGTTTAGCTGCAAAAAAGAAGCTACAAAAGAATTGGAAATAGATTTCAGAAAGACGAAGAAGCACGTTGGGTGTGCACACATGTAAGACTTGCTGGAAGTTTATTTTAATATTACAGAGTATTATTGGGACTCTAACATGAGCTTAAGGATGGTTCAGGTTACCCTGGATTTCTGACCTTGAGGTTAATTGACAATTGTCATTGAGAATGTCTCCACTAATTGGTAAGCTTGATTAGACTCAAAAATGTTGGCACTATGTCTCCATATTTGGGTAAAAAAAAGGCTTCCCAGACTCATAACATACAATCAAGTGAAGTGAAATGACCTTTCTGCACCACTTTGATTGCTGTGCTTTATAAGCTGAATTTGAGCCTTTTTTTTTTTCTCCTCTCCTTCAATATCCCAGTATCCTGGGTTTGGTTTTTTTTTTCCCCAGCCAGCCTCAATCTTTGCATCATGTTTAGTTCATAACATGAATTAGGAAAGAGATCTCAGCTCTGCTGCCAGCTCCTGTTTGTGCAGATTTCCATGGGCAAGGCTGGAAAAAAGGAGACTGCCCTGCCCAGGGCTCTCCAGGCCCAGCTCTGCTAGGCCAAGCCTTGGTGGATTTTCACTGTTTGCTTTCACTCGCTCTCCTGTTTGCTTTTCCAGCAGGTATCAGATCTCCTGTTTGGATAACTCCAGCACAAGCTGGCACTGATCTCCGCAGAAGCTTTTGAGTCCTGGGATCATCAAAACACCAACAAATCCAGAATGTGCTGAAAATCACTCAGCTCCCTTGTTTTGCATTAGTACAGATCCAGTTAATGAAAACACGGGAAGCAAGCATGGAGCTGGGGCTGGTTCCTCTATACATTATTCAGCCTGGCACTGCCACACTGCCTTGGCTGGGCTAAACATTTAATTACAGATTCATTTGCTTTTTGGGTTCTCTGATGACATTTAATCCTTTCAGCTGTAATAAATGACTCCGGAGCTGGGTGCTCTTTAACCAAAGCACAAGGTTTTTTTTTCATAACCTCTTTTTTATTGGAACATTTGGGGCTGGCTGACTTTTTTTTAATCAAAGCTCGGGGTCGGATTGCCTGGCTGGCATCAACAGCCCTGCATTGACAATGGCAGAGTTATGTTCATTGAATATTCTGCCTTCATCCTGTGCCTTGGAGAAATCCAAAGAATGGCTCTGTTCTTGCCAAGCCCCTTTTTACCAGCAAACAGAGGAGATTTTCCTCACTTCTTTTCCCCTCCAACCTTTGCCTACCAGGACTGGCTTTTATTTTCCCACACTCTGTCATCTCCACTTGTGGAAAGCACCAAAAGTAAATATTTCACTCCCCTGCTCCCTTTTTTGTTTTGTTTTTCTGGAGAATAGCTGAAATCCAGCCAGACTTGTATGACTGGATTATCCTCATCCAAGGATACAGACATTTATCATTTGCTGACTCCTAAAGTCAGGCAAGCTATGCAGAGCTCTGTGCAGAGCTGTTGGAGTCACTCAGGGGCGTGAATGGGGAGTGACAACGACAGAGATAAATTTGTGGCCTTTTCCAGATGCTGCCTGTGAATGGACATTCCCAGCCCAGTGCAGTTCCCTGGCTCTCTCCCAGCAATTCCTCCAAGGTTTGGGACACGTAGAGATGCACAAATCCTGTAGTGGCTCACAGTCCTGGGAAGGTTTGGGTTGGAGGGACCTTACAGCTCATCCTATTCCAGCCCCTGCCACGGACAGGCACACATTGTATTATCCCAAGCTGCTCCAAATCCCATCCAACCTGGCCTTGGGCACCTCCAGGGATCCAGGGACAGTTCTCTGGGCACCCTGTGCCAGGGCTTCCCCTACAGGGAATGACATCTCCCTAATATACAACCTAAATCTTGGGCAGGGCATGCTCTTCCCAAAGGATTCTGATGATAAACTCCTACTCTTTCAGTTTAAAGCCATTCCCCCTTGCCCCAGCACTGTCTGTGTAAAAAGTCACTCTGCCTCTTTTTTATGAACTCCCTGGAAGTGCTGAAAGGTCACAAATTGGATTTGACTCCCTCACTCCTGTTGGGTCATTGGGCAATGCCAAGGATGCAGCAGCACTCCTGGAAAAGTGGAACGTGGATGAGCTGAGAAATTGATGTGAGGGGTTGGAGACTGCAAAGGCACAGCCAGTGGAGAAAATCCTGCTCCAACTTCTGATCTCATCCCAGCAGAACATCCAGCAGGGACAAAGGCACAAGCAGTAGGTGTCAGTTGGAACAAAGGGGTGTTTGAGGTCCTTTCCAATCCAAAGCATTCTAGGATTCCATGATTCACCCACTCAAACAGGGCTGAGCCCTCAGTGGCTGGATCTGAGCTCCTGCATGGATTTTATCCTCTGGATCCTTTGGGAAGGGCACGTCCTGCCCAAAGGCAAGCAGAGCCAAGGGGGCACTCTGGGAAACCAAAGATCACTCCCTCCATGGAAAGCACTGCTCAGAATATCCAAAAAACCCTTTCTTTCCTCTCCTCCTGCCCTCGTGCCCTGCTGGCACCCCCAGTCCTCTGCTCCATTTCTGTTCATTCCCAGGCTTTTCCTCTCCAATCCACAGCAGCATGGCAGTACCTGGCTCCCCAGGCAGGTGACAGGGACAAAGGACACACCATCCATGCTTCCCAGGAAAGGGATTTATTCCACAGAAACTCCTCCCCCGCTGTCTGTACAACTGCTGGTCCATCTGAGCAGCAGATTCCTACCTCTAGGAACTTAAACTTCCCCCAGACTGACAGAAGGCTCGGAGATAATTAAATACTGAGAAATCCTGGGAAAAAATATGGTGGGAATGGGGAAGAGACGGAGCCAAATGAGTGCCTTGGCTGTCATGTGAGCTGAGAAAACTCCTGCTCCACGCGGCAACCTGTGAGTGCCAAGAGTGAAAGGACATGGAGGAGGGGGACAGGGACACACTGGCTCTGTGGGAAGAGATAACATTAGGAAGGGGAAGGCAGAGGTCAGGAAAGCAGGATACAAATCCAGGGGCTCATTAGTTCTGCTGCTTATGGAACAACTGCCTGGGATCACCTTCATTGCTGGCTGCTGAAACAGCAAAGTTTAGCTCAAAATGTCACAAACCTCTCCAACAGCCGGGGAAAGCAAAACACCTTTTTAATAAGCAACAAGGCAGGGAAAGAGCCCAAAAAGCAGGAGCAATGTCCTTCACCAAGAGCTGGGAAAACAAGCAAGGGCAGAGTGTGACCACTCGATGTTAGGGGTTCTGCCAATTTCAGGGACATGTTCAACACCCTGCAGTTGTGACCTGGAGCCACCACCCTGCAGGGCCTCCAGCTCAGAACCTCAGGCAGAGCCTGGCCATGGCCCAGTTGCTGGTACAAACTCAAAATTGCCCAAATTACTCCGGCTACAAACACAGAGATGCTCATCAAGGAATATGAGCTCTGGGGGATCAAAATTAAGGGATAGAACAATGAGATGAGGCAGACTGGCCTTTGTGAAGGAGAAGATAGGAAAGAAGCAACATTCCAGGTCCTGCCATTACATGGTGTATGTATGTATGTGTATGTATCACTCCCAGTATGTCACAGAATCATGGAATAGTTTGGGCTGGGAGAGACTTTAAAGCTCATCCCATCCTAGCCCCTGCCATGGGCAGGGACACCTTCCACTATCCCAGGTTGCTCCAAGCCTCATCCAGCCTGGCCTTGGACACTGCCAGGGATCCAGGGACAACCACAGCTTCTCTGGGCACCCTGTGCCAGGGCCTCATCACCCTCCCAGGGAGGAATTCCTTCCCAATATCCCATCTATCCCTGCCCTCTGGCAGTGGGAAGCCATTCTCCCTTGTCCTGGCACTCCATCCCCTGGAAAGAGTCTCTCTCTATGTTTTTTGTTGGCTCCTTCAGGCACTGGAAAGCCACAGTTAGACCATCCCAAAGCTTCTCCTCCCCAGGCTGAACAATCCCAGCTCTCCCAGCCTTTCTTCCCAGCAGAGCTGCTCCATCCCTCTGCTCATCCTGGTGCCTCCTCTGGACTCAGTCCAACTGTAGGGTTGTACTTTGAGAACAGCTTTCTCCTCTGCCAATCCTCCTACTCTTTTCTGTCATTTCCCAGTTCTCCTCTGTTTCCAGCCACCCATTTTGACCGTCACTGGTTTCTCCTCCCCATCTCTCTGTGAGTTTTTGGGCAATAAATATTCCTGGCTGCTCCTTCTCCTTCCTGGTCCCTCAAACAGGGAAGAGCTGCGTCCGTCAGCTGAGCAGCGTCTCCAGCCCCCTGCCAGGCCTGACACAGCCTGTTCCCACTGACAGGGAGCATCTGGCAGCTCCCTGGGAACCACCTGCCTGTGCAAACATCCCAGCTATCAAAGCATCCCCTGCTCCCTGCACAATCCATGGAGAGGGCCACCAGCTGGAATCACTGTGAGCACAGAACTGAGGGTTTGTGGGATTCACAAATGCTGGCCTGGTCCAGGTCAGTGGGACAGTGCTGTCCTTCCCATGAGGAATCACTTCTCTTGCAGGTCTCAGCCCTATGGCTCAGCCAGCACCAGGATCATCCTGACCAGGGTGAAGCTGCTACCTTGGGATACACCTGGGTTATACCTCTGGATGATTTCTTCCTTTCTCCATGCAGCTTTCCCAGCCAACCTCAGAGACCAGCTGGAGACATCTCCTCACCCTGGGAGGGATGAGGGACCTTTGTGTGCCAGCCTGGGCTTCCTGTCCTGGCTGACAAGGAGAAAGCCCCAGGGACATCAAGCACAGCAGCCGGATATTCTTTGGAGAGGATTGCTCAGGAAGCCACGAGAGCTGCTGTGGAACAAACCCTCTGGGGAGCTCTGACAGGAGCAGCCCCTCTTTCCAGAGGGGGCCTGTGGAAAATCCCATCCCTGCAGCAGCTCCAAGGTTGAATACAGTGTGTGCTGCTGGTTTGGCTCCAGCACCTGGGTGGCCATGGCAGCAGCAGGATCCATCTGTCCCTCTTCAGAGGGAAATCCAAAGGTGCAGAGGCTTCTTTCCCAAGGAATTGCATCCCAAAGACGGCATCTCAGTTTTCCTGAGATGAGGAATGAACCCTCGTGTCAGGCTGAAGGAAATAGAATAGCAATATCTGCTAAATCACAATGAGGCAGAGATTTTTTGTTAACTCCTGAAATGCTGTTTGTAATGTAATCCCCCTGGGGTTCTCCTGCCACAAGCCCCACCCAAATTACACAGGGAATTTGGCATGGGCAGGTGCTACAGCAGCATCTCCATGGGCTGCCTGGTACAGTTTCATGCAGAGGGGACCAAACCCTGCTGCTCCCTGCTGTCCCTGCTTCCAGCTCCTCTGGCACAGGCCACTTGGGTTTTGCCAGTCCTGGGCCTGGACTTGAGCAAGGGCTAAATACAGCAGCCTCTGCCTCAGAATCCACCCACCACCCCGGTGGAAAAGAGAGCAGTGAATCAACCAACCCCCACGTGTTTGTCAGGTCTTCCCTGTCACTTCCCTCTTGACATTTCCATAATCCTGCTGCGCCAGCAATTAAGAACTTCAACAAAACGCCCGCTGCTCTCCTCCTCCGCAGCAGCACGGAGTAACAAAGCTGCACAGGCACCAGCTCCTGCTGAAAGGGAATGAGCAAAATGAGCAGCCCAGGTCAGAGCCTCCTTCACAGCTGCTGAGGGATGCGAGAGATAAAAGGCCAAGGGTGTCAGAATTTCTTCCTCGGGTTGTGCAAGTGCAGCACGCAGCCATTACATGTTTATTTATGGGGAGCTGCTCTGATAGCATCTGTCAGAGCTCACTGCAGGGCCGGCAGTGGCACAAGGCAAACCAGGCTCAGCCCTCCCTCTCCCAGCCAGCACCAGGAGCTGGCTTCAGAGGTCGGATCAGCCATTCCTGGAGGGAGCCAGGGCCCAGCAGAAGCCTCATCTGCCTCAAGAGCCCTCACACCTTGGCTTCAGGCACACAGAAGGCTCCAGCTTATTCCAGTGCCTGTTCTTTCCCTCTGGAGTTAAACATGGGGATGGGAGGGATGAGGAGCAGTCTCCAGATTTTCACCCCAAGGTAAGGCCTCCCCATGGCTTCTGCATAAAGAGATGTCCTCCAGTCCAACACAGAATCACTGGGTTGGAAGAGACCTCCAAGATCATTAAGTCCAACCCACCCCTAACACCTCAACTAATCCATGGCACTGAGTGCCACATCCAGCCTTTTTATAAACACATCCAGGGATGGTGACTCCACCACCTCCCTGGGCAGGTGATTCCAGTACTTTATCACTCTTTCTGTAAAAAACTTTTTCCTAACACACTCCTCATGGAAGGGGTTTCAGGCATTGGAAGGGACTGGTGGAGTTCCCATCCCCAGAGGTGCCCAAGGAAGGCCTGGGTGTGGCACTCAGTGCCCTGGGCTGGTGACAAGGCAGGGATGGGGCACAGGTTGGACTCAGGAGGCTTTTCCAACCTCAGCGATCCTGGGATCCCACAGTCTGGGTCAGATGTACTTGGCACAGTTGGGGAGGGTCTCCTTTCTCCCTGCAGGAGCTTGGGAAGGGCTCATGGAGCCAACAGGATGCCCAGCATCAGTGGCATGAAAATGTTCAAGCCCAGGCACACCCAAAAGTTTGACACCACTCACGGCATAACTGGTCCTGCATGTGAGCCAGATCTCATCGTTCCCCCCCCCAAATCACCTCACTCGCCCTTCCAAGTGACCTAAGCACCACTCCAGGAGCCCGGGCTGCTCCTCCCTGCCTGGTTTCCTGCAGCAATGATGATTTCTGCCTGTTTGCCATCCTCTAAATCCTCAAATCCCCCCTGGTTCTGACTGCCCACTGTAATTGTGTCACATGCACATCTTGCCAGCTTAATTCCATACTGATAAATGTCTTAACTTCAGATAATGAGTGGGGAGAGCCAGGACCAATAACTGCTCATTATTTCCCCATTATTTTCGCTTTGGTGCTGTGTAAATTAGCTGAGGAGCTCTGCACTCCCCTATTTTGACAATTCAATGGCAGCAGCCATTTCAGCAGTTGCTTTAACAATTCTAATTTGCCAGGTTCATTTCCAAGAAGTTGTGCCACCAGCAATTTGTCTATTTGCTCGCACACCCTTTGGCATTCCTTCTGCAAGGCTCTGCCTGCACATCCTGCTCCAGAGGCTCCGGACTTTGCCAGTTTCCACCCCGTGATCCTCATTCTGCAGAACACAAAGGAATCATGATTAAAGAAAAATCCAAAAATTACAACTGCAAACTAAAAAGACCAAGCAAACTCTTTGAATGGGTCCTTTTTGCAGAGGATTAAAGGAGAAAAAGGAGTCCGGTGTCTCACTCAATTATTTCTTATCTGTTTCGGGGCTGCAATATGGGTTTGGATAATTTGTCAGAGTGGGATGAGCACATCCATTATTTATGTATTTATCAGTTTTGGAGAGTTACCTGATGGCCATTCTGCTCTGTGGAGCTGCCAATCAGCTGAGCTCAGCAGCAGCTGTGGCAAAGAATCATGGAATATCCTCAGTGGGAAGGACACACAGGGATCCTGGAGTGTCACTCCTGGCCCTGCACAGACACCCCAACAATCCCAGCCTGGGCATCCCTGAGAGTATTGTCCAGACTCTTTTGGAGCTCTGGCAGCCTTGGGGCTGTGCCCATCCCCTGGGGAGCCTGGGCAGTGCCCAGCACCTCTGGGGGAAGAACCTTTCCCTGATCTCCAACCTGAACCCCCCTGGCACAGCTCCAGCCATTCCTGGGGTGCTGGGATCAAGCCCCTCACTCTGGGAACAGCAGCTGTGGTACAGCCTCACACAGATGAATTCCAGAAATGAACCATCCTTAGGAGCTGCTGAAAGACTCACACAGCAAAAAGGTTTTGCTGGAAAAGCCTCAGGGCCGACACTTGGGGTTGAACTCAACACTCTCCAGTGCAGGAACAAAACACAAATATGAACAAAAATAATACAAAGCAAAGGAGATTTCACACTGTGGAAAGCCAGAGGCCTCTGAAAGTCTGGTTTATGGCTGCCACAGGGAACTGGAGCACCTCCCTTGTGGAATCAGGCTGGGAGAGCTGGGGCTGCTCAGCCTGGGGAAGGGAAGGTGGTGTGGAGACCTCAGAGCGACTTCCAGTGTCTGCAGGAGCTACAGGGAAGCTGGACAGGGACTTTTCTTCAGGAACTGGAGTGCCAGGAGAGGGGAGATCAAACTGAAAGAGGGGAAATTCAGCTTAGATATTGGGAAGAAATTCCTGAAGGTGGTTAGGCCCTGGCACAGGGTGCCCAGAGAAGCTGTGGCTGCCCCTGGATCCCTGCAAGTGTCCAAGGCCTGGTTAAATGGGGCTTGGAGCAACCTGGGATAGTGGAAGGTGTCCCTGCCCATGGCAAGGCGTGGGTCTGGATGAGCTTCAAGTTCCCTTCCTACCCAAACCATTCCCTGATTCTACCTTTTCCATCAGGAGCATTTGGTGCTGCTGCAAAGGGAGGCAGCAGCATGTCAGGATAATAACCAGCAATTAACGAGCTGTGCTATCAGAGTGCTCAGACACAGGCCATCCCCCCCCAGTGCATCCCAGACCACTCCACTCTGGAGCCAAGGGGGTCGATGGCTCCGCTCTAGCAGCTCCAGCTGCACTCTGACCAGCAGCCTTCTCCTGCTGCAGTCAGGGATGTCAAACAGCTCTCAGTGCACACACACAGCCACGGATTTCCAAACCCAGTCACAACCAAACCAGGGACAGGTTCAGGATCTTGTCATTCCCCTCAGCAGGAGGGGGAAAAAATATCTTAAAAAAGGAGTGCTGTCACCCAGGCATTTTGAGCCAAGAGGTCACAAAGCAAATCACTCTGCCCTACCCAGGACCTGCTGGATGAGGTGTCCAGCAGCCAAACAATACATTTTTTTTCCTTGATTGATTTGCACATTGTGAAAGTTGGGAGGGAGAAGAAGAGAGCAAAGGCAAAGCTATTCTGCCTTGACTACAATATCTGCTTCCACAAAATTGAAAACGTCTTTTTGGAGCGCTTCTGAACGTCTCAAAAATCAAGTTAAGGAAAGGTCTGAAATGAAAAGTCAGCTCAACAGAAAAGAAGCAAAAAGAGTTTGCAGAAATGTCAGCAGAAAGTACTTGTCTTTTCTTCCCTGGGGGTTTTTGTTCTAAAACAATCTGGTCAAATCACTCCAGAGTCACGATTAGCATCAGTGTTAGCAAATCTTCATTCTGTGCAAAAACAAATCAAATGCATTAAAATGCCTGCGAGCACTGTTCTTGTGGGAAAAGGAGGGCCAAGCTCTGAACTGGAAGGAAACACGTTTAGATTGGAAATTAAGAAGAAATTCTTTACCCAGAGGGTGGTGAGGCCCTGGCACAGGGTGCCCAGAGAAGCTGTGGCTGCCCCTGGATCCCTGGAAGTGTCCAAGGCCAGGTTGGATGGGGTTTGGAGCAGCCTGGGATAGTGGAAGGTGTCCCTGTCCATGGCGGGGGGTGGGATTGGGTGGTTTTAAGATCCCTTCCAACCCAAACCATTCCACAATTCCAAGTTTCCTTCAACACCTCAAAGGCAGGGGCTGTGGCTTTGCAGGGACCCCTCCCCGGGCTGGTGGAGCAGAGCCTGGGGTAGGAAAAGCAGGAATGAGGGATTCACAGGATTCTCCCTCCATTGTTCAATGCTCCACTGGCACAGCAGTTCTGGGGCAGTGCTGCCCTTCATTCCCATTGGGATCTGGCCAAGGGAGTCCATGAATCCCTAATTCCTGGTTTGCACATTTCACTGCTGTGTAACCATGGTGTGAACTCCTGCCACAGCCACTGCTGGCCCCCCAAACAGCCTGTGCTGAAGGGACACTTCTGTCTCTGGTGGCACATGAGCCACCAGCAGAGTCATGCCTTGGATACATCCCATCTGGGAGACAATTAGTGGTAATTAATGTAATTACACCCTAGCATTGACCCGAGCACTTCAGCTTTGCACCGCTTCTGGACTTCAAGGGCTCATCTGACAGCAAGGGAACAAAGGACAGGACAGGAATAAATGGCCTCAAGGTGCACCAGGGAAGGTTTAGGTTGGGTATTAGGGACAATCTCTTCACTGTAGGGCTGTCCAGCCCTGGCACTGCTGTTCAGGGCAGTGCTGGAGTCCCCTCCCCTGGAGGGGTTTCACAGACATTTGGATGTGGCACTCAGGGACTTGGGTGGCCTTGGCAGTGCTGGGTCAATGATCCTGAAGGTCTTTCCCAGCCTAAATGATTTGAAGGTTTTCTAAGGTGACAGAGATGCCCAGAGGTGTAAGGCCAGTGTCCTCCCAGCTGGTCTCTCATTACCCCATCCCCACCAGTCTGGGCATTTCGGCCACGTCTCACAGGGTCTCTTGCAGGAGCCATTTTTCCTTCTCATTTGGTGGTGGAAACCTTCTGACAGTGGGATGAGGCAGATGACATCATTCCCTGCACTGGATGTCACCAGCTGGAGCTCATCCCATCCTGAGACAAGCCCAAAAATTCATGCAACACATCACCCTAAGGAAGCTGCCTCGGGTCAAGACAGAGATGCAAACAGCAGAGCTGCTGCTTCCAGAGAATTCCTGCAGCATTTAGCTCCAATCACCTTCCAAAATCCATCTGCACACTGGAGCTCCTCACGTGCAGTGCAGCTCTCCCACGAGTCATGGAATGGCCTGGGTTGGGAGGGATCTTAAAACCATCCAGTGCCACTCCCTGCCATAGGCAGGGACACCTTCCACTAGCCCAGGTTGCTCCAAACCCCATCCAGCCTGGCCTTGGACACTTCCAGGGATGAGGCAGCCACAGCTGCTCTGGGAAACTGTGCCAGGGCCTCCCCACCCTCACAGGGAACAATTCCTTCGGAATATCCCATCTAACCCTGCCCTCCAGCAGTGGGAAGCCATTCCCCCTTGGTCTATCCCTCCTTCCCTTGTCCACATTCTCTCGCCATGTTTCCTGTTTGCTCCCTCAGGCACTTCAAGGCCACAATTTGGTCACCCCAGAGCTTCTCCCCTCCAGGCTGAACAATCCCAGCTCTCCCAGCCCTTCCTCCCAGCAGAGCTGCTCCATCCCTCTGATCATCCTGGTGCCTCCTCTGGACTCTCTCCAGCAGCTCCACGTCCTCCCTGTGCTGGGCCCCAGGGCTGGGGCAGCTCTGCAAGTGGGGTCTCACCTGAGTACAGGGGCAGAGGGGCAGAATCCCAATCCCTTTCCTGCTGGGATCAGCCCAGCACAGCGTTGGACTGGAGGTGGCTCTGGGAGTGACAGCGCTGAGCAGCTCCAGGGCTGCAGAGCAGCACAGAAATTATCAAAGTGACACTTGCAGGTAAATACTGGGGTCACCCCACCCAGGTCATGGACAGGATCAGCAGCCAGAGCCAGGAGATGAGGGAAGAGCTGCCTCTGCCAGCCGCGAAGTTCACGGACTGAGCACTGAAACCCCGGCAGCTCCGAGGGCCGCGTGCCTGCCTGGAATAACGATAACGCCCGGGAACCGCCGCTGCCTTTGGTTCCCGCTATCGTGGAAGAACAGCTCCTGCTATCACAGCGAGGCAGAGAGGGAACGGGAGGAGGATAGAAAAAACACACCCGAAAAGCACAAAAAGCCGGAATCTGCTCAATTCCGCGCTCGGAGAGCCCAGCCCAGCCAATCACCGCACACAAATGCGATTACCGGGGTCTGTCTGGCACTGCGTGATGCTGAAAGGCTTTTCCTCCCCTCCCCTCTCTCCAAGGATCCGAATTCCTCTGAAGGGGGGGAGGAGGGAGGGGGAAGCGCAGTGTCCCCACATCGCGGCTGCGAGGCGGCAGTCGTGCGTTTTAGCGGCGGGCCGGCTCTGCCCGGAGCTCCGCCGTGCGCAGGCATCGTGGCCGCGCCGCAGCATCCCCGGCGCCGCGGGAAGGGAGGGAAGGAAGGGAAGGCTGCTGCTGCCACCTGCAGCCCGCTACTTCGGACACGGCTGCCTCCCCCAGCCGGGTCAGACAGGCTGGACGGGCTAACGAGGGGCCAGCCCTGCCAGAGAGGCGCTTGTCGAGGTTCGCAGGGAGGCAGGATCCTGCTGCTCCCAGGTGTGTGCCATCCTCGGGGGCAAAACGGTGCCCAGCCCTTTCCTGTCCGTCCTGACCCTCCCAGATGACAGAAAGTCCGGTAAATGTCTGGTTTAGAAAAAGGTGACAAAAGTCTTTGAAGAGAACAGTGGAAGTGGAGGTTACGTGTCTGGATATTGGCTTATCCTGATGCCACCCAAAAATAACCCCCAAGGAGCTCTCCCAGAGCGGCTGTGGCTGCCCCCGGATGCCTGGAAGTGTCCAAGGCCAGGCTGGACAGGGCTTGGAGCTACCTAGGAATAGTGGAAAGTGTCCCTCCCATGGAATGAGGTGAGCTTTAAGGTCCTTTCCAACCCAAATCATTCCATGATTCTGTGATCCATCAAAAGCCTCCACGTGCAAATCCAACAGCTCCAGCAGCAATGTGCAAGGGGTTTTTTTCCAGCAGGGAACATCAGGATAACAGGGAGGTTTGAGCAAACGGGGTGATTGGAATCTGAGATGTGCAATTAATCCTGGAGCACAGATTGGGTAGCTGGCAGCTCTCCCGAAGCCCGAGGTAACGTCAAGCATCTCCTCCTCTATAAAAAGACAGAACTTAATCTCAAAGGACTCTGGATGTTCACATCCTGGGAAGGCAGGGTGCCAAGAATACAGTTATTTTCTTTACAAAACCTGGCCTAATCCCATTTTACTCCTAAAATCAGCTGTCCTCTCAGAGGGAATTTGAGCCTGGACATAAAGAAACAGTTCTGCCCTGAAAAAACCCACCAAACACCATCTCACCCTACTGAGAGCCTGCAGAGCAGACACACACAGCCATAAACCTCCCATCTCCACATGCCAAAAACAAAATACCAGGAAAACTGAAACAGGAGAGAAAAAGCTGTAAACTATCTGTCGGACTACGCAATGACATAAGGAAATCACCCCCATGACCCCAAACAAGTGGCAAAATGCAATGGATGTGGTACCAAAGGCTGTTTGCTAATTAACAGGAAATTTCACCATCTGAAAAATCCCCCCAGGTTCACTACATCAATCAATCTCTACTTTGAGAGGGAATGAAACTTCAACCAAATCATTCTTCCAAAAATATGAACTTGAAAGTGCCTGCAAGAGTTAATAAGGGGGATGAGAACCCCAGGCTCTACACACAAAATAAAAGGAGTCCTAAAGCACTGGATTCATATTTCAGCCTGACTTTAGTGCTAAATGTCGACCAATTTTGACAGAAATCCATCACCCAAATAAAATTTGAAGGTCTGAAGCAGAGAGTTGAAGCATAAAAATATACTGCAAAGGCACATTTAAAGTCCAGGTCTAAAATTAGTTGTTTGACACACGGAGTTTTAACAGCTCTGCAATCCCCCTTCCTGCACTGATTTTGTTCTCTAAGCTCACACATGGCTAAACCCCATATTTTTTAATAAGTTATAGCTTAAAAGGAAGGATTTCCCCCTGTGTTCTGCTGTATTAGGACAGGTGTCACCATTTAACACAAATTTGCCAGGATAAATGGAAGTTCCCCGGTTTTTTGACCACTTTCCCAGGATTTATTAAAATTTCAAGTTGTTCAGCCCAGCTCTGCAAATTTGACAGGAAATGCATTTAACAATTTCAGTAGGTTCTTTCTGCATACCAAAGCCGGGTGATATTCCTCTCTTCTTTTAAAAAAAGATGTCTTATCCTCCTCCTCCTAATACAGAGTAAAGATGTAAAGATCCCCTAATCTGTGAAGGAAGGTGTCTTCAAACCTTCCGCACTACTCCTGCATGAAAATAAATCCATAGGAAAAGAAGAGCTCATGCTTGGAATGTTAACATATTGTAGCATCAATTATGATATTTATCACGCAGGGAATGAGAAGTTAGCAACCAGTTATAGCCCAGTTCCAGTAAACATTAGTGCCTTTCCCAGCATATACACACACCCCCACAGTTAATCAGGGGGGAACTCTTCCCAAATAAATCCGAGATGCTTCACAGGGGCGGCTTTGTTTTCCCCATCTCCACAGAGTGTTTTACAAGGAATGACCCCCTCCCATCCCAGATCCTCAGAGGAACCACTGGGAAGACCTTTCCTGCTCCTTGTGGGGGAACTGCTCCTTCTGAGGAGGACCAGCAATTTTGGGGACTGTAGGGGCTGCCTGGCTGGTGGCACAAACACCCCATGGAGGAGGTGGCTGAGGAACAGCTGTACCTGCATGGTCCCCTCTGCTCCCCAGGGGCCAGGACAGTTCTCCAGCCACTGCAGAAAGAGATGTCCAAGTTTTGGCCACAGCCTGGAACAGCATCCAGACCCAGCATCAGCGACACAAGTGGGGCACCAAAGCACAAAAACTGTTTTCCTATTAAAGCAAAACCCAAAGCTTCATTGAACACAAGACAAATGACCCTGAACTCTAAGCCCCAGCCCTCAGCAAGGCCACTGCCCACCAGCAGCACCAGTTTGGGGCTGGTTTTACCCCCAGAGCTGGAAAGGGACCTGCAGAGGTGGGACCTGCAGTGGTGGGACCTGCTTTGCTTGAGAAGATCCCCTCAGGAGAGCACATGGAGCATCCCCACAAAGCCCCAGGGACCCAGCCCAAAGTCCCACAGCAGGGACCTTCCACATCACCTGCCCACAGCCCCCCAGAGCAGGGACCCGTACACCACATCCCCTTGAACCCCAATTCAGGGACCCCCCTAAACCTCCAGAGCAGGGTCTACAACACCACCTAACCATATACCCCTAGTCCAGGGAACCTTGCAAGCCCCCAGAGCAGGGAACCTCCCCAAAGTCACAGAGCAAGGAACCCCACACCACCTCCCCCTAAACCCCGATTCAGGGACCCCCTAAACCTCCACACCAGGGCCCCCAACATGATCTCACCCCAAACCCCCAGCCCAAGGACCCTTCACACCACCTCCCCTTAAACCTCCAAACTAGGGAAACCCCCAAACCAGGGACCTCTCAAACCATCCACACCATCACTCCTCAAACCCCCAATTCAGAGATCCCCCTTACCCCTCAGATCAGAGACCCTCACACCACCTCCCCTCAAATCCCAATTCATGGACCTCCCCAAATCCCCAAACCAGGAACCCCCCTGGAACCCAACACCACCGCCCCAAAACCACCCAGCCCAGGGACCCCGCACCTGACACCTCATCAGGAGTGCCTCAGCAAAGAGGCTCCTCCCAGGCTCACAGGGCCATATAAATAACAGGTTCAGCACAAAATTAGGGGATGTGGGTCAAGTGGGAGATGCTTAAGGAAAATGGGATGCACAAGGCCTCGCTCCACAGGGAGAACCAGGGAAAAGACAGAGCACAACCAAAAGGGGGCAGAGGGAGTCAGCGCTGTGCCGGCAGCCTGTGGATCACAGGATCCTTAAGGAAACACAGAATCTTCGAGGCTGGACAAAGCCCCAGGCTCACCAAGTGCACCCGGACCGTCAGGGACTGAGGGGAGCCATAATCCTGCCCCGTGGGAAGCGGGAGCTGACGCCCTCCTGCTGCTCTCCTTTCACTTCCCAACACACATTCTCCACAAAAGAGGAATTTCCAGGACAGTTTTCCCCCCCTATTCCCACATCCTCTGTGTTGTTATTGTTTGGGTTTAGAGTTGCCATGAGAACATGCAGCCAATGCTAATTTAATGGAATTACCATGTGTGGAAAAGGACCATGGCCAGAGCCCAGCTCCCTGATACATTCCCTCACAACCAGGCCCTGAGCAGATATTCCATGGAATGCTGGCCAGTCAGGGCTTCCAGGCTTAGCTCACCCCTGCACAGCTCTTCCCAGAATGAATAAATCAGGATATTCCTTTCACAACCGCTTTTCTGATGGGGAAAAATAAAAGCCCTGAAGGAATGCCTGAAATGCAGGGCTGCCTCATCACTCCCACACTGAATGGATCCTTAGCACTGGGAAGCTCAGGAGTTTCGGGACAGATTTAGAGTTTTCCTTTGTTTCTTCCCTCAGTTCCTATGGAACACTTTGTGGCTGTTCCCTCCTCAGCAATCACAGAACACGGTGCAGGAATCAGACCCACACAAGCCTTTCATGACTCAGTTTCCACATCAGCTTTTTCCTTTTTTACTGCAGAGCTCAGGGTGCTTTTAGCCTGGGGGACTAAAGCAAGATCCCAAGGGAAAAGATGGATTTTTCTATCCATGTTTGGGTGATAAATGTGAGCTCTGTGGTGACAGAGACGTGCATGGGGCCAGGAGAGAGGGCACAGATCTGAGGCTGCCAGTCCTGCCCGTGGTCCCTGTGAGACCCTTCGGAGGGGATATCCTGGCTTTCCTCAGACTGGAAGGTTTGCTACCACTGCAAAGGCTAAAATTGCCATTTTTCCCTCTTCCCAGGGAAAGGAAGCCAATCCAACAAGGCTGAGTCCAGCAGAAACTGGGGAGGAGGAAGAAAAAACACCAGATGTAGTAGCCCAGGGTCTCTGAGGCTTAAACCACTGAGTGCTAGTTGTAGATAAGGCCCTTCAAAGCCGTTGTTTTATTCCTTCAAAACCATGCTGGCTGCAGCCAGAGCTATGAATTCACAGAGCAAAGCTCTTTCCCAAGGCCAATATTGCCTGTCCAGATGATCCCATAATTCCACCGAGGTCCAACATTTCATTTGGCCTCCCTGGCAGACCTGACCTTGCAGGAATATTTTCTTAGAGTGAACCACAGAGAAGCTGTGAAGAGAAAGTATTAAATGCTTTCAAAGGAGACGAGAGCAGAAGCAAGTTTTTTTTGTTTCTTGCTGTCTACTCATGATAAAGAGACAAAAAAGGCCAGAATTTCATAAAACCCTGTTTGCTAATGATCAGGAAATGCAAAGCCTGACTTTGAGCAGGAACTACGCTGCTCTTTTGAAGGAGCTTCTGGTGGCTTCTGCAAAAGAAAACAGACCCAACTAATGCCAATAACAGGCTAAATAATTAAAAGAGAAGCTTTCTCTCTTGAGAGTGGAAGCCAACAAGGGGATTAATGAAGGAGGAGAGATAAAGTGAAGAAAAACTCTTATATTTTCAGTAAAAGTGATGAGTTTATTACAAGTATACTACAAAAAAATGAGAGGCCAATGAGTGGCCCTGGATTTTGGTCCTAAATTGGGATGTCTCTGTCAACCACACCAAAAATCTACTGTCACTCTGAATAATCTGTGCAGTGCTCACCAGATGTGGTAATAACCCACCTAAAGGAGCTTCAAGGGGCTTGGAGGACCAAATAGGTGGAACAAAAAACCCCAAAATTCCTGTTGGCTTATTGAAATTCTTAAGGTGCTGTGCATCCAGGGAATGGATATTCAAATCAATTTAGTTGAACATCAGGTTAGAACCACTCACTATGCCCTGCAGGATGGTTTAGGTTGGACCTCAGGAGGAATTTCTTCCTGGAAAGGGTGGCCAGGCACTGGAAGGGGCTGCCCAGGGAGGTTTAGACTCCCCATCCCTGGAGTGGGTGAGTGCACTCAGATGTGGCACTCAGAGCTCTGGGCTGGGTGACAAGGTGGGGATGGGGCACAGGTTAGACTCAATGGCTTTGAAGGGCTTTTTCAACCTCAATGATTCTATAACTCCATGATTCTTTTTTGGTGAGAAGCTTTTTGGTTCATCTACAAGGTGGCTCTCTGGCTGGGGGAATGATCCCACTTCTCTTTGTATGGCTCATAGTCAGTTGTTTGGTTCCCCCCATCCTCCAAAAGCTTGCAGCTTTGAGAAAGGCATGATTGACCCCCTGGTGCCTCCCCAGCCACCCACATCCCATCTGGAAATTGTGGCTGTGGACTGTTGCAGCAGCCCTCTTGTCAGAGGGTAAAAATGAGCCAAGGCACAGACTTCTTGTTAAACACAGCATGAAAGGGCCCTGGTTTATTCCTCTGTACAGTTCAGCCATCCTGACTCCAACCATCCACTGACTCTGCCTGCAGCAGCTCCTGCTGGAGGTTTCCCTTGCAGCCTCTGACTGCTGGGTATTTCCTGCTGAACACTGACTGCAGGGATTAGTTTGCAGACTCTGACTGCAGGCTTTGACCCAGCTAGGCAGTGACTGCAGGCATCAGTTTTCAGACTCTGACTGCAGGTTCCAACAACAGGTTCTAAGTGCAGACCCAGACTGACCTCACAGCAGGGATTCTCCCTACTCAGGATCCTTCTTCTTCATGAGCCTCTTGTTCTCTCTTTCTCAAGGTTCCTTCTCCTTCATAATCCTCCTCACCAGCTCACCCACCCCCTTTTATCTCACTCACCCTTGTTGGATACAGTTGTTACCCATCAGGGGCAAGGCTGTATTAGCTAATTAACACAGCTGTTACTTATTGGGGTGAGGACAGCTGTATTCCCTTCTCCTACAGTGGACTACAATCCTAGCTGTGCCAAAGCCCGGGAGCAGCCCCTCCTGGTTGATTTCCAGAGCCAGTTTACATCCCTTGCCCATGGGTAGGAAGTGTGGTAAAATGTCTCCAAACTTGGAATTATTCTATCCCTGCAAGCACAGATTTCCAACCTGAGGTCATTCAAAGCAGGATTTGAAAGGCAAATCCCCATTTCTCTCCAGCAAGAAAAATATCCCGACAATATTTTGCTTTGACCTTCTTGAAGTGTTTTAATAAGACTGAAACAATCCATATTAATGGAGATTGAAATGTTTCATTTCCACACTGCTGCCCCAATTGCTGCATGATACCAGAGGAATACAGCACAGCAATTTTACAAATGGTTTCAATAATGTCCTACTAAACTCTGCCAAAAATCAATTTCTGAACAGGGAGCTCTTTTCCCAGGGAAAATCTCCCTGGGCCTGTAATGCCAGGGTGTGTGGAGAGGGTGAGCTCCGAGGACACCCTGCAAATCCCAATGCTCCAGCAGCTCTCTGTGCTTGAAAGTTGTGACAGAGGGAATGAGACCTTGAATCATGCTTTTGCAACTCCTGATGCTACTACAGGAGTAGCAACAACAACATTAACAACAGGCTTTTGTCCCTCTTAATTCAAACCACGAATCCATGTCCTTGCAGGACAGGATTCCCATGCACTGCCCGCCTGTAGATATTGCAGGGATACAAGGTGTGCAGTCCCCTTCACGGAGCCAAGAAGAGCAAAAGATATTTTGGGCACCCAAATCTGCTTGGAAATCCTCCAGTTATTCCCCTCCTGGGAATCAGAGAGGAGCCTCAGGTCAGGGTCCTTTTCACTTAAATTCTACACTTCCATGGAGCTGCCGTAGAGAGTCCAGAGGAGGCATCAGGATGAGCAGAGGGATGGAGCAGCTCTGCTGGGAGGAAAGGCTGGAACAGGTGGGATTGTTCAGGCTGGAGAAGAGAAGCTCCAGGGTGTCCTAATCATGGCCTTCCAGTGTCTGAAGGAGCCAACAAGAAACAGAGAGAGAGAATATTTCCAAGGAATGGAGTGCCAGCACAAGGGGGAATGGCTTCCTACTGCCAGAGGGCAGGATTAGGTGGGATACTGGGAAGAAATTCTTCCCTGTGAGTGAGGTGAGGCTCTGGCACAGCTTCCCAGAGCAGCTGTGGCTGCCCCATCTCTGGGAGTGTCCAAGACCAGGCTGGATGGGGCTTGGAGCACCCTGGGATAGTGGAAGGTGTCCCTGCCAACCTCAGCTCATGAGGAGGCAGAAGGGCTTCAGATCACTGCCTGCCAGGTGTATCCTTTCCTCCTTTAAACCTTTCTCTCCGATTTTCCCTCTCCTCCTTCTCCGCAAAAATCTTCCTGCCACCTCCTGGAAGAAGCTGCAACTGCTGCAGTGCCTCTGCAGAAGGGGAATAAACGCTCTGGGTGTGCTGGAAAGCTCTCCGGGTTTGGGGGGAAGTGGGAGCCCCTTCGTGGATTTCCAGCCTCTCCTCTGTGTCTTTTCTCTCTGCCGATCTTTTCTCTCTCCAGGAGTGCCTGCCTTGTGGTTTTTTTGACGTTATCAGTGCTAAACGCCGGTGCTTCCCCCCAGTCATTGCTTTCTTTTCAAGGAGAAGACAATGAGGGAATTCAGCCAAAGCACAGGAAATTAGGGAGAGCGATTAAGATCCACACCTTTGTGGTGTGGCTTTGTGTGCCTGTCCAGCCAACAAGACAAATTTGGGTGTCATTATTTGTGTTACAAAGGGAATGCCAAACAACCTGAGAGAAGTCCTCATCAGGGGTTATCCAAACTCAGTAAATTACCTCTGTCCCTAAAAAGGCAGAAATAAGAATAAAATTAAACGGTTGATTTACTCAGATGACCGGAAATTTTGAAGCTAAAAAGTTACAAACCGGTTTTGGCAATCAGATAAATATTGGAATTCATCTGGACAATGGTCTCAGGCACAGGGTGGGAATTTGGGACATTCTGTGTAGGACCCGGGGTTGGACTGATGATCCTTGTGGGTCCCTTCCCGTTCAGGATATTCCAGATAATTCGCATCCTGTGATGCAATTTCAGCAGGTTAATGCCTGCCATTTGGGATAACTGCATTTAACATCGGTGTTGTTTCAGCTGGATTTTTACCTGGGATAATCCCCTCAGCCTTGGAGGCTCACTTTATCCATGAGCATCCTTTTAGCTCACTGGCTCCCATATCTGTCCAGTCAATTTTATTTTCCTGCAAAATCCTACGGCATGTTTGCTAAATACAGCACTGCCTCGTAGGAAGTGCTGAGGTCAGGGAGTTGTGCTGGATAACAACACAATTCATTGGGATTTTTATTATAATTATTATTCCAAAGCTCTGTAGAATCTCTCCCATACTTATCCCGAGTCGATCCTGTGTGGAGAGAAGGATCAACAAACCTTCCAGAAAATCTGAGGGGTCTGACCTTGGAGGGGTTCAATATTTAGTGTACAGGAACTGATTTAAACACTAAAATCAGTGTGTTTACACATCTAGAGAGCTGCACAGGATATATTCCTTAAACTGGGAGTCCAGGATGTTCCTGCTCCTCTGCAGCTTCCAAAATACCCCAAAAATTACATTGGTGGGTAACAAAGGTCTCCAATTTCTTTTGTAGTCAGAGGGGTTTTAAATATTATGGATTTCAAGGCTGCCATTTCGCTATTAAATCCTTTGGCCAGGTAGAGCTCCCCTGTCTTTAAGCAACTCCTTTGAAGACTGCAGGGTTTTTCCTACCTCGATAATAATATATTTGCTTTTTCAGCTTCCCAGTCCCTGCCTGACAGCTTGGATTGCTCCGGGAGAATACTGGCCCTCTAGAAAAAGAAAGAGGAATGAATGAAACCTCAATTTCTCTGGATCTAATCATATATTATTGGCTTTAATTCAGCTGTACTTTGCTCCAGCACCAATTCACCCAGCATTTCCCTGTTTCTCACCCCCCTGGAGATTTTATGCCCAGTGTAAAACCAGGGAAGAGCCATTAATATTTTCCTTCTGGAGTTATAGGGTCTGAATTGTGCCCCCTTCACATCTGGGTAAATTCAGACTTTCAGGGTGACTGTGGGGAGGCAAACAGGCCCAGTGTGGTCACAACACCTCAAGTCTGCTGGAATCCAAGCTGAAAGGTAAATTCCTCCAGCTTTTCTGTGTGGGATCATTTGGAATTGTTTCTATATCCGTTCTGGGAGGGCTTGTACAGCAAAGGGTGGCTCAGTGCCCTCTCTGGGAGCACAATGTCACTGGGAGTGACTCTGAGGGTGGCACAGAGGCTGTGCTGCTGCTCCAGCTTGGGTGGATGCCATTCCTGGATGACTCTGGGCAAATCCCATGGGGAGCAGCACGGCTCCGGCTGCTCGGAGTCTGCCAACACCAGGGGACACTGTGAGACTGAGCAGTGCCCGGGCTGGACATGGCCCAGCCTCTGCCACCCCCTGTGCTCAGCACAGCCCTGCTCGGGCTCCTCCGGGGCTCGGTGACACCGCATCAGTGTCCCCTGCAGGGAGAGGAGGGGGGGGGCTGTGGACAGGATTTTCTGAGCCTGAGGGAATTTTAGCTGTGCTAGTTTTCCCAAGGGAAACCTTTCAGCAGTTCCCTCTCTTCCCAAAACAGCTTTTGTAAATAGCTGCTCTTCTCTCAAAACATTTTTAGGTAAACTCTGTACTTTTCCCATAACAAAACTTTTCCCAGGTCTTTTGTTTCCTATTTCTGTTAGTTAACCAGTGGAAAGAGGTGTCAATCCTATGGACCAATGGGGTTCCTTTTGCAGCACAGCATGCTATAAAAAAACCTACATAAATTGTTAATAAAGCCTTCAATTCTCTTCTGATAACTGAGTGGAGTCAATCTATTTTGTGTCCTACTATGACATGGGGCCAACAGGGCAGGATGGACCAGGACATTTTCCTCCCTAAGGGTGTCACCCTTCATAGCAGGACGAGGACACGGGGGTGACAGCCAGGTGCTGCACCCCAGGACAACCCTCAGCTGCCTCCAGGTGAAGTCCCAGCCTTTGCCTGGAGCATTTCTGCTGGGAAGTGCAGCTTGGTGGGAGGGCAGGGGGCACCAGGGTGGGGTGGGGACAGAGCAGGTGGCACTCAGGCCACTCACTGTGGATGAAGCCAGAGGTGCTGCTGGACATTGAGATCAGTGGAGGGGAAAGGAGGGGTCATCTGGACCCCACCTCCCTGTACATGCCAAAGGGAGATCATCCTTGCATCCTTTCTGAACACAGCCAAGAGTTTTATCCCCAGATGTCTTGGAAGGATCAAACACAGCTGAAAAGCAGCTGCAAAGCTGGGCTGCTTGGAGCAGAGTTGGTGCTCTTCCTGTCAGACCTGTCTGATGGCTCCTCATCCCAGTGCCCTCCTGTGGCAGCACTTGGAAGGATCTCGCTGGGAAGGGCACAAAAATAACTCCCGTTTTTCTCCTCTTTGCATGACCTTTAAATTCCAGGTTTTACTTACGCAAGTTTGGAGTGTTCAGGCTGGAGAAACGAAGGCTCTGAGGAGACATTAAAACTCTTTCCTGTGCCCAAAGAGGCTCCAGGAGAGCTGGAGAGGGACTTTGGACAAGAGATGAAGTGACAGATCAAGGGAGAATGGCCTTAAGCTGCCAGAGGGCAGGGTTAGATGGGATACTGGGGAGAAATTCCTCCCTGTAAGGGTGGGGAGGCCCTAGCACAGGGTGCCCAGAGCAGCTGTGGCTGCCCCTGGAAGTGTCCAAGGCCAGGTTGAACAGGGCTTGGAGCAACCTGGGATAGTGGAAGGTGTCTCTGCCCATGGCAGGGGGATGGGCTTTAAGGTTCTTTCCAACCCAAACCTTTCTGGGATTCTGGGACTTGCCTCAGGAGACCCCTGCTGAGATTCAGCACCGTGGGAGGTGTTCCATCCCATGGGGTTGTTCTCGTGGCAGGATGGGACCCAGCAGCCACTGCCCTCCCCAGCCAGCCCAGAGGGCACAGGACAGCACTCAGCAGTGGATTCAGTGGATATTTGGAAAACAGCACAGGAATGTGGGGACAGGGCAATGGAACCAAAACCAGCAGGGCTCAGCTCCCTGGGAGAAGAGCCTGTTTAATGGCTCTGCTGAATCAGGGCCCAAGAGCAGCTCTATCTCCATGAGCTGATGGAATGACACTGGATCAGCCAGGCTGGTGATGCCAAGGGGGGTGAAGGCATCTCCAAGAGCTGGGGAAGCCAATGGCTTGCAAGGATGCCAGAGGAGGAGCTGGCAAAGCAAAGCCTCCAGCGGGCTGGGCTCGCCAAACGCCTCCTCCCACACAGTAAATTCACCCCCAATTAAAAATGTATCTGTTAGCTTTCCTGAGGTTGATCACACATTTAATCAGGCACTGCTCAGATATAGAGTAGCACTGAAAGGCAGAGATAATAAAGAAATCATTCTTTTAAAGGAGTAGCTGCATTGCAGATCAATTTCTTCAAAACCTTCATGTGCACAGAAATCCTCTGGGATGAATATTTCATAAGGGGAATAACACTGTTAAATTAATAAAACCCCTGCATGCCTAGTTATGAACTACAAAGATTGCTGAAGTTGTTCTAAAAAAATCCTCCTGTTCATACTTTGTACATCAATTTATGACAGAGTCATAGCTGGACCCCGAGGGAAATGGAGGAGAAAAAGGGACCCTTTTGATGTGAGGAATTTTCAGTAAGTGGGAAGAGTTGCATGGACACAACTGCCCAGCGAGGGCAGGCAGCTCTGCTGGGAGGGGGAATCAGGATTCTCTGGTGGGAGCAGGGGCACGCTAAAATAAATCATGCTGAATATTCCTTCCTGCCTCTCTCAGGCTGTGGGTGAGAGACCTGAGGAGCTGGAGTGGCCTGAAGTGAGGGATAAGTGAGGTCCCAGGTGTCCATCTCCAGATACTCCTGGGTATCACTGGGGGAAAACCTTCAGTCCCTCATCTGGTGGGGATGGGAAAGTCTTCATCCAGCTGAGGGCACTTGGTCTGTTTAGCTGGAGAAGAGGAGGCTGAGGGCAGATATCATCCTGACCCAAAGCTTTCTCTCCAGGGGCAGCTCCAATCTCTGCTCTGTGAGCAGGGACAGGACCCAGGGAGCGTCTGGAGCTGTGTCAGGGGAGGTTTAGGCTGGATATCAGGGAAAGGTTCTTCCCCCAGAGGGTGCTGGGCACTGCCCAGGCCCCTCAGGGAATGGCACAGCCCCAAGGCTGCCAGAGCTCCAGGAATATTGAGAAAACACTCCCAGGGATGCACAGGGTGGGATGTTGGGGTGTCTGTGCAGGGCCAGGAGCTGGATAGATGATCCCTGTGTGTCCCTTCCACCTCAGGATATTCCATGATTCTGTTCCTTGTTGTGGGACCAGAATTGGGGTGTTCATCTAGATCAGGGGGACCTGAATCAGCAAAACAGGGGATGGGTCTGTCTCCATCTCCCCAGCCATGCCTCCCCAGAAATCCCATCCTAGTTGTCACTGCTTCCTCCATTCCCATGCTAAGACCCTGCCTTAGATCTCCCAGGGGAAAATAAACTTCCACTGAAAATTACTGGCTTCTCCATCCTCCTTTCTGTCCCTACAAAGCTCGTTACCCTCGCACTTCAGCTCCCCAGTGAGGCCTTCGCTGGCTCGGTGGCAGCTCAGCAGAGGCTTCTCCTGCAGGCTGCTCCCAAACTTGAGAGGAACTCATCAGCTATTTAGCAGGGAAAGACAGAGAAAGCTCAAACCTAGCATATTGATCTTCCTTTCCCTTTGAAATTTTCCCGAAGTAGCGCCAAATAAAAATAGAACAAAAATATGTATCACCGCTTCCCTACTTGTAGCTGATTTGTCTACTTGGCATTATTTTCTTCAGCGGGGAAGAGGCTGAGGCGCACAAAGGGGACAGAGGCACGGGATAAATAAGTAAGAATGTAAAATTGGGTGTTTTGAATTTTTTTTTTTAATGTTAACCAGATAATGTATTCATAATCTTCCCTGCTTACGACTAAAAAATGAGTGCTCGCCTTTTGAAGCCCTCATCTGGCAGGGAGAGATAGCAGATTTCTAAGAGCATTTTTTATGCTCCTTTGATGACTGCGAGGGGAAAAAATATTCAGAGAGCCGAAATGACATTTTTCTATAAATTTCACACAGCTCTGCAGGCATGTAGGCATGGAGGCATTCATTAAGATTAGTTGGAATTACTTAAGCACCGTGAATTTTCTCCATCAAGTTGGTAACTGGAACACTGCGGATTAGTTATTGATCAGCTGCCATTAATACTTGGGGCTCTTTCCATGCCTGTTGTTGGGCTTTTTGTTGCTCCTTCCCCCCTCTCTTGTGCGAGGCGAAGCTGTGAAATTCGTAAATTAAACAGGCACTCTCCAGTCTCTCCTTTGTTTTGAGGAACAAAAAAAAAACCCGAACAGAAAATAGAACTCCTTTGTTTGTGCAAATCTTTATCTGCTCTGCCTCACTGCTTCCCCCCACCCTGCTCCCTACAGCAGCCCAAATTTGGGGTGGCTCTCAGACCTGCTGCTGCAGTCCTTCCATTGAACCATGGAAGTGGTTTGGGTGGGAAGGGACCTTAAAGACCACCTAATTCCACTCCTTTCCATGGGCAGGGTCATCTTCCACTAGGCCAAGTTGATCCAAGTCCTGTCCGGGCTGGCCTTGGACACTTGCAGGGATGGGGAGGGCAGTGTCTTTCCAGCAGGACCTCTGGTGGTAGGGCCTCACAGTGGGATTTCAGCACACCAGTCCTGCAGATGGGTTTGGAGCTGGGAATTGTGGCTGTGTACAGCTCTGACCCTCGGGAGAGGCCCTGGTGATAGCAGAGATGCACTCCCAGCATCTTTTTCCTGCACAGGGGGATGTGCCAGACCACAAAGGCATTTCCCAGAGCTGTGCAGATCCCTGCAGCCCCTGCTGACCCCACCCATAGCCAGGGCCTGGGCTGGGTACCCGCAGCTCCCAACCTCATTGCTAGTTATGGGATTTGGCTGAGGGTAAAAACTGAATTTCAACTGCATGGGACCCTCAAAGATCTCTGTCTCCATCTCTCCAGGCCTTCTACTTTTCCCTTCATCTTTGGAAAGCTCCTCGTTTTTAGTGATGCTCGTTCCCAGTGAGGAGCACGGTGATGGGGCTGGGTCTTTCCCAGCCAAACTTCAGCCCAGCCAGGTTGGGGACACAAAAGTGTTTTGTACATTTAAGCAACAGGGCTGTCCCAGAACTCCCGTGGGATTTCCTCTTCTGCTCCAGGTGCCTCACCAAGGCCCTCAGCCCTGTGGGGTGTGATCCTCCCCACACACTGCTCTAAGGCACAGCTCTTGCTTACAGGAGCCAGCTCTCCTCTCCTTTCCCAGAAGGATTTCCTGAGCCTCTTTTGGAGGCTGGTATTACTGGGCACCTGGACACCAAGCCCTGACCTTCCCTGGACCATTCAGAGCCTGTTGAGCCTGCACAGCTGAGCGTGAGGTGGTGCCATTAGGACAAGAAGGAGGAGGCAGCAGCAAACTTGCAACACTCACTGCAGGATAAATCCCAAAGGAATTGTGCTTGGCTGGACCTATTCTCCAAGCAGCAGCCCTGAGCAGAGCTCCAGCCCCACAACAGCTGTGCATGGGGCTGATTCTGGCTGTTCTGTGTCCAAACCACCAGCTCCTGTCACCTTCACCTTTTCCTTCTTCCAGCTGCCAAAACCCGCTGCCCCAAGTCTGGAGAGCCCCGCCGAGGATTTGCCACATTTCTCACCAGAGCAGTGAGGTTCTCAGCAGGTTCTGAAATAAATGACCAAGGATGGCATCCAGAGGGGCTCCAGGAAGCCGCTGCTGCAGGACGAAAACAAGTCTTCACTTCCCTACACACAGCTCCCAAAATGGTTTCTATTCCTCCACAGGGACCTGCCACAGCCAGGACTGGAGTGGAACCTTCAGGGTGTCCCGGCTCCAGCTACCCCAGGCTGAGGGAAGCTCTGGGATGGAGTGAGACACACTCTCCCCTATCCAAACAGGGCCTAAACCAGCTCAATTCACACATTCCTATTTCAAACCTGCAGTTTAAAGAAGTGGGGAGTGACAGACAGGAGAGCTCCGTGTCAGTGACAGGGAGAGTGGGAGTTTCTTCCCCTGGGACGTGTAGCTCCGAGGTGATGGCTCCATTCTCATCAGGATAATTTGCCTCCTCCTTATTGGGAAGGCAAGAGCATCACCTTTCCCACGTCCAGGCCTTTCGGGATGGGAAAGAAGATGTGCCAGTTCAAACACCACGTCTACATCAGATGTGGGCCCAGAATTTTTACATTTTGACCTTTTTAGGCACCAACTTCCAGCAGTTACAATGGAATTCATGGAGCATCCCTGGCATGTTTCTCCGTTAAGGCCCCTGAAAGTGAAATCTCTCTTTCCTCTGACCCTTGCTGCTGTGCAGTGCTCAGGGAAGCTCCAGGGCTCCCTCAGGAAGTTCCCTTCAGCCATTCCTGTGGTGCCTAAATTCGCTTCCCTGAGGTACAATCGGGAGCAGAGGCTGTATCAGGACACTGTCAGCTTTTCAGCAGGATCCTGGAGCTGACAGAGAGCCACAACAACTTCAGAGGCCCTGATTCTTTGTGTCTTGTCAGCTCTAATGAACCCATGGTCAGACTGAAAGAGGAGAAACTTAGATGGGATATTGGGAAGGAATTCCTGCCTGGGAGGCACAGGGTGCCCAGAGAAGCTGTGGCTGCCTCTGGAAGTGTCCAAAGACAGGTTGGATGGGGCTTAGACCAACCTGGGCTAGTGGAAGGTGTCCCTGCCCATGGCAGGGAGTGGAATGAGAGGATCTTTAGGTTTCCCTCCAAGCCAAACCATTCCTTGATTCTATGATCCTAACTGGGAGCTGGAATCGTGAGGGTGCTGGAACTGGACTCCAGAGACTTCCATTAGGAAGGAAACGTGCCTGGCGTGGAGGCTGTCCCTTGGTTGGGCTGTCTGGCAGCGCAGCAGTTCCTGAGGCTGGGAGGAAAGCTCTGAATTATCTCTCCTGAGGGATGCATAAAGTCTCATGGAATGTCCTGCATGGAATGTCTGCTCCTTTCCTCCACAATCCCCATTTCATGGGGTGTTTGTCCCAGGAGACATGGGACATGGCTGCACTCCCTTGAAGCCTGCTCTGTTCCGGCTCCCCGGGGATATCCCACCTGATGTATATGCTCAAGTCCTCCTGGGATCTGCACAAAAGCCAGGGAATTGAATTTATTTGCTGCTGGGTTGTCACATTCCCTGCTTTCCATCTGCTACCTTTCCCAGGGAATCCCAAAGCCCTCTCTGGTTGTTCTGAGCTGCAGCAGGAGCCTGGGGCATGGGAGTTGCTCCGATCCGAGGTGAGGCAGACCCAGAGCAACCTGGATTTGCATTCCTGGCTGGGTCAGCTGTTAAACAAAGAAATGTTATTTCTGAGAGGCTGAGCAATAAAAAACATGGAAATGAAACAGCCAGGTAATTCCTAAGGGAACCATGTAACAGGGAGAAAATCCTGGAGCATTACTTTTTGCACATTCCAAATCCATCCCTCTCTCTCCCCTCTCTTTCCTTCCTTTTTATTTTTTTTGGCAAGAAAACAGCTCATCAAGTGAAATCGAAGTCTAAAAATCCTTTATGCTGGGGAAAGAATATTTCAATGAAAAACAAGTCTGCCAGAATTGCATTCAATTCTCCTGACAAAGTTAAAGGAGATATCACTGGGAAACAGTGTCCCTTGGTGGAACATGGCTGGGAGAGCTGGGAAGGATGGGAATCCTCATGGGGAGGGGGAGGCAGAAGAGGACTGGAATCATCCCGGTCTGTCAGGAGAACAGAGAAAGATCAAAGGTTTTCCAAGGCCTCCCTGTGTGTGGAATACTGAGGGTGGCTGGGGACAGGGATGAGTTTCCCATCCCACCCATGAACTATGGAGCTGTGAAACAGGACACAGGCATGTTTTTCCAGGTCCACAGGGAGCCAAGCCATCAGCCCACTCCCCACACCAAGCCTCTGCCTCCTGAAGCTTTGGCCTGGACTAAGGAAAATCTCCATGATGCTGCACCCTGAGTGTCCAAGGCCACTTTCCACACTCCTGCTCAGAGCAGGAAGCAAAGGGAAGCAGCCTGAGCTCAGCAAGGGTTCTGAACCTGCCTGGAGGAGTTCACAGGAGCTCTCCTGGTCACTCTCAGCCTCTCTGGATTCTCCTCGAATCAACAAGGAGCAGTTCAGGCTCACAGCCAAAACTCATCTCGGGTTTAAATGAAGGGTTTGTTGTTCTGGAGAAGCAGGGAAATTGTCAGCACCACAGACACCTTCATTAAAATCCAAACCCTGAATTATTCAGCTTGAAACAGCAAGAGCTACAGCACAGGTGGAAGGGATTTCTTCTCCCTCCTGCCCAGCCAAGCCCCTGCAGCCCTTGGCTCATGGAGCCACCATGGCAGAGCCCTGGAGCTCCCTGTTTTTGAGCAGGATAACACATGGCTGTGTCCCTGGCACAGCTGTCCAAGGGAATACAGAGAAAAACATGAATAAAAAGCATGGGGAGTGTTTTCCCAGCCTGTGTGGCTTCATCTCCCAGTTTCCCTCAGGAGAAATGACTTCTGGAAGAGCAGGAACAGTTTTTCACCCCTGGAAAATCAAGCTTTGTGAGAGCTCCCAGTTTTTAGTGGGAATGAATGGCCATGTGGTTCGGACCATCAGCAAGTGAACTCCCACCCATGGAGCATTTTCCAGGTGTTTCTTGGCCACATGAAATTCCTCTCTGAGGGTGGAATAGTTGAACAACAGTTTGACAAAAACCAACATCTCACAAACAACCACCACACAGAATCACAGGATCATGGAATTGTTTGTGTTGGAAAAGCCCTCTAAACTCATTGAGCCCAATCATTTCCTCAGCCAAGGCCAAGGGCACCACTGACCCTTGTCCCCAAGAGTCACATCCACAGGGCTTTGAAATCTCTCCAGGGATGGGGACTCCACCAGTGCCCTGGGCAGCTGTGCCAGGGCTGGACAGCCCTCTCCATGAAGAAATTCCTCCTGATGTCCCAGCTGAATCTCCCTTGGCTCAACTTGAGGCCATTTCCTCTCATCGTGTCCCTGTCCCCTGGGAGCAGAGCCTGACCCCCGTGGCTGCCCACTCCTGTCAGGGAGTTGTGCAGAGCCACAGGGTTCCCCCTGAGCCTCCTTTTCTCCAGGCTGAGCCCCTTTCCAGCTCCCTCAGCTGCTCCTGGTGCCCCAGCCCCTTCCCCAGCTCCGTTCCCTTCCCTGGACACCCTCCAGCCCCTCCATGTCCTCCTTGTTGTGCAGGGCCCAGAACTGACCCCAGGATTTCAGGTATAGCTTCAAAATAAGTCCAGACTTGCCAGTTGCATACATTTCTGTATTCATTAACTTTCTGAAATAATCAATATTAAATGTTCTTTTTTCTTTTTTCTTTTTTTGGGTTGTTTTTTTTTTTTGGCTGAAAGGGGACTGCAGATATTTTTTGGAGTTTAATCCTCATTACTTCCAATTCCTCTTTCCTCCTAGGGCCATATGCTTGGTTTGAAGCTGTGGGAATATCTTCACTAGTGCCAATGAAATATTTAGGACTGTCTAAGTGGATTCAGCATAAATTTTCCCTAAAATATGCCCCCAAACAGACGAACAGATGGATTTTGGTGCCGGCTGGGGCAGACCCTTGTCTCCACCAGCCTTTACTTCCTTAGGACATGCCCAAAACACAGCAGCAGCTCCTCCTCCCAGGGGTTTTTAATTCTGATTCCAAGCCTGGAGACCCTGAGCTCCCTTTCCAACTGAGTTTCTCCCCAGCAGCCTTAGGACATGTTGTTTTCCCAAAGTACCCATGGAAAACATGGATTGTTTCCATGAGTACTGCAGCACCCAGAGGAGTCTGCCTCCTGACTTAGCAAAATATCCAGGCAGGGATGAACTGGGATATTCCCAGGAGCCACTGGCAGAAAACTCCACAGCTCTCCCATAAAGGGAATTATCTTTGAGTTATGGGGTCTACGGCCACTTCCACTTCTTGTGGAAAATTCCCTGCCCGTGGCAGGGGTTGGGAGCTGGATGATCTCCAAGGTCCATCCCAACCCAATGGGTCAATCACCCATTTTGTGATTCCAGTGGGGCACAGCCAGAAGACACAGGAATTACTCACTGAAGGAGGAGCCCAAAGGCTGCCACATGGACATGGACTGGCAAAGCAGTGGGGAGACCACATTTCGTCAAGAATTTAATGCAAAAAGCCCTCACTGAGCTAATCCTGTGGATTACAGCCCCTGCTGGGGCTCCCTAAATCCCTGTCACAAGGTGTGCTCGTCACCCATGTAAATGTCCCGTTCAGTGTTTGCAGCCTGCCAAGTTTTCAGCCTCAGCAAAATCTCCTGGCACTGATTTCCAGCAGCTAATTTTGTGAAAAAAAT
>VWYN01021712.1:30553-89719 GCA_013400075.1 Hippolais icterina | reverse complement strand
AAAAAAAAAAAAAAAAAAAAAAAAAAAAAGGAAGTCTTCCCTTTCATCAGTTTTCCGTGCACTTCCCTTGTTCTCAGCTGCGGAGAGCAGAAGTTCCCAATCTGCTCGCTTTATTTCACAGGATATTTTGCATCCCAGCCTGGCCACGTATGGCACCACCATCCTGTGGAGCCTGTTCCACGCTGGCAGGGGAAAAGCTGCAGTGGGCTGGGAGCTGAAAATGATCCGGGAATATCAAATAAATGTGGAAGCAAAGCAAATAACACCAGGCAGCGCTGCTGATGGGCCTTTCCCCCTCTGAATTCAGTAACGCCTCTGCCCCTCACGAAGCTGCCACAGAAAGCTGTGCTGCTTTTCAGGGAATTTGCTGGAAAACCAAAGACCACATAGCTGTGAAGGAAGATGGGCCTCATGTCTGCCTTATTGTCCTCTCTGCCTGCAGGTGACCCCTGCAGAGGGGACTTCTCCTGAGGCTGCTTCTCTCCCCTCCACCTCCCTGGGTGGATCTGCCAAGTGTGTTTTACACATGCACCGGTGCAATTCCTGCCTCCATTTGTATTCCATCTGTCTCCAACAAATTCTGAAAGCCTTGCCTGGGCTGCCTCATTTGTATGCACTTAATCTGGCTTTATCCTGTTTTATGGAGCATCTTCTTCAAATTGATTCAGGCAAAAGCATAGCAGGGGCTTTGCATAGATTTCGCATGCATGACATTTCTGCACAGTTGGGCCCATTATGCACCATCCTGAGCACATTCTGCCCGTAAAAGCTCCATATTAAACCAGGGGAAAATACAGCAAAATGAAGAGAGCCACAGGAGGAGCGGGGCCAGCAGAGCTGACCACTCCCTGCTCCTCCAGTGCAATTATGGGAAGCAACTCCCAGTGTTCATTCCCTGAGTATTCAGGGCCATCAGCTTTATGCCCTCCTCTGTCCAGAGGTGTGGTTTGCTCTGCTGTGCTTTGTGGACCTGGGTCATGCCCTACCTGAACCCCAGATCTCCTCATCCCCTCTGGGACTCCTGCAAGGGGCGTGTTGGAGCTAGGCATGAGATCCAGGGAATTGGAGTGGGATGGCAGCATGGTCAGAACAGTCACATCTCATCCCATGGCACTGGGAGCACAAATCCCTCCCAGTGGTAATAAACCATAATTTATGGTAATAAACCGTATCACCAGAGGAGAAATAACACTGAAAGAGTTGGAGTAGGGAGTGACAGGACAAGGAAAATGGATTCAAAATGACAGAGAGCAGGTTTGGATGGATATTGAGAAGGAATTGTTCCCTGTGAGGGTGGGGAGGCCTGGCACAGGGTGCCCAGAGAAGCTGTGGCTGTCCCTGGATCCCTTGAAGTGTCCAAGGCCAGGTTGGATGGAGCTTGGAGCAGCCTGGGATAGTGGAAGGAGTCCTGTCCCTTGAGATGAGATGGGCTGTAAGGTCTCTTCCCACCCAAACCATTCTGTGATTCTCTGATTCCGTGAATTTAGCCTTTGTCATTGCAATCCAGCCCACCAGACTTGTGGAATTCCTGCTCCCACCCTTCCCAGCACACACATGTGCTTTCCCCAGCCCTGGGCTCCGAGCAGCCCCAGGTGTGCCCAGCTGGATGCCGTGGGTTCAGTGTGGCCAGGCCACAGCCAAGGGTGTAACTCACTGCTTCATTAGGGAGAATTAATCCTTCTTTAAGGGCCCGCTAATGATTTGACAATATTATTGTTATGTTAAGGTTGGGGGAATTAGAGAAAGAGCACTTTTGTGAATATGTCAACACATTAAAAACGCAGCTCCATTTAGGCAGACACTCAGGTTAATGTGTTACATATTAAAAAGTCCAATTTCCTTTGCTGGCTGCAAATAACAACGGAGATTATTGACACTGAATGATTTGCAATGTTCTCGCTTGCTTTTCGCCTCTTGTGTTTGTGTGCTCTGCGTGATTTATAATGATTGGAGCTCTGGCTCTATAAATTTTCCCTGTTAAGAAAATGTGGAGCTGGGTTTATAAGATACAAGAGGAAAGGAGGAAAACAAAGCGTGCTGCCATGCACAGATATGGGAATGAGAACGGGATCTGTTCTTATCTAAACACCAATAAACCCATTCTCCTAATTAAATTAAATCAGCCTCTTGCTCCCTTAGGAGGAGCCCAGTGGATCAACCCACAGGAGTTTCTGCACCTCTGGCTCTGTCTGTCCCTAAGGAAGGTCCCAGAGACCCCAGTGGGGCACATCCCAGTGTGACGGGTGAGCACAAAGGGGCACGTGCTGGAGTCCTCCATAACCAGCCCTGCTGGGACACAGCACCATCAGAAACCCCAGAAACCCCCATCCCTCTGCTCAGGAGGAGAAAAAAGCCCTGCCATTACTGGCCTTCCCTCCGCCAGGCCACGGAAGGCAAATCCAACACTTTCACCAGGTGCAAATGGGAGAAAGGGAGAACCAGAGGCTCTGGGGACCAAGCCAGGCACAGGCAGAAGGTTTGCAAACAGCTGATGGCAGGGCAAGGTTTGTGTTGGTCTAGAGGATGCAAAAATCCTAAAACTGCCCTCCCAAATCCCCAGCCGGAGGAAAACCTGCCCCAGTTTTTCCCAGGATGCTGCAGGCACTGCAGGATAAGTTGGGACTGGTGGCCAGCCCTGCTATCCCAATGTTGTGGATTTGTCACTTGCTTCAGGCTAAAGCAGATTCTCTGATTCCACTTCTCAGAGTCACCCTGAGACACAAGCCTGTAAATGTGTCAGGAAGAGGTGAAAAACCACAGGTCTAAAGGGTATTTCTGCAGAATATGGAGGGCACAAGGGGGGGACAGCTCCTCTTGCTGCTATTGTGGCTCCCTGTGATGACATCACCAACTCAGGTGCACATTTTGGGTCTGAAAAAACAGATATTCAGATTTAAAGCTACTGCTCTTGCTGCTTGCATCAGGTAGATGTGGCATTTTAATGGCTGAGCTTAGGGAATCCACTTGTTCCTGAGAGCAAACCTGGGGAGCGCTCTGGGTTCTGCCCTCACTAAATCAGTGTTGGGGAATTATCAAATCTCTCCAAGGACTCACAGATGTTGGAGCCTGGAGAGGCAGTGTGGACATTTCTGATTTCCAAGCTGGGTAGCAGAGGGTGATGATCTTCCCTGTGACACTGCTGCAGTCCACCCCATGTCCTTGCAGGGTGGTCCTCCAGGAGATGTGGAGCAACTCCTGAATTTAGACTGCGTTCAAAGTGTGCTGAGGAGAAAAAGGAGATATTTATGTGCCTGGCTGAGCTGTGACTCAGAGCCCCAAGAGCTGGGTGCACACTCCTGAGATGAATTGAATGCACAGTTCAAAATTGACTTTATAGACTCCTCATCAATAAATCCTCAAAGGCTCTGGTATCAGAATCCAAAGCAGCTCTGGAAATCGTTAGATCTGCAGTCAGTAATTGATAACACGCATTTCAAACGTGGAAATGAATTAGCCTTTGGCGTAGGGGGGTTCAGACTGTATCCAATTTCATTAGGGAAGAAATTCAAATGATCAACGAGTGGCCTTTATTGTTCTGCTCTGGGAAGGGAATCCTTTGTTATCTCTTCGCCTTTTTTTCCTTGGCTGCAAAGTTTCCAGAGCTCAAAAGAAACCTTGTGGTTTAGGAAGATGCCAACATCTGATTTCCCACCTCTCCAGAGCTCAGGATTTGGGATGAGTTTTGCTCTTGAGCACACACAGGGTGCTTTGTACCCATCATTAATGGCTCAGTTTCTCCTGGCAGTGCCACAAAATGCCAAAATCTCCTTCCCAAGAGCCCTGATCAGTGAGGTGTGAATGAAGGCCCCTCTGCCAGCCACATACTCATCTTATCTCACCAAATAAATGCTTACAGTCCATCTCCCTGCTCAGAACCTTCCAGACACTGCTTTCACTGTCTTCAAAACACACAGAAAAAGCAAATTTTCAACCTCCTGTAGGACCAGGGAGTGTGGCAGGAGCAGCTCCTCCACCCCAAGATGAGCTGCAGGATCCAGGCTGGTTCTTCTCCCCCTCCATCCCACTCCCAGCAGGAGTCTGGCCACACTTGAGCACATTTTAGTGAGCAGGGAATGTGGAACAGTTGGTGGTGGTGCAGCTCGGGCCAGTGGAAATATTTGATCTTGGGTTTCCACAGCGAAATAAAAGGCAAAGACGCCTCCTCCCAGCATTGTTTTGGTTAATTTTAGCTGCACAACGAGGCTGATTTGAAGGCAGGAAAACCAAGTTGCCAATCTCAGTATGTCACAAGGCAAAGATTGCACAGTTCGGGATTGGTTTTCCTCTTCAGAAGAAAAAAAGGTCAGGAAATCCTACAAAATAGAAGACTCTCCTGTAAAAAGAATAAGGTAATAATTTTGGACCAATATTTAGAGGAATCATTCACTGTTTCTGCTCCAGTTCTACCCACCAGCATGGAGATATTTCTGTCTGCAAGACACACCAATCCTTCAAATGTGTCCTTTTCCCAGAACGTGCTGCACTTCCCGCCCCGTTCTCCTCCCTGGACGCACGGAACCAACCCTTCTCTGCTTTGCCTGCACTAAAATTACCTTCCCATGGTGTGGCACGTTTTCCCTGTAATGTTCTCTTCTGTGGATTGACCACCCCCAATTCCCTGAGTTCTGCCTTCCTTGGTGTATTTTTTATCTCTCTGCCCACTCCTGTCACCCCACTTGGTTCCCTCTCTCTGGGGAAGGTTGCCTGGGGACCCCTGCCCAGCCCAGTTATTCTGCAGGTTTGGCCTCCCTGTTTTTCAGCCCTGGAAGGATGCAGACCCTCTGCACAGCCATGGGAAGTTGGTGATTAAGGCCTGTGCCTGATGGGTGGCATCCCCCAGACGTTTCCAGCTGCTCCTGGCAGACAGGATCTCATCCCTGTGGTCCCTCTGTAGGACTTTGCCCTCATCCCTGCAAATTCTCTTCTGTTTTTATTTTCAGACCTTTTTATTATGTTATCAGCATCCCCCTGTGTTCAAACCCATCCTCCTGTTCCTCTACAGTCCCACAGTACAACAAACCACACAGTTTGGGAAGCCTCCACCCCATCCCCCAGAAGTGTTCTGCAGGATCCTGCAGATTCTGCAAAATCTCATTTTTAAGTGTCTTGAGATGTTTTTTGGAGGTAAGAAAATGATTCCTCTTCTCCTTGGGTATCTGACTGGCAGACACATCTGATGGGATGCGTGTCAGTCTCACATCTGCTCCCCTCAATGTGGTCACACAGATTTTAGGGCCACTGGAGGGAGAGACAGGCCCCCAGCTTGGTGACTCATGGAATCCTGGTGTAGGTGACCTCCAAAAGTGTGAAAAACTGAGCACTGGGAGGACTTTTAATTTGTCCCAAGCCGGTGGCAGTCTGTAGGAAGAGATGGATGCTGTCCTGGCAGCTCCAAGCAATCCATTTCCTTCCTCATCCCTCTTTAATCAGATAAAAAACTGTACAGACTCCACAAGCATAAATCTAAAATTCGTCAAATTTATAGGAGTAAAAAAAGCAAAAGAAAAACCCCACAGCTCCTCTTTTGTTTGCTCTGGGCAGCATCCCAAACTCACCCCAAAGTGCAGGAGTGATCTTAGCTGAATTAGAAGAATTGAATCCAGACCTCTCCAAAATACCACTGAAAATCACAGAGAAGCCCAGATGGCTCAAGAGAACTCAAGTCAGGCACTCCAAAGTGAGGAAGCCTGAAATTTAAGGTGCTGGCAAATGCTCTTGGAAGAGGGATGGCAGGACCAGGGCTGGGGTCGGGGGCATGGCCTGGGTGCTTTTCCAGCACCGTGTTTCACCATGGGAATGAGGTTCCAATGGATTTCTTTAACCTGTCTGAGGCACGAGGGTGTTTTTCCCCTTCCCTTGCTCTGAGCTCCAGAGGGAAACGCCTCCCCACTGGATCATGCCAGGACCCCGCTGTGCTGCTGCTCAACAAAGCAAACGCCTCCTGGCTGAGCTTCAGGAGGGTGGGAGGTTGTTAGAAATTCTACTTGAAGAAGGTCCAGAAACATCAAAAGTCCTCAGTGGTTGCTGCAGACCCCTGGGGTCATCCCGGTGTGCCAAAATCAATAGTGCCCTTCCATATTGATCCTGAAATTTGAGATTAAAGCCATTTTCTGCTGCCAGCTGCAAAAGCGAAGGAGGAATGAAAAGTTCTCACCAGAAGAAACAAAAGCAAAGCAAGAGGAAAAGGGATTGAGTTGTGTTCCTTTGTAGGGAATAATCAGCTTTAAGGAAGATGGGGTTTAGGTCTCAGCACGCCGAGCACAACCAGGGCTGGTTGATTATCGCCCAGCCAATGAGTTTGCAACGAAGGATTAACAACATCTTCAACAGATGCTTCCAATGAACTTCCCAAAATATATGGGGTGGGGTTTTTTTTTCCTCTACCAGGGATTAGAAGGCTGGAGAGTAATTAGTTCTGAAATATTTTGGCTGGATTACTGCATGCTGCTGTCGGAAGGGATGTAACTCTCTCTCACCAGTCTGCCTAATTCGTTCCATTTTGTATCTCAAATTCATTTGTATTGTCTGTGGATTTGCTGAAGGTATAAATAGAACCAAATCCCAGTTTTCACTTGGAATTTGTCAGTGCACTTTTTTTCTCTTGAGAACCATCTCAAAAAGCAACTTTTTAACCTTTTTCTTTTTGCTGTAACATTGCAGAGCCAGAGTTATGCCTCAGATTTTCTCAGATGCCCCCTGGTCTTGCATTTGCAGTTCTGAGGTGTTTGATCTTGGACAAATCAGCAGAGCCACGGTGGTTTTGTTGATGAAACCCTGAGGAAATGAGACAATCTGAGACACAAAGAGTGATTTGGCATGAGGGTATCCTTGGACCCACTTTCTGGAATGGTTGAGCATCCAAACAGGATGATCAGGAAGCCCAGCACGAGGTGGCAGCACTCAACACCTCTCAGGGACAGCCACTGCTTCCACAGTTTGGGCACTCCTGCCCCAAGCCAAGCTGAAGACTGTTCCTGAGAGATGCAGAATTCCTGAAGGTTCCTCCTTTCTTTGGGGTGTGCAGTTCAGTGTAGGGCTGACCTGGGTGAGAGGCCATTCACCTGCAGGAAGCTGTGGCTCAGCACATGGAAATCTCATCTATTGATGGGAACTGCCTGGGAATGCAGTCCCTTGTCCGGGGTGGAAGTGCAGGAATTAGTCTGGAAGCGTTGCAAAGTTGCAAAGCTCTCAAAACCATTTTTCTACTCCCAGGCAAATTAAATATCTGGGAAAACCCAGTAATTAAATCAGTGACTCCAAATGAATTATTGGCTCTTTCCTGTTGGATATTGGGTGTCAGCCAGGCCTGGCAGTGGACAGGGCTCAGGAAGATGGTAAATCCCATTGACAGTCACAGACATGTTGTCTTGATGGAGAGGAGGGGGGTGCTCCTGTTGATTTTTCCAGTGGCATTCCCACCTTGCCTGGATCGAGGTGTCCATATGGAGTACATGCTGCAATGGCATTGCCCATTGAAATTCCAGTTTCTCCTCCAGTCAAGAAAAGCAAAGATCCCCTGGGCTGGCTGAAACCCAGACCTCTCTGGGAATGAGAGAACCCCAAATTTACCCTCCAGGAGCAGGATAAGAGGATTAACATCACACTGTCATTTCCATCTGATCCACAATTCCTCTCCAAACCAAATGTGTTTAGTCCTCAGAGGGTTTTGTTTTGTTTTTTTTTTTTCCCAAAGACAAAATCTTCCTTTGCCAGAGGCCAATAAAATGAGCTCTCCCCACACCTGATTCTCCCTGATCCCACCAGCCCCTGCATTTCACTTCACTCCAGCATCAGCTGTTGTTCTTTCTTCCAGATGGAGTGTGAAATATTTACAACAATCCCCCCTTTATTTTCCAGGTCACCCTATCACTGGGACTTGGCAACCTCCAGGGAAGATGAAAGCAAAGGATCTTTATCACGGAGCCCAGAAGAATTTACAGTCCAAATAAACCAATTTGGAGGAGCAGGAGACGGGGCTTTGGAGGTCTGAGCTGTAACTTGTCTGCATTCCGCTTCCTCAGAATAAAATGGGATATTTATAGGAAGGAAAAGTGTGTCCATTTAGGCTGACATTTGGAGGCAACCTTCTTGTTTCTACATATTCATGAAGCAAGGAGAGTGTGTCAGCGTCTCCGCAGCCAGAGCACTCCTTCCCAGCATTTCCCACATCATTCTGCTTTGCACTGATTCCATTTTGTCCGGGTTTGTGTGGCTTTGAACATCTCCTCTTCATTACACGGGTGTGAGAGGCAGAGATGCGTGACAGAGGGGATCTCCGGAGTGGGGAACCAGCCCGAGCTGTGCATCCCACAGTTCTGGCTGGCAGCGAGCCCAGGGCCACGGGCTGTGCCCTCCACATCTGGCACCAGAAACTGCCACGGGCTGTGCCCTCCTCATCTGGCACTGAGCACCCTGCTGTGCTCTCCACATCTGGCACCAAACATTGCCATGGGCTATGCCCTCCACATCTGGCACCAAAAACTGCCACGGGCTGTGCCCTCCTCATCTGGCACTGAGCACCCTGCTGTGCTCTCCACATCTGGCACCAAACACTGCCACATGCCTTGCCCTTCACATCTGGCACCAAGGCACCATGCCCTCCAAATCTGGTACCAAACACTGTCATGGACTGTGCCCTCCACATCTGGCACCAGAAACTGCCACGGGCTGTGCCCTCCTCATCTGGCACTGAGCACCCTGCTGTGCTCTCCACATCTGGCACCAAACACTGCCACACACCGTGTCCTTCCACATCTGGCACCACCTGGACACACACATCAAATCTGTTTGTGCCCTCCCCTCCCTCCCCAAGCCTGGCTGACAAATCAGAGGGAAAACACACTGGGAAATTTGGAATTAAAGGGAATGGGAGGAGAAGGGAAGTGGAGGGCAGGAGCCCCTTCCCATCCAAGGATCTCCATCATTCCCCCACATCACTCAGGATAGCACAGCCTGTGCTCCCACTGAACACTCTGGGCTCAGGTGCTGCTTCCCCTCCACCCTGCTGGAATTACACCGTGCTCCATGATATCTCTGCAGTGGCACAAGGCCTGAGATGAAGGTGCAGCATGACCTGAGGCAGGAGCACTCCTCTCCTTCTCCCCTTGTCCTTCCCCCAGAAGCCCCTGCCACTGGAATCCCTTCCCTCCAAGAGCTCCTTTGCCAGGGAATAACTGATTCTGTTCCTTTCCTGGGGAATGTGCAGCCGGGTTATTTCCCTGCCATGTGCTTTACTTTGCTTTTAACACTGTGGAATATCAGATGCCATTTTATACTGGAATCCAGTGCTGGGAGCTCCTTCCTGGCTGGATGTGGCTCTTTGTTATCAGACATGTTGGAGCCAAGGAATTCAGGGTCACAAAATAGGATGTGGAGCCACCTAAGCCTCATGGTAGAGCAGCTCCCCTTCCTCCCAGGGCATCCCAGGGTTAAAAATGGGTTTTACGACATCTGAGGAAGGTGTCTCTACATGGCAGCAAAAAGGAAGAAGACTTAGGACTGCTTTCCAGCTGCATCCTTGGAGAAATGGTCCTTCCAGAGGTGTCTGGACACATCTTGTGCACAGCCCTTGGTGTCTTCAGGGTCACTCTTGCCTTGCCTCACTCCTGTGCCCTGGGGGACACCTCAATGCAAGGACAAGGGGTGATGGTTTTAAATTAAAAGGGGATCAGTTTAGATCAGACATAAGGAGGAAGTAATTTATGATGAAAATGGTGAGGCCCTGGCACAGGCTGCTGTGGCTGCTCCATCCCTGGAAGTGTCCAAGGCCAGGTTGGATGGGGCTTGGTGCAGCCTGGGATGGTGGAAGGTGTCTCTGCCCCCCGTAGGAGGTGGAAGGAGAGGGTGTTTCAGGTCTTTTCTAACTTAAACCATTGCATGGTTCTGTGATGCCCAGCAATCACTGGCACCCCATCACTCCTTCAGAGCCCCTCTGGTCCCAGCAGAGATCCTTGAGGGCCGCAAATGGCCATTCTGCCCTGCTCTGGAAACTGCAGCTTTGTCCCACCATTCCTGCCCTATCAGCCTGGCCTCTTACGGTGAGAGCCCAGGCGTTTTGGTGCAGGATCCAGCCAAAAGCCTTAGGAGTGTGCAGGAGAGCACATGAGCAGACTGTTCTTCTCGTCATGTCTCAGGTTTGTGAAATGTGAGTGCCATTTATGAAGGGTGGGGACCCTTCCCCGGAATATCCCATTTATCCAGGTGTGCTCACCCTTTCCTTAATCCTGTTTTCCACCCATGAACCCAGAGGTGGGCTGCATCTCCCAGGGTTCCCCTGACCTTGCTTGGAAGGTTTTCTTTGCTCATCTCCCAGGTGCCCAGGCTGAATGAAGCATTTGCAGGAGCTCGGGGCTGGGGCTTCTGGAGACCCATTGCTTGTGCACAAGAAAATGGAATAATCTGTTCCTCTTTTCCCTTTTCCTTGATTGCCCCTGCACATCTCCACAGGTTTCCTGCTTGTGCTGTGCCCTCTGTCCTGGGCAGGGTTTGTGCTCCTCTTCATCTTCACTGGTGCAGAACAACCTGTGCCTTTCACTTTTCAATTTTTACCCCCTTGCTCTTCCCAACATCTTTCCTACTCATGAGGAAATCCAAGCAGCCAGAGCCTTCAAAACCCCTCACAAACACAGAATTTCTGCCTACCTATCACCATTACCCACAGGTTTTTATTCTATCTTTTTCTCCAGCTCTGAGGCTGGTTTATATGTGCATATATTTGACCTCAGAGGGATTATTGCAGCCACAAGAGTAAATAATGCAGCGGTGAATTATAAAAGTGAATACCTGAAGATGAAACCTGCCCTATCCCACTCACTGCTTCCTAATGCGAATGCCTGTGATTTATGACCTTCTGATAAAGGCATCCTGATGGAGAAAAGATGCAGTTAGAGGCAGGCAGGAAAGGTGTCACGTAGTTTATGGGCTTTGAACTTTTATTTTGGGGCTAGAAACACAGATCTAAAAGGCTATTTATCAGAGCCAGGGGAACATGAAGATATTTGCTGATATTTTTAACATATTACTTTCAAATATTGCTGGAAAAGTTGGTTTTTCCAGCAAGAAATTTCTGACCATGTTGTAAATATGTTTTCTCCCCAAATATTGATATTTATTCCCATTTATTTTGTCCCTGACTGCGAGGATTGCTGCAAAATGCGATTTTTTTGTTTGTAAGGTATAGGATGATGTATCGATACTTTGGGGAGATGAAGATTTTGGAGCCTTTAGGCCTAGAAGTGATAAATGGAGAGTGTCTAGGGTGAGATAATTACAAAAGAGTTGCAATTATTGGTGAAAATCTGGACTAATTTGCATGCAAGGCTGCCAGGTTCTGTTTCGAGAAGGTGAACGAGCTGGATTGACAAATTTGTTAAATCTGCTGGAGAAGCACAGTTTAAAATAATAACAATAATTAGCAGTAATATAATTGATCTATTTTGCTCTGTGCATGACAGGAATTCACTTCCAATTGAACCAGCAAATTAAAGCAACATTTAGCATACTAAACAATATTGCTGCTGAAAACCTCTATTTATATCTGCCAATAATTGTTATCTAACTCGGAGGGATGCAGCCGCTGCACAGTCACCTTGTGGTGCAGCAGACGTGGGAATCGCTGGAGAACTGCTGGAATTTTCCCATAAGAGGGACCATATCTGCAGCATCAAGCCAGGGCAATAATCCACCGCTCCTTGTGCTGTCAACGAGCTGGGTTTTTGTGTTAGGAGGTTAAATAAAATTCAGTTTGGTGGCCCAGCCTGTGTTCTCATTTATATCTTCTGGTTTGAAATCCAGGACATTAAATCTGCAAGCATGGGGAGGGAATGGATTGAAAACCCACCACGAGAGTCAGTCTGTGGTGCCCCTCATGTCATCAGAGAACTGGGTTTTGTGTCCAGGAGGTTAAGTTTGATGTCCAGGTGGATATCTTCTGTCTTGAAACCAAATAAATTAAACCTGCGAGTGTGGGGAGAGGATGGATGGAAAAAACCCCCACTACAACAGTCACTTTTGGGGGGAAAAACAGTCTTTGGGAATGAAAGTAGTGGAAGTTGTAGTGTGATCCTGGGAAAACAAAAGGGGCAAAATCCTTTTTTATTCCTTCTGGAGTTTTTTGGATGGATCAGGAGGTTTTTCCATCTGGCTGTATGAGGATGTATCTCTGCCTCTGCTGTCATTCAGAGCTGAGTTATAAAAGCCAAGAGGAATCAAAGCTGGCTCTTGGACATTGTCAGGTCCAAGCTGGAATGGACAAAGCTCAATGGAAAGCTCAGCAAAGCCTTGCCCAGGGCCAGGCTCGTGCCATCCCATGAGAGTGCTCCCACCCCAGCCTGCAGTGTGCTGCCCAGTCCCTGCCTCTCCCAGCCTCTGGCAGCTGCTCCAGTGGGCTGGGGGGGAAGTTGGCACTTGGGCTGTGCCAGCTGTGCCAAGGCCACACCATGCCCCTGGTTTGGAGAGGACAGAGCCTTTCCCTCCTTTCTGCCTGACGAGGAGAGTTTGAAGAGATCCCATTATCCCCCATGGCCTGGAGGTCAGCGTGTCCAGCTGGAGCAAACCTGAGCCATCAGCCACAGCGTCCTGAGGAGATGCTGCCCATGGACCCTGGTGATCCTTTGGTCACCAGGGGCCTGTGACCAGTTCACAAACTGGGTCATTGATGGCCTTAGTACTAATTTTATTTTGTCAATCAACCCCTCCACAGCACTTGGCAGTTTTGCCCCTCACACTCCCTCCCTTGGCTTTGCCTCCCCTCATTCCCATGGTCAGGACAGGAGGTCAAGGCCTACAGCACAAACTCAGCCTGAAGGGTCCTTGGTGAAGTAGGAACAGGTCAGAATTTTTAATCTCATTTTTTTCTAGTATCTGACCAAGAAAATGTAGCATCCTGCTCAGTGCTCACTGAGGGCAGCTCCTCTCTGATGCCCTGGGTCACATATTCCTGTGCGTTCCCTCTTCCCAGGGGAAACCAGCAATTCCAGGGAAATTGGCAGGTGTGTTGTGGAGGAAGGCAAAGTGCTTCAGGGGAAAGGAGCTGCTCTGCAGTCAGGGTGGTCACACACAGTCTGGCTGAGGACAAGATCCTGCTAGGCTGGAAGCCTCCAGGTGGAATGCACAGGGACACATCATTTACATCCCTGGGTGTGGAGCTGCTGGAGAGAGTCCAGAGGAGGCTCCAGGATGATCAGAGGGATGGAGCAGCTCTGCTGGGAGGAAGGGCTGGGAGAGCTGGGATTGTTCAGCCTGGAGAAGAGAAGCTCTGGGGTGACCAAATTGTGGCCTTGCAGGGCCTGAAGGAGCCAACAGGAAACATGGAGAGAGATAATTTCCAAGGGATGGAGTGCCCAAACAAGGGGAGTATCTTCCCACTTCCAGAGGGCAGGGTTAGGTGGGATATTGGGAAGGAACTCTTCCCTGTGAGGGTTGCACAAGTTGCCCAGAGCAGCTGTGGCTGCCCCATCCCCCTGGAATTGTTCCAGGCCAGGTGGGACAGGGCTTGGAGTCCCCTGGGACAGTGGAAGGTGCCCCTGCCCCTGGCAGGGAGTGCCACTGGGTGGTGTTTAAGGTGCCTCCAGGAGAGCTTCTCTCCCTTGGTACTCCTGGAGTCGAGTCAATAAAGTTAATGGAGCTCAGAGAGGAAGTCATCCAACCAAAGGAGAGTTTTAATTCTTTTTCCCATTTTAGGGAATGATGAAAACTGTCACAGACTCTGCTTTCAGCAAGGGCTGTCTGAGTCCTGGTGGAAGATTTCCCTGGAGAGCTCACTTCCAGCCCAAGGAATCCCAGTCCCATGGGAGCCACAGCCCCCACAAGAGAATTGTTTCTCTCTCCTAGACCTGCTCCCGGATCTGCCTTGCCAAAGTTAATCCCACCATTTTAATTTAGATGGGATATTGTGAAGGAATTCCTCCCTGTGAGGGTGGGGTGGCCCTGGCACAGGGTGCCCGGAGCAGCTGTGGCTGCCCCTGGATCCATGGAAGTGTCCAGGGCCAGATTGGACAGGGCTTGGAGCAGCCTGGGACAGTGGAAGGTGTCCCTGCCCATGGCAGGGGGTGGGACTGGTGGTTTTAAGGTCCCTTCCCCCCCAAACCATTCCATGATTTCAAGCAATTCCTGCACTCTGATTCAAAGTCTGTCTGTAGGGCTCCTTCTACAGGCTTGGCTTCTGTGTGGATGAGACCTTCAAGGCTCTGGCTAATCGCTCCTTCCCAGTATTGCATCCCATCCCTGAAGGGAAATAGCAGGTTGTAAGAGTCAGGAGGGTGCCCCAAACAGAGTCTGAGAGGTCCTGACAGATCTCCACGGCACATGTCAGACTCCAGCTTCATTTAATAAGTGATCTGCTTTTCCAGCGACTGATAGTGGCGAACAAACTGCTTAATTTTACTGATTAATTAACATAAGGAAGAGGTCTGACCTTGCTGTGGAGGTAATAATGTTCCTTTCTGCTCCACGAGGGGATGGTTTGAATCTGTGACCCTGGAGCAGCTGGATCATTAGTGTCTGTTGAATACGACATCAGAATCCTCTTTCCTGCGGGAAAGTGGGTGAGCCAAGCACTCAAAACAAGGAATTCTCTGGTTTATGCCATCAGGAGATCAGAAGATAACGACAGAGCAGGAAGGGCATGAAGTACATGCCTGTCTCCAGGAACATCAGCCAGCCACGTGCCGGGAATTTTGGAGAAGAGGCATCTGCTCTGTCAGAAGGAGGAGTTGAAAGGAAAGCAGAGGAAACTTTGTCTTTTGTTCAGAGCAAACAGCCGAGGAGGGAGGGAGGGAGGGAAGGGGGAGACGGTTCAGAACGTGAGGCTGCAGCAGGGCACGGAACCCACACGCCCGGGGTTTGGAGTCTCTTAAATGTTCCCAGAGTTTGGAGCCACATCCGGAGTGTTTGGATGGATTTACGGCCCGCTGAGCTCCCTGGGGGTTTTGCTGACCCAGCAGGCCTGCGGATAGACAGGGGAGCAGGAACTGCTCCTCAGCCTTTGGCTGGGTTTGGGTTGTGACCTCAGGACCTTCCCGTGCTGCATTTGGTGGTGGCAGTTTGGGTTTGGTGCTGGTGACAGGGCGGGTGGTGGCCTTGGCTGACCAACCCCCACCTGGCCAGTCCTTCAGATACCAATCCCAGGGAGCCTTTCCCTCCCTTGAGGAGTGATCCGGCTCTAAAGGAGGGAGGAGGTTAAAAACCCAGGCATCCTCAGCGTGGGCTGCATTTTTATCCTCGGGGAGTTAATTCAGTTACTGCAATGACAGTTCCATTTCCTGCTTCAGTCCTTCCTTGTCTTCCCATAAGATCAAAAACAGTTTGGTGACAAATTCTTCTGATCCTCTCTTCTCTTTTTTTCCTACATTTGAAGCCCTTTACCTCTGCAAACTCCTGCTCTCATGCCTGTTAACCATCCTTCACCTCATCCTGCTATCCCTGCACAGAGTTCAGTGGCTCTGGCTTCGGCAGGACCCTTGCCATGGGAAGGTCGAAGAGGCTGAGGTGCCACCATCACCCTGTTTTCCCGAGGGTCACTCTCCTGGTCTTTTGGAATACACTGGAATGCCTCTTCCTCCTTTTCCATCATGATACCGAGATAATGGATGCATTTTCAGTATCCAATCTGACAATGCCTTCCTCCCTAATCATCCCTCCAGACCTGCTCCCAGCTTCTCGTGGTAAATCCAGCACCAGATCCGGGTGGAAGCGTCTCAGGCGAATGTTGAGTTCTTTCCCCCGTGGGAAAACGTAGTTGGACTGAAATCAAAACATTTTGAAGGAAACGTGTTGATTTCAACGGGGAAGTATCAAAACAGATTGTTTCAGCTTTCTCGGTTTGTTTTGACAATATCAAAATGTTTCATTTCCATGAGGTAAAAACATTTGGGGATGATTTTACTCTCAGTTTAGTTTTGACTTTCCCTTTCCCTGAAATCATTGTAATTTTTGTCGTGAAAAGCTTGAATAGAAGCTTGTGGAAGTGTCGAAATCCCCAAATGGGAACCCTTCACTATTCAACTATTCACTATTCCCAGGTCAGAGTGGGAGCTCTCCTTTCTCCTAGGCACCCCTGGCTCATCACGGCCACCCAGACAGGGCAGAAATAAACCCAAACCCACCTCTGGAGCCAGGGCTGAGGAGAAGGAACCACAGTCAGGTGCCTTTCCTCAGTTTATTTCCTCACATCCTGATGTTTGCTGCCAGCCCTTTGGGGTGCTGCTGGAATTCCCCACCCTGTGCTGAAAAAGCTTTATGGAAGCCATGAAAGCCAAGCCACATCTTCATTTCTCACCTCCGCTCTTAACAGCTTTTGTTCCTGGAAGGAAGGAAGGAAGTGTTTTATGTCCCTCAGTGAGGTAGATCCATCAGCAGACTAAGGAAAACAATTAAAGCAAGGTAACAGGTAGGAATTAACCTCTAGGGGATAGACCCAGCTCAAATGACTCCTCTTCCTCGGCTCATCTGCATCCCAAGGTGGTGATTCATTTCTCCCTGCTGCTCATTACCATGCTCCAAAGACTGGAGAAGATTAGGAGGGAGCTTGAAAATCCCCAAGCTTCAAAAGGTTTGAGTTCCTGGGCTCTTTTTTTTTTTTTTGCTTTCCCACTGGCTGATTTTCCACACAGATTTTCCCGGGCATTTGGGGATGTGTTTGCCTCTTGTGCATCGTCATGGCTTGAGAAAAAAATAGGTTTCTTTCCAAAGTGACTTTTTTTGTGCCTCTCAGCAATGCCTGAATGATGTGCATTGCTTTAGGTGGAGGAGATGAGGGGTGAATGACCTGCGAGCTTGACTCCCCCCTCTCCATGGGAATATTGCTTAAGTGTCTCTTTCTCTCTTCTACCTCTCAGTGTTTTAGGAGGTTTGGAATTTTGGAGACCCATTTCTTCCAGCAGCTGAGGTTAAAACTGGCTGAGATGAGAAGGGGACGTCCCACAGGCTTTATTTCTGCGAAATCTGAAGAGTTACAGGAGTCTGAGTGGATGTGGGGCAGTGCCTGGGGGGCAAAACACCCCAAAGCAGAAAGCAACAGGTCCAAGGCCTGCAGAGAGCAGAAGGAGGGGATGGGGACCTCAAAATAATGCACAGAGTCCTTTGTCAAAATACAAGGAGCACGAGTGCAGCCTCTTCTGAGAGCTGAAGCAAATCCCCTGTACCTGGAGCCCTGCCCGGGGTTAATTTAATGGGTCCAGCCCAATCCCTCATCCCGCAGCGCTGAGGCCAAGGGGTCATGGGGAGTGTGAGTGCTTTAGGAACGCATTAGGAATGGGATATGGGCCGGATATCTGCTCTTAAACAAGCAAAAGCCCCAGCAGAAAATTTCTCTCCAGGATTAGAAGCAAGCCCGTGCTCGGTTTTAGGGGTGCAGATGTATTATGATCCCTGGCCCCTCCTCTGCCCCTCGCCACAGGACACGGCATCTCCAGCAGCCTTGGCCAAACGACAGCACAAACCCACATCTCTGGGTTAAAAAGGGGGAGAAAGGAAGGCTGAGGGAACGCGATGGGAGGGAAAACAAACCCCACTGAGCTGTTATTGCAGCCCAAGATCACTCACAGGAGCCCTCAGAAGTTCATAAACACCTCTGTTCGTAGTTTCCACTTTGACTTTGTTCAGACTGGAGGGGACAAATGTGTTCCTGTCGCTGGCTGCTGATTCTGCTACTTTTTCAGGAAGAAATGGCTTTGCCTTTCTCGGGTGCGTGCCTCATAAAACAGGGATTAGGAGCGTTTCTTTCAAACATCGTTTTCGTAATAGCGCGGCCCCAAACCCCTTCAATCAGCAAACTTGAGCACGGCTTGACAGCCAAAACTGCCATTCCTTAACCCACAGGACAAGAAGTGCCATTTGCACACGGCTGAGTGGCGAGCAGCGAGATTCATGTCGGCTGCTAATTGCCTCTGGCTCCCAGCCATGGCACAAACGCTCCGGCACCCACCACATTCCTCCTCCCCATCCCATCCTGGGAAATGGCTTTGCCCGGATTTCAATGACCCAGCAGTGCCTGGAGCCAGAATTCTTTCGGGAAGGTGGGCAAGGAAAGGACAGCTGAGGAGGAGAAGTTCTCCCAGGAGGTGAGACAGGAGCTCCTGGGCACAAAGCTCCAGTTAAAGCCTGCTGTGAGTGTCTCTGAATATTCAGTTTTCCGTGCCTTTCCATGTGTAGAAAGAGCACATGGAAGAACTCCTGTGGCCTTCCAAATCCTCTAGTGGAAGGTGTCCTTGACCATGGCAGGTGTTGGAGAGAGTTGGGCTTGAAGGTCCCTTCCAACCCAAACCATTCCATGATTCCATGATATTCCACCCTGAACCATGTGTCCCAGTGCTGTGGGAGGTATCTGAATCTGTCTGGGATGTCCACGTAGGATTGGAAGATAACACAGAGGACTTACAAGGTGACTTTCAGCAGCCCTGAGGTGGATGCTCCTCTTCAAATGTCCCTGCCCATCTCCGAGGGCAGCTGGAACCACCCACCAGTCCACCAGCTGGAACCACCACCTGCAGTCCTTTTCTGCCTGCAGGATACCCCAGGTCAGCTCAAAGCTGGGTCAGGTTCCAGCTCTACCTCATTCCCAACCTCTGATCCCTCAAAACTGAGTCAGGATTGAAGGGATAACGCCACCAACCCTTGTCTACTGAGCACTGCAGAAAAAAATGGCCAGTTCTGGGAGCTGGGCCAGAATCTGCAGCAAATAATATGAACAAGGCTTGTCAATGTTCAGATTTAGCAAAAACCTGAGCAAGCCTCCTTGAAACTGGGGAGAGGTGGGACCTTAAGGGTCTTTCAGGGGAGAGAAAGATGATGTGATGAAGGAGGTGGTTGTCCAGGGAACCCAGGTGACAGGCCAAGGTGAGGGTGCAAGGAGATAATGAACTGCTTCACTGAAGACTCTGCCATCCTCAGTGGACGATCCCGATATTTTATGCACTTTTAAAATTCTACAAATAACTTTCAAAAGTTATTTGTAGAAATAAAATTATACAAGCATAGAAATAAAATTCTACAAATAACTTTTGGGCAAACCCCCCCCTGGCATTTCCAGGAGTCTGCACAATCTCATCTAAAGCCATGCGACAGAAGTTGTTGATAAATTCCATTAAATCCTCAGATGGTTTATGTTGGAAGGGACCCTAAGCATCACCCACTCTGCCCCTCCACCTTGTTGGATTTGTCATTCCTGAGGAAAGAAAGATAAATTTTGATTTCCTGTATCCTTCTGTTCTCATTGGTGATGTTTTGTAACAAAATACAACTGGCGTGGATTTTCTTTAAATGGATTTAATTGAAATGATGGCAGATCATTCCAGCTGAAATGTGGGATATGAAACAGGAGTTTACTCCCATATTTACACTCCTAACAACCCAAAATGTGGGGTTTCATGGCAACAAGGAGCTTTCATGGAAGCAGCCCAGCACTGCCTCCAAACACTGATTTCAGTTGATTATGTGCTCTGTACCTTCAGGCAAAACAGCACATGCAAGCCCTAAAGCAGGAGCAGCGAGGATTTGGCACGTTCAGTTACATCCACAGAGGATGCAACCAGCCAGGGATGCCATGAGGATAATGCCAGCCTTTCCAGCTGAGTGATGGGGAAAGATCCACGGGGAGAGCTGCACGGTGTTTCCCTGGGTGGGGCAAGTCAAGCTAAAGCTCCCTGTGCTGAGCAGGCAGAGCTGGAGCTGCTCCATCAACCCCAGGGACCAGGCTTGGGGCAGAACTGCAGAATTTTAAAATTTCCATCAGGAATTGTAGTGTTAGGATAAGAGGAGATGGTTTCAAACTGAAAGAGAGCAGGGTTAGGTGGGATATTGGGAAAAAACCCTTCCTGTGAGGCTGGGGAGGCCCTGGCACAGGGTGCCCAGAGAAGCTGTGGCTGCCCCTGGATCCCTGGAAGTGTCCAAGGCCAGGTTGGACAGGGCTTGGAGCCATCTGGGGTAGTGGGAGTTGTCCTTGCCCATGGCAGGGGGTGCAATTGGATCATCTTTAAGGTCCCCCGCAACCCAAACCTATCTGTGGTTCCATGATTCTCTGAAGCTCTGGAGATTTTCTGGGATATGATGGGATAGCAGGAGCACTGTGTGGTGCTGCCAGGGTTTGTGGTAACTCTTTTCCCAGAAATAACTGCAGAAGCCGGGCATTCCCAGTGGATTTGGGAGTGCCGCCACCCCCCTGCCCTCTGCAATGCTCCTCAGAGTCCCTCATGTCACAGTGCCCTGACCTGCTGCCCCTTCCAGTGTGTTTGACAATTAAACAGGATGGAGGAGCTGCTCCAGGAAGATCCCTGCTGTTTTGGGGCTAGATCAGCACCTTTAAATCTGTATTAGATGAAAGATGATCCTCTTGCTCTCACCAGAAATTCCTTTGCACATTGCCACTTCCAGCTCCCATCCTGCGTCAGGGGGTGATGCAGGAGCAGCAGGTGGTTCCTGCAGCCTGGAAATAGGCTGGGGCTTTCCATACAATTCTGGGGGAAAATGGACAGAGAGAGGTGTGCAGTGGCATGGAGACCTCGGAGAAATGGGGGAACTAATGAGGAAAACTGTCACTCCCAGCTTCTCTCTCCTCTTGGAGAGAGGCTTCTCCACCTGGCAAAGGCTCCTACCAGGGATATGTCAGGGATAATAAATCTCCTCTCCATTACCAGGGACAGCCTGAAAATATAACTATTTTATGTCTGAGCAGGTCTCCTTCCTGCTATAATAACTGGGACAAGATAAACAGAAGTTCAGGGTGATACCAGACTTGGAAATCAGTTAGTTCTGACTCCAAGATAATGTTTTCCTTCATGCCTTTTACTAATTAGCATTAAATCAAAACAGTTTGTTCAAGTCTTTAATGTGTTTCCCCTTATTTTCAAAGCAGGATGCATTTCTATCTCTTCTGGATTAAAAGCTCTTTCAGGGAAAACATCTCCAAGTGCCTCATTTCTCTGCTTTTGTTTTCTACCTGTTAGGAATGAAAGCACTTTCTTAATAAGCATGAGAGATTCGTGCATCAGGAATAGGATTTGATTTGTGAGTACCTGCTTGGAAACAGTCTTCTGAGGCGTATCAGATGTGTGCAAATCAGGGATCAGATCTATTCAAATCAGCTCTGAAAGCTCTGTGTACTGCTCCCAGCCCAGGACACCTGGAAAAGGTGGGTAGGGAAAGATCTGCGGTGATGTTCTCTGACCCCTAAGGAAAGCGTTCCCTGAGGGTTCACTTCTGGCTGTTAAGTACAGCTATGGTTTCACTGAGCACTTTTCTGCTCTCAGCTCCTCACAGGAATGAGTAGGAAGAAGTAGGAGCAGGCAGAGGCTCCCACTGCATGGATTTACCTCCTCTGCCACTGTCTGTGATGGAGAAGGACTGAGCTCAGTCCTGGAGTCATCCATAAACCACTGAGAGGTTAGAGCAGCCCCTCAAGTGTTTGCAGGTGCATCCACCAACTCTGACGTCTTGGGGACTTGGAACAAATACATTTATATTCCAGGGAAAGCAAACAAATGGGAAAATCTCGGGCTTGTTCTGTGGAAACAGGAGCGAGTGTAGCTGGCGGTGGGAGCACAGCTGCTCTCCCCAGCAGAGGGATAATCATCCCTGCTGCAGATTCCTGCTCTGCCATGCTCCTTTGTGGCTCTAGGCACATGGGGAAGGACTGGAGCAGCATTTTTATCCTCACAGAGGGACTGAAGCTGATGATTTCAGTGGCATCATGAGGTCCTTGTTGTGTCACAGCCTGGTTTGGTCTTTCTCCCAAAGCTCCAGTGACCTGGAGCTGCTTTGGCTCAGTCTCCACAGGCTGGGAAGGAAGTCACATTTACATCTGCCTCAGGAGGGCACCTGGGAGAGTGGATTTCCTGCAGGAGATGAGCTGGGATGTGCTCATAATGCAGTGTGTGATCCCTCAGACTGTGCCAGCCTGCAGAAGACAGCAAAGAATTCCACTGCCAGCTGGCAGAGCATTCCCAGAGGGGAAGCAGTCTCTCTCCTAACCCTACCTGAAACAGGAAGGCTGAGCTTGATCTGTGTGCACAGACAGTGCTGGACTGGCCCAGATGAGGACAAGGACGTTCAGACAATTGTGTGACAGAAAGTCAGAGGCAAATCCCTGCCCATTCTTGTCCCAGGGTTGGAATTCCCAGTTCAAGCAGTCCAAGCTCCAGTGGGATCTGGAGGTGGAGGACAAACCCACCCTCTGAGAGCCTTTCCTCCTTTGCTCCCCAACCCTTCAGCTGTGGTCGCATTTCCTCCAGAGTCTTCCACACCCAGACCTGAGTTACCGTGGAAAGTGCTGCTGCTGGAAACCAGGCAGAGCTGCTCCAGCACAAGAATGTTGCAAGGAATGCAATGCCATGGAGAGGCTTAAAACAACCCCCAGCCAGGGCTGCAAGAGCATCTCCCACCTCTCTGGGGCTTTCAGGGGCCTCAGCTCCTTCTGTCCAACCAAGCCTGGAGCCCATGTGCAGAGTTTATGGATTGGACAAGTCTATGCAGAAGTTTTCTGGTGTTTGTGACTCCCTGTCAGCTTTCAAGTCCTTGTTCCGAGCGCTGGAGGTCTGAGTTTCTCAAAAAAACGTTGTCAGGATTTGTTTAAAATGAATGAAACTCTTATTTTTTTTCCCAATCTTGTTTATATTGATCCCTCCTATGAAATCAAGGAACATGTAATCAGCTTTTCTATATATCACAGGCTACTAAAGGTCACTCAGATATCTACATCAAGCCAAAATATGAATGATGGCAAATATTTCCACCCTAAAGACAGAATATATCTGTTACAGGCAAGGACAAAAGAGAGAAGGAGGTTATCAACATATATTTTAATCAATGGCATGGAAGAGAAAAGCCCTGAACAAGCACCCTGTACCTGCCCAATTTAATGAATGCCACTCTTCACCTGGAGCTGAGTTGGGTTCCTTAAGCTTCAGGTCATGGAGGGATTTTCCAGGCCTGGATGCTTTGGGAGCAGATTTGTTGTACCTGTTCCCCACTTCTTGTTGGCCTTGAAGCAGCGATGATCCAAACCTGACACAGCACCCAGGAGATGCTCCCCAGCCCTGCCCAAGCACACCAAGGACTGCACAGGGGTTTGGGAGGTGAGGAGTTGTGAGGAGGAGCTGGAGCACACCAAGACTGAACCTTGATGTCCCCACTCTGTGACTTCCAGCTCTCAGGCTACAGATCCCAGCTCTGCCTGTGGGAAGGGGGTGGGGAATGCTCTGGTTCACTGTCAGGATTGCCCACAGCCCTGTTCGCTTCTTACCCAGGAGTTCCTTGGCAAAGTCTGCTTTGATTTATTGCCTGTGCTGCTGGAGTTGGATCCCTTTGTCCCCTTGGTCTTACTGGGAATGACTCGGAGCTGGAATGTGTCTGTCCTCACCACCAGGCTTCACCTTCCAGGCTGAGCATGAAGGGTTAAATTGCAGATGGTGACAGCTCCTAATCCAGGGAGCTCATAGAGGCTGAGGAAGCCTGGACAATTTATGGTTCCGTTCTAGGGGAGGATGAGATGCTGAGGCTGGCAAGGCTGACAAGTGAGGCTCTTCTACCTCCTGGGTGGGATTCCAAAGGCAGGAGGGACCTCTCTGGCCACAAGTGCTGGGCTCCACCTCCCCTACCCTGCCCAGCTGTGATGGAGCAGGGCCATGTGCCGGATACATTTTCAGCCTAAGTGCTGAACTATTCACTAAGGAAATTAGCAAGTACCAGTTTGGGCAACCAGAGTTTCTGGATAGTCCTTGGAATGGCTTTTTCTTCCAGGCTGGAGCTATATCCATCTCCTTGGGACAGGGAAGGATCACTGATTCCTGCCAACCTTCAAAACTGCCTTGCAAAGCAGAAAAAACTCTTGGATGGCCGAGGAAAATTGGGGGTTTGTTTTTCCAGATCCTTTCCCTTTTGTTTGTAATGCCCACGGACATTCCAGAGGCTGCCTGGCTGAGTATTTAGATGAGAAAACGCTTCCTGGAGAAAATGACTCATGGAACACTCCCAGAGCTCTGGGACACAACAGCAGAAGAGGCAAAGATTACTAAACAGGCAAAAATTCCGTCCAGGTACTGCTCCAGCTCTCAGCAGGTGGTGGGAATAAAAGATGCTGAAGGCAGAGATAAATGAGGTGTCTCCTGACAGTGGGAGATGAAAGCACACTGGAGTCAGGCATTTGTCTGTCTGTTCTCCAGGAACTCTTGGAAAGAGGGTTCTGCCTGTGTTTTGTTGGAATAGAAGCCAGATTGCATAAAAAAAGATCATTAGGGGCTGTGTTGTTTTTATTATCTGGGATTTTTTTGCCTTGTGCTAATGGATCCCAGACCATCCCAACCCAAATCTAGCTGGGGGGAGAGCTGGAGGGATCCCTCCCTCTGCCGAGGCTGGGCTGCTGAGCATTTAATCACAACCAGGAGATGGGAACCAAGCCCAGAGCTCTTCAGTGGCCATTTCCTAGGGAGAAAGAAGGATTTGAAAGCATCCCAAAGTGTCCAAAGGCAGCGTGGATCCAGCTGTTTCAAACAAGGCTCAGATGTGAGCACACCTGAACACACCTGTGAGACCACTGGGGCCCTTCCCATCCCTCACATGAAATAAGGGGCAGGAAAACTGGAGCAGAGCTTCTTCCTACAGCAGCCTGAGCTACAAATCCACCGGTATCCCTGGATAATCCTTTCTTCCTGTACAGGAACAGGAGGAACAGAAAGGACCTGAGCAGAGTGTGGTTCAGCAAACAGGAGGAGATGGGTTTCATCCACTCCCTGGATGCTGTTTGTGCCAAAGGATGTGGTGACTGCTGGGAGCCCACTTGGATCAGGGAGGGAAAATCCATGAATACAGAGAAACTAGGGCCTCCAGTAGCTCCACCTCTGGTTTAGGTTGGATAGGAGGGAAAATTGTTCATAAAAAGGCTGGTCAGACACTGAAACAGCTGCCCAGGGCTCTGGGGGAGTCATGGCCATGGAGGGATTTAAAAGATGTGGATGTCCACCTGGGGCCATGGGTCAGTGGTGGCCTTGGAAGTGCTGCAGGAATGGTTGGACTCAATCTTGGAGTACTTTTCCAACCTTAACAATTCCATGATTCTACATATGGACAACAAAATCCTTGAGCTGGGGTTTGTGGGGAATGTCACCTGGCTCTGAACTCAATCCACACTGGAACAGATCCTTCACCCAAACATCTCTAATCTGCCGAGAGTGGTAATGAGGCTGGTACGGCCTTTATCCCTCTCCCTGCTTGGTCCAGGTCCTCCCCAAATCCACTAAAACTGCAGTGGAGGCAAGTTGGACTCCTTATTTACAAATCCTTATCCTCACAGCTGGGAAAGTCCTGCTGTCCCGTGGATCACACCTTGTCCAGTGAATGCAAGCGGGTGTAGCCCCTTATCTCCAGCATGGGGCCAGAATATTTCTGCCAAGCAGAGTTCCTTCCGGAATTCCTCACTGGGACCTGATGCCAGCCGGTCAGGAAGACAAAACAAGTCTTGTCTCATGAATATGGAGTGGGGAGAAGGTGGGAGGGAATGCGGGGAGCATCAGGGATTCATGGAGCACTGCTCAGAGCAGTGCTCATAGCTCGGCACACCGGGGCTGCTCCGGCAGGCTGGGGCCACACTTGGGACAAATGGACACTTTGGGAAGGCAAACACTCTGCCAGTGAGAGCCGCTGTCTCAGAGCTCATTCTGAGCTTGGCATCAGAAAGAGGGAAACGCCTGGGGCACGCACAAGGATTCCTGAAATGTTCCGTTTCTCCCGTTCTGGGCTGGTGGCTGCTGGCCGTGTTTATGCGCAGTGCATTAACTCCTGGGTGAAACGATTGGCATCAGCAGCTTCCCGGCGCCCTTCCCACTCCGCTACATGCAGCAGCAGAGGATGGGATGTACGCAGCACATGGCTAATGTGGGATTGCAGCGGGAGCCCCGCTGGAAACGGAGAGAGCCCTGCAAGAGGCGGTGTGAATTCATTAGGAATCCGTGCGGCTCCAATCGAGAATATCTAAGCAGTGACCTTCATACAAAATGTATCGTGCAACGCTCTCTATTAAAATAATCATAAACACAGTCAGCAGTAAACAAAACAATCCAAATGTGCCTGGAAAACAAATGCAGCCAGGGGATGGTGGATGGAGCAGGGATTAAATTTCCATTTAGGTATTACAGGCCATGAAGGGGTTTTTTTGCCTTTTCTCTTTTCCAACAGTGTTTCCAAAATCAATAGCTGGGGGAGGGAAATGGGGTGATTGGGAACATGGGGAGTAATTGCTCCAGTTTGTCACTGCTTGTGTTCCATGCTGGAGCATCCATGAGGGGAGGAGGCAGCTGAAGCCAGCCCCAGTCAATATCTGTCCAGAGCACAGGGAAAATCCTGCAATCCTGTGGGCTTTTGGATCCCATGCTTCCCCTCTACCAGCATCTGTCCTTCCCATTGGGATGAGACCAACGGATTCAGGATCAAACCCCCGTGGTGCCAGATGACACAGGAACACACAGAGCATGGCAGAGCCAGACTGGGATCTGTGGGATGGCAAAACAGAGCTACAGAGAGACTTCCAGAGGGAGGGATGAGGCTGGGCCAGACTCTGAGCTCCTTCCAGGGGCTGTGGCAGTGTTGAAGCTGGAGGAAAAGTCTCCTTTTGTCTCCATGAGATGCTACAAATGGAGTCCTGCTGTAATTTTCAGTCCTGTGCTAGCAGGAAAGGCAATGCCCCAGAGAAGCCAAGGTTCCTTCATGCATCAGGGAGAAAAACCAAAGGCCAGTGTCCGCTGGGGATCCCAGGCTGGTAGCGTGTCCCTAAAACTGGAGAGCTGGGAGCAGGGATGGTCACGGCTGTGCAGTGAGGATCATCATTGCCAGAGGGTGATCAATGGGCTTGGGAGCCTTCATAGAATCCCTGGAGGGTTTGGGTTGGAAGGGACCTTAAAACCCATCCCTGCCATGGGCAGGGACACCTTTCACTACCCCAGGTTGCTCCAAGTCCCATCCAACCTGACCTTGGACACACCCAGGGATCCAGGGGAAGCCACAGCTTCTCTGGGCACCCTGTACCAGGGCCTGCCCACCCTCACAGGGAAGAATTCCCTTCCCACTATCCCATCCATCCCTACCCTCTGGCAGAGGGAAGCCATTCCCCCATGTCCAGTCACTCCATCCCTTGGAAATATTCTCTCACCACACTGTTTGTCAGCTCCTTCAGGTACTGGAAGGCCAAAATGAGATCACCTGGAGCTTTTCTTCTCCATGCTGAACAATCCCAGCTCTCCCAGCCTTTCCTCATTTCCTTGTAAGGGTCTCCTTCCCTGCCAGTAATCCCCACGTGGTTCCACCAGTGCCTACCTTGCTCTGATGTACTTAAAAGCCACGCCAGCTTGGGGGTTTTCCCCATTTTCCACAAGTTTCTTCAAAACCTTCGGTTTTTCCTTCCAGACCTGTTTCAGTTTCTGCAGGAGAAGACTCAGAGTATCCCATCTACTGCAGTCCCTGCCTTTTCCATTGGATGATATTCCCACCACCCTTTGCCAGGAGCCCTGCAAAACCACGGGAAGGATCTCAGGAGTCAGGATGGAGACAATTCCCACTGTCTGGCTCCCCTCTCTTGCCCTCATTCCCCCAGCCTGGGTGCCCCATCATTTTTATTTTCATCCAGCTCTGTTCTGTGCCCACAGCTCTGCTCTGCCTCCATCCAGCCTCCAGCTGGGAATCCCTAGGAACACAGTCATTTCCAGTCTGGGCCTTCCTGGATTAGCTGCAATCTTTGTCTCCACAAGGAAGAGCAGAGGCTCCAGGGACAGCCTTTTGTTGGAGGTTTTAATATATCCTGCCACTTCCAGTGAAGTTTGAATTTCTCTATCTTCATTCTCTCCTGACATTTCCCAAATTTTGTGTCACATCTTTTTTGGATGATCAGCCTTTTTTCCGTCCTTTCTGCTCCTTTCTCCTTTTGGAAAGGTTCCCATCTTGCTGCTAATATGTTTAGTCATCCTGCCATAGCTGGAATTTTTTGCAACATATTTTCCCTGTTACTTACCAGCCAACTTCCAGACTGCCTCCTTAACTTTCAGGCCCCAAATTTTCCAGCCAAATTTCCTGAATTTGTCCATGTGATTTGAAAGAGATTCACACTTACTTTCTTTCCTTCTGCTTCCAAATGATTTTCTAATGGTTTGTCAGCACATTTATTCCCTGTGACCACCTCAGCAGCTATAACAAGTTCACCAAGTTTTAGGATTCTAAGATGACAATGAATTTGTTGGGTTGGATCCCATCTGAAGAAACCTCATCCCATCCACAGTGTGATTGTTTTCTGATCTCCCCCTTCCTTTGTGTGCCAGGAGATCCTGGGCTGCCCTCCACATCTGGCTGCATTCCCAACACTCCCAACTTCTGTGGTTCAAACCAGTGTCCAACACGTTCCCACTGGAAATCCTCCCCCTGCCCTTCCCTATTCTCTGTTCCTCACCTGCTGCCGTTGTGTGCCCTCATAATTGATTGAAATGTTCATTATATGATCTCATCTGTGGGTTTTTCCCTTCTTTTCCAGGGAATGAGGCAGGTTTGACATTTGCTTCCAGAGCCTTTCCAGTGCTCCCACACCACTGAAATCACTCACCCTAAAAAGCACTTCTTTAAGTGAGCATTATCAACGAGCTGCCATCGATGCCTCCCTCCTGATTAGCGCTAATGAATCTAATAGGCTGCTGTTATCAGTATCCTTGCACATCATATGGTTTATTGATGGACTTGGGTGCCTATTTGCTCTAATGAAAACCATGGAATTGCAGATCCATCATGCCTAAGTGGTGATGGAACCCAGAGCCAGCTGTAATTGTTGATTCCTTCGCTGAGAAGGGGATTTGAGAAGCTCTAACTACAAAAAGCCACTGAGTTGTGGGGTTTTTTTTCTCCTAATAAATAACTCGCTTTCCCATAAAGGCAGAAAATTCACACTGATGAAGGAAAATAAATTTTCATGTAGGGCATAATTAGCTAGTGGGACTTGTCACCAGGGAAAGTTGTTCAGCTCGAGAATGGGAGCGACGGAAAAAGCTCAGGGATTAAATGAGTAGTCAGAAGGTCACAGGCACAGCTCTGGCTGGAAGGGCTTGGGAAGGGACACAGAGCTGCACTTCCCAGGTTTGCTGCGTTCTCCCACAGGTCACAATGAGCCTTCAGCTGGGGCAGCAAAGACAGAAAATCTGGTACCACTTCATAAAGTTTCTGGGGAGAAACAAGGTCAGCAGCCTGCTGAGCATCTGGCAACACTCAGAGACCCCCATTCCTGTCCTTTCAGAGTCCCAGGATGGTTTGGGTTGGAAGAGACCTTAAAACTTCTCCAGGGTCACCCCCTGCCATGGGCAGGGACACCTTCCACTATCCAGGTGGCTCCAAGCCCTGTCCAACAGCCTTGGACACTTCCAGGGATCCAGAGGCAGCCACAGCTTCTCTGGGCCACCTGTGCCAGGGCCTCCCCACCCTCACAGGGAGGAATTCCTTCCCAATATCCCATCTAACCCTGCCCTCTGGCAGTGGGAAGCCATTTCCCCTTCTTAATTCTTATTTAAATACCACATTCCCCTGTTCATAATGAAATAACTTCCTTCAATTCCCTATACATTAAAATGAGTTGTTAATAATCCTTATCTATAATGTTAACTCAGCATTCAGTATTAGAATAAATGCAATAAACAACTGGCATGTTTCAGAAAATTGGGCAGTTTCAGCTGAATATTTTTTAACCTAAAGAAAACCTTGGGGTCTTTGCAAAATCTGAACTTTTTCACACTTTCTGTAAAAGTCAGAACCATTTCCCACTTTTTTCCCACCGAGTACTGGGTGCTGACAGTTTTAAAAAAGGGGGTGATTGTCAAGGCTGAATTAGATTGGATCAAAATGTGTTTCCAGTAAGGACAGGGGGGCTCAGGGGTCACTGCTGTGACTCACATGGTCAGTGCAGGTGTGGGGGGTTCAGGTAATGCCTTGACCTGTGTCCAGCAGGAATTGCAAACCCATTCAGGCTGTCCACGCACGTTTCTGGCTGGGTGACCACCAGCACCAGGTTTGAATGCACCCATGACTCTGAGGATGTTTTTTCCTGCAAAGTCAGAAACTCTCTGGGCAAATCAACCTGTGGCTGTCATTCCAGAGGGAGACAGTGAACAGCCTGCAGGGACAACGCCTTCATCCAGCTTTCTCCTGGCTTTTCCTCTGATTCCTGGTATTCCACAGGCTGTGCTTGGCCCTGGGGGACACACAGGGGACCTCCAGGTCAAGCCAGCTGTGCCACATCTGGCGGGTGTCCGGGCTGCACGGAGTAACCCTGACATCTAGTGGCCTCCAGAGCCCGAGCCCTGCCCATCCCGAGCTGGGTGGAGCAGGGAGGAGCAGCAGGCACCCGCGGGCCCCTTCCCATGGATGCAGCCAACAGCTCTTCCACAGGGCAGAACAAAGTGTGGACAACCAGCACCACCCTGAGGGGTGTTATTAATAAATTAAGATATGTTGCTAATGAATTATTTGGACCCTGTTTTGTGGGGGTTTTTTTAACCAGGCTGTTGGGTTTTGGTAGCCTCAAAGTTGAGCTTGCCCTGGGAACCTTGCCCAAGGGAAGCTTTTCCATGGCCTCCTTGGGAATACAAAGTGTGGGACAATGGGTTTCACCAAAGACCTGTGCAGCCTCCTGTGTGCTGGAAACACTCCAGGAGCAGGCAGGAGGAGGTGGCAAGGACAGGAAGTTTTCAGTGTGACCTCTTCCCATATTAGTGCTTAAAATTCCATTGTAATCGAGAGCAGAGGCCCCAACCTCCCACTCCTGCAGCCAAGGTGGCTTTTGGAGGAGGGATTACATCACACTGCCTTCTCTGAGCAGGAACACCCTCTGCCTGCTATCCATGGGAATGATTCTGGGAGACCAGGGAGATCTGGCTGCCCTCTTGCAGCTGATCAGCAAAACAATGTCTCAGTTCAGTGAGTTTTTGGTGTCCCTGTCCCCTGGCTGTGCCACCCAGCTGGCTGTCCAAACCCTGCTGCCACATCCCCCAGACCCTGATGCAGCTGGAAATCCTCCCTAAATCCCCCTGAGCAACAAAATATCCCAAGGGGGAAAACACCCAGGGGCAGAGGCAGTGAGGGTGATGGGAAACGGGGGCAGGTTTTACTGCACCCCTCCCACCGATCACAGCAACACTGGCAAACAGAAATGCAAATCCTGCCACATCCACGGGGTGAAGGAATTCACACAAAAGCAGCTTGGGGAGCAGCAAAAATCAGGGAAGAGTCATCCCGGAGAGATTCCCGAGGGCTGCTGTCCCTGTCCCTGGTGCTGGCACTGCAGCAGCCCCAGGGGGAGCTCAGGGATACCAGGCACACTTCTGGCACCGTTTGTCCCTGCTGACTCCAGATTTTCCAGCAGTGTGGGAAAGCCTTGATCCCCACATTTCTGGGCAGTTCCAGGTCTTTGCCCCTCAGCACTGCCCACCCTGGGAGCCCCGGGTTTGGCACTGATCCCATTCCTCCAGCTGGGCAGGGCTGCTCTGCAATTCCCAGATGCCAATCTCTGTGCCCAGGTGTCCCATCACGGAGCTGCTGGAGGTCAGGCAGGCCTGGTGATGCCTTGGGAAGGCTGACCTGGAACAGAGACTGAGCAGAGCCAGAGAATAAAGTAGGGATTTATTGAAAGACCTTTAAGGGTGCACCTTGGGCAGGACAGGGCTACACCCAAGGTGGACCCAAATGGTCACAAAATGGCTGACAGGTCACAAAATCTTACATTTTTATAAGTTTTGGTCCATTTGCATATTGGGATTTAATTGTCCAATTACAGCTTCAGGCTGTGAGCTCCCATCCTTCTTGTTTTGTCTCCTCAGCCCACCCTTGTTTGTGCTGTTGGGCTGAAAGCTGTCCTTGGTGTCCAGCAGGACAAGGATTTGTTTTGTGTCCCTGCTCTGTGCAGAGAGCTGAGTGACACTGTGAGCTCAGAGCTGCACCCCTGGGCAGCACAGAGTCTGAAATACAGCAAAGCTCAAACTTAAGGCATCACTGGGGTGGGCTGAGGTGGAGCACAGCTCCTCATGTGCACTGTGACACCCCTGTGCTCATGGTAGTCACCCATAACCCCTCCTGGACATCTCAGGAATCCTGGATCCTGCCTCCTTCTCCTGCTGTAGCCATTGGGAGAACAGGCACCAGCCATGGGATGGACAGACAAACTCCTGCCACCCTGTGGCTTCCACCAGCAGTTTTGGGACATGCAGACCTTGTGGGTGCATGAAATGTTGCTTGGACAGACACCCCTGGCAGCATTCCTGCGGTGTTGGTGCTCCTGCTGTGCTTAGGTCGTGGAACTCACCAGAGGATGTGAGATCCTGGTGCTTTGGCACAGGGAAAAGCTCCCCAGGGGAAAGCAGGGAGGAGTTTGCCTGTTTTCACAGAATCCCAGGATGGTTTGGCTTGGAAGGGAGCTCAGGACCCTCTCATTCCATCAGAGGGACACCTTCCACCAGCCCAGGTTCTCCAAGTGCATTTGGAGCATGTGAGGATGGGAACGAGGATTTGCTCCAAGCGCTGCCAAAGGATGCAGTGGCCAGGGGTGTAAAAGCTCTGCCCCACACCTACTGTCCCCTCTGAGGTCCCCAGGGAGGGATCCCACAGAGAATTCCCATCTCCCCACTCAATACAAGCCTTTCTCCGTCTCCTCCTGCCATCCCCCTTCCCTGGACAGAATATCCCAGGATTTTCCATTCCCTTCCAGCTGTGTTTACAGTCACAGGATTCCTCCCTCCTCCTGAAAGTCACTCCTAGAGTGAAATTTGAGGTTGTAAATTATTAAAATGTTATCAAGAGTGTGGAGACGTGTCCATTTTTTTTTTCCTGGCGGTGAAGAAGCTGATGTATAATTCAATTTTTCCCCCACGCTTTCTTCAGTAATACTTAAAAACTTTCCATGCACACACACACACAGAGGCAGATCCAAACCTTATTTCCATTTATTTCAAAGTCTCTTTGGGCCAGAGGCTTTATCTTCTCTCTTTCTGCTCAGTGCTGAGAAAAGTTTGGGTGTTGTCATTATATGAATAATATATAATAATAAATTCAGCATGCTTCCTTTCGGAATGTTTCTTCATAAGAATTGATTTTGAATGTTTTTTTCTGAGAGAGAAGAAGCAGGTGAGAGCACATATATGACGCACAATTATTACTGTTCTCTAATAGACAGTGCAAAGCCAGCTCCAATTTACAGTTTCCTGACAGGATCTCCTTAAATCAAAACACAACCCTGTTTATCATTTCCTAGATTTTAATTCCTGGTGCTAAAACTTCCTTGGCTTGTGGCTAACAGGGTTCAGCTTTCCTTCAAACAGAAAGGAAGCAAACTTTTCCTTTTCCAAGCTCTTCTTTTCTCTTACATTTAAGCAATTTTAGAACCTTGAGGGATTTCTGTGCTCCCAGGAAAAAAAAAAAAGCCTTGGCAGATTGACAGAGCAGCTGAGGTCAATGGTGGCCTCTTGGAAACACATCCAAACTTAGTCCCAGCCAAGAGCTCCTGGAAAAGCCAGGTCGCTCCATCCCTGGAGCTCTTTTTTGGTGACTGGAAACCTCCAAATCTGGGCTCTACCCAAGGGGGAAACTCAGTGAAGAAATGGGAAGGAGGAAAGAGGGCAGAAGCATGAGGGCTGAGCAGTGGGAGAGGGCTGGAAAAGCAGCAGAGGAGGAGATGGGGTGAGGTTCAAAGCCACAGCCAGCCTGGCCTTGGACACTGCCAGGGGTCCAGGGGCAGCCACAGCTTCTCTGGGCACCCTGTGCCAGGTTGAACCACCCTCACAGCCAGGAATTCTTTCTCTTCATCCCATCTAAACCTCCTCTCTTCAAGATTAAAGCCATTCCCCCTTGTCCTGTCCTTTCATCACTTGTCCAAAGTCCTTCTCCAACACCCCTGGAGCTCCTTTATGCACTGGAAGGTGCTGTGATGTTTCCCTGGAGCCTTTTCTTCTCCAAGTGAATGTCCCCAGGTCTCCCAGCCTGGCTTCAGAGCAGAGGGGCTCCAGCCCTTGGAGCATTTCTGTGGCTTCCTCTGGACTTGCTCCAACAGCTCCAACATCCTTCTGATGTTTGCCCCAGGGCTGGAGGCAGCTCTGCAGGTGGGGCCTCACCAGAGCAGAGCAGAGGGGGAGAATCACCTCCCTCAGCCACTGTCACTTCTTTATAATAACTTATAAATAATGTATAAAATACATCATGTGTATAACGTGTATCCTGCACAATATCCAGCCTCCTGCATGAGGTGGTGGAAGCTCTTCCAAGGGACTCACCCTGCCCATTCCTGGAGTTCTCTTCCTGCACCAGTGAATTCTATCCCCAAAATCCTTTTGGTCCTGGCAGGGAGATCAGTGGTAAGGTGCAGTGCTATCCCCCCAATCCAGTGCTCCCCACAAAGCTCTAATCCACTCCTGCAGCTGAGGAAGGGCTTTTCTCACCCTTCTGCAGCTTTTGCTGTGCTCCAGGACCTGGAGCTGCACCTCTTCCAAGCATTTTGGTGGCACAGCTTCCCAGAGCCGCTTCGTGGGCTGGCACATCTGGCTCCAGGAGCCCAAGCAGCATCCTGGAGGGAAGCTGGAGCATTAGCAGAAGCATTCCCATCACACATCTGGCACCTCTGGCACTTTGGGAATGTTAAGGGGATCCTAATGTGTGAACATGACCCAGGAACACAGTTCAGAGTGAAATGTCGCCTGGTAAATGCTCTCCTGATTTGGGTTGAAGAGCTCAGAAACTGCCAGAGAGCTCCCAGCAAACCCAGTCTCTCCATCCACAGGCAGCACTGCACTGCCAGAGGCTGGGAAACCTTGGGAGAGGATGATAAACAGGGCTGTGGATAATGGGGAGTGAGCTGTAGACAGATTTTTGAGCAAAGAGCGCCCAGGGCACAGCTGGGGAGGGACAGCTCTGAGCTCACCCTGACATTTGTGCCCCTTGTCCACGTTTCCAACAAGAATCTGACTCCTCCTCCAGAGGGAACTTGTAGCAGAGTGGGTGAGCAGAGGAGGCGCTCAGCTGGCTCCAGCAGCCAGGGGCACCACCATCAGAGAAGGATTATTTCTGAAGGATTGGTTTCTCTCCCTCTAATGGAAACCAATCCATTGAGGGGCTTCTCACCTCGCTGAAATAACAAAGAGGCTTTTTAATGCATCCCCCAGCCTGGCTCTGCCTTTCCCATCTCCTTAATGAATCTTCCAATATATGATGGGAACTGCAGATAGAGATCAGCAGCAGGCTGGGGCTGCAAACCCATATTCCTAAATAGATATTTTTCTGACCCAAACAGGTCCCTCCTCCTCGGAACACTCTGTTCTTCCCCCAGGTGGGCTTGCAAGGAGAAGGATACAAATAGCATGGATCAAGGAAAGGTTTGGGATGGAAGGAACCTTAAAAATCCCCAAGTCCCAACCCTTACATTGATGCCAATCATTAATTTCACTAATTGCCTTCCTGTTTATGGAACACAAACTTGGATGCAGACTCAATCTAAGAATTTAATTACGAGCAGAAATCACTTTTCCCTGCTGAACTTGGAAATTTCAAGTCACCTTTCAGGGAAAGAAAGCAAGTATCTTTCAATTATTTGAAGTTTTAAAATTATTTGTCTTTTTTCCCCGCCCACTTGCTGCCTTTCTATTCACTCTTGGAAGTGATAAAAGAAATATTTAACCAGAGCAGGAGAGGCACCACAAGCACTGCAGCCGTTCAGCCTGGAGAGGAGAATGAGAAGTGATTTGATTGTGAGGGAACATGAGCAGTAATAAGAATTTACAGTAATTTCCTAGAAGCAATGGGGATGGAGTGTGATCCTCTGCTAAAGCCCAGCAAAGTTAATATTTTTAACTCAGAGCCTGCTGCTGGAATGGCAGAGGAGGAAGGAAGCTGACTAAAACCCAGTGCCAGGTCTGCTGTGTCCTCTCAGCTTGGAATTGAGCTCGATTTCCCCTCGAGGTCCAAGGCTGCTGTGCTGAGGCCTGTCCTTCTGCTTGCTCGTAGGAAAAAAAAAATGCTGATTTATGGCCGTGGACTCGCCTCAGAGTGGTTTACCCTGATATCTGCTTCCCAGATAAGTGGATAAATGGGATAAATGGGATAAATGGGAGTTGCTCCTTGTGTGCAGAGCCCTGTCAGTAAATATGCATTATTGCTGGGATTAGCCCGAGGAATGAGAGGCATTGCTCATGCTTTGCTCGCTGCACACTTGCCCTAATTCACTCCTAAAAGCCCGTCTGTTTAAGTGAGCTGGTGGTGCCTGCTAATCGATAGTTCCCACGAATCCCCACCCCAGCCAGGCACACCAGTGGCTGCCCTGGGAAAGCTGGAGAGACCCTAAAACCAATTCCTTGTCTAATTGGTGCTTACCTGGGGCTTGACCCCAAAATCTGACCCCAAGGCACTACCTGGCTGCCCTGCACTTCCCCAGCTGTCCCTCCACTCTGTCCCTGCAGGGCAGGAGATTCCTTACTGCCCTGAGGCTTTCAGGGATGGGATTTGAGACCCCCAAACCTCTGCAGGAGGGCAAACCCGGCACCCCCTCAGATTATGGGTTTGGCCCCAAACCCCAGTGACGCTGTTCCAAACAACAACGACACAGACTCCCAAGTTCAGACGCCTAAAATGACTCTTTATTTTAGGGATATGTCTCCCTTTTATACTATTTTACACAGACCAATTTGATTGGTGAGACAGAGGCAAACCTCTTCAATCACATTGGTCAAACCAGAGGGATATCAAGGAGAAGCCCCTCCTGTGAGAAAGAATGAATAACACAGGTACAGCTACAAAAACATTTCTCTCGTTTACAGGAATCTCCTGGGGAAAAATATTTCAGAAAACCAAAACATCTCAGACATGAAATCAGGGCTACACCCCTGGGCAGCCATGCTGCTGCAGAGAGGGTCTGGGGGTGGCAGCCCCAAAATGCAGGTCTGGGGGCATGGCCCTGCTGTGGCAGGGACCTGTGGGGCCCCAGGGCTGCCTTGTCTCCAGTGGCCAGGCGTGGGCTGGAGCCTCGGGTAGCCATCCCTGGGTCAGGAGGATGGTGCTGCCAGGGGAGCTGGGGCTCTGCCGGGGACCCTCCCCACCCCAGACTGATGGAGACTCCTCAAAGATCCCTGTTCCTAAATTGCCAGAGCATCTGCTTCATGCCAGGAGCAGGAGGGGATGGGATTTATTCCACGGGCCACAGTTGGGAACGTTTTGCTGCAGACAGGGAAGCTGCTGCTGCTGCTGCTGCTCCAAAGCAGCTCTGCAGCCCCAGGAGCAGCACAGACCCCTCTGTGCAGCTGCAGCAGCCTCAGCCCCGGCACCACAGCCCTCCTCTTCTCCAGGTGAGCCCACAAACAGGCCACTGTTGTGTTTACTTGGGGATTTACAGGGATTTCAGCCACTCAGCTGTAGCTATTTGTCACCAAGGGCTGCTGAGGAGGTGAGTTCTGTGTGCTAGAGGCCACAGGGCTGCTGCTGCTGCTGCTGGAATTGCACTTCGGCAGTGTGAGGGCAGGGAAGTTACTCCCTGCTTGTGAAAGAGGCAAAAATTAATCTAATGTTGCTGCAGACCTAAGGAGAACCCGGTTTTTTCCTCCATCCCAGTACCACGTATGTTTGCACAGCCTAAATTCGATGTCCCTGCCTCTGATGCCTTGACAAGGAACAGTTTGTCAAAGGAATAAAGCAGCTTTGGAGAGCCAGACCCAGCCACAAACTTCCTTTGAATGCCAGCCTGTGCTGTGTTTGCTTCACTTGTAAAAGCCTGGTTTATTTGCCCACTTGAGCTCCTCAGTGTAAATATTTGCCCTTTCTTGTTGCACTCATTAAATCCTCAGGATCAGAGCTGGATGTGAGTCGGGGAGCTGTGCTGGGCTGTGGGGTTTGCCTGCCCAGCCCTCGGGTCAGACCGTGTTTGCTGAGCTGCTCAGCACATTTGGGGCCCCAGAGCCCCACTCAGGGACCCATTTCCTTGTTTATTCCATCGATTTGGGTCTGTGTGCTGAGAAACCCATACTGAAAATTTCCTCATTCCAAGGCGGGTGTGAGCGGGCAGCGCACGTGGGCTGGCAGGGCCGGCTGCTCCTGGGCTTTCCAACCAAACTGCACCTCACAGGACACTCAGCAGCCTCTTGGAGGCTCTCCTAAGGGAAAAATCTGGGATTAATGAGAGAGAACCTGCTCAAGGCCAGGTTGGACAGGGCGTAGAGCAGCTTGGGGCAGTGGAACGTGTCCTTGTCCATGGCAGGGTGTTGGAATGAGATGAGCTTTGAGGTCCCTTCCAGCCCAAACCAGTCTGTGACTGTGAAATCAAGCTCAGGATAAAACATTTTGGTTTGTCTGCTGATTGAGGGGAGAGGGAAATATTATGGAATCATATTATGGAATGGTTTGGTTTGGAAGAGACCTTAAAGCTCATCCCCTTCCAGGGACACCTTCTACAGACCAGGCTGCTCCAAGCCCTGACCAACCTGGCCTTGGACACTTCCCTTGCTCTGAGCACTTTCTGCCTTTCCCCACCCAGTCCACATCCCTGTTTCTTCACTGAGGAACAGTGAAATCATTCCTGGGGTCAGCGGGAATAAGTTCAACACCACATCCCCCTTCCCAAAACCCAGTGGTGCCTCCAGGGTCAGCAGGATCCATTCATGGGATCAGAGCAGAGACACAGACCTGTGTGACACCTCTGCACAAAGGCATGAGAAACCCAGACACCTTCCAGCCCACGGTGGGTTGATTCTCACACCCAAAGGAATTCCCAGCTAATTTTCCCTCCTTTTGGAGTGGGCCACCAACTCACTCCAATGGCTACAAGTGATCCACGGCAGAGCGTTCCCAAAAGGGACCTTGCTACAACCAGATGTTTTAAAGGAGCAGCCCCACTTTAGAAAGGGAAAAATGCCTTTTCCCCAGAAAAGTCCTGAGGGAATGCAAGATACAAGGCACTATCTGGCACCTCTGAGCTCCTGTTGGAACACTGTGTCCAAACCAGCCTGAGCAATGTGAGATGCTGGAGCTCACCAGAAAACATTAATTAATTCTTCTTTAATTCTGAAATTTACCTGGGAAAAAAAAAAAAATAGGTCTATTTTCCCCTTCTGCAAGCACAGATTCCTTTCTCTGATGTAAAGTTTTGCTTACAATAATTTGCAATACAGAAGCTCTGCCCAGAAGCGCCTGTGAAGCCCAAAAGCTTTGTTTAACCTCAGCAATAGCAGAGCTCCAGACCAAGATGGAACATTTGCACATCCCAGTAAAGTTTTCAGCACCAATGGACTGCTCCCTTCACAGCCTTCTTCTCATCTCTCTCTGCCAAACCACCTCCCAACAGGAGCTCCCATTCCCTGACTGCCTGGGGGTGCCTCTGCCCAAATCCATGGGACAAGTGAGTGTTTCCTACAGAAATACACCTGAGAACATCTTGGATAATTCATTTGATGATAGGAATACTGATAAATGGGGAGGTAAAGTGCAGAAGCACCCAGGGAAGAGAGGAAAGCTCTTTTGGAGGGTTGGAAGATGCCCTGGTTCCTCCTGGCCTTCTCCCAGGACACATCCATTGCTTTCCCTCTCTCCAGCAGCACCAGGAGCCTGGATTTTCCCTCATTTGCCATTTGGCTTTCCCGAGAGCTCCACTCAAGCCTCCCTCCCTTCCAAGCCCCCATCACTGCTGCCCATACCTGTTGTGGTGCACCCCACAACCAGGTGGGTGCTTCCATTTTATGAAAGGGGTTTCAGTTTCACCCCTTGTAAGAGCCTGAATGAGGAATAGAGACCCCCAGGCAGCTCTTTTACAGGTGCTGTTTATTTCATAGATTGAAGTTACAGCAGTCATGAGTAACAGAGACAAAACCTAAAAGCTGCCAGCATCAGCTTATGGGCAAAACCTGAAGCCGCTTTACTTCTGGGTACAAAGCATTATAGTTTCTTTACTGAGCATTTTAATACACAACAACCAATCAAACACAATACCTTTACCATATTATGTTACAGTTTAAGCTTGAAGTTGTTTTTCTGTTTTCTTGCAGTGGAAAATTCTTCTTACTTGGTAAAAATATGGGGTTTGTTTGCCTGGGTTTTTCCTGAGATTTATCTTTACTTGGTAAAAACATCTTTTTTGTTTGCGATCAACATATCCTTTCCTCTAGCCATAAAACCTCCTTCCAACTCGACTTAACCTTTGCTTTCTTAGTTGTCCAATAGCTACTGGCTCAGCAATTCCTAACTTAAACATCTTCCATTCTTCTATATCAAAACTTGCTTCCATCTCTATTCCACTCTAAGGTTCCACATTCAGAGAGCTTTCTGTTAAACCTTCACATCTGTGAAAGTTTTCTTGTAAAACTTCCATCTTTCCCAACAACCCCTGACTTTTAAGAAAGAAGCACCAGAACTTTCTGTTCTTCTCTCACCGGGGTTGTCCCAGTGCCAGCACAGGGGCACTGGTTGGGTCTTTGAGATGTTTCTCAAAACTTGCAGCTGTTTCTATTGGGCAGCAAGCCAGAAAGTCCCTCCTTGATCATTGTATGTTTAGGAACGAGCACAAAGCCCCTCGGTGCTTTTTGGGGTTTCTTAGCAAGGGGTAAAGGGGCTTCGCTACATCTGTGCATGGCTTTTGCTTTTGTTTTGTACAGTTTGTTATTTTCTCTTTAATTAAAACCTTTTGCTTTTCAAAGCACACCTGATCAGCCATCTGGCAAATTATTTTAAGCCATTTCTGTGAGGTGCTGGACACCCTCAGAGTGTGATGAACTCTCGTGGAGCTGAAAACACGCTGGCCCCATGCAGAATTTCATCACTTTCCCACATCCCCACCAACCCCAAACCCACCTTCTTGCCCTGGAGAAGAGCAGAAATGCCCTGTACCACTCAGAGCAGTGCAGGGACACAGCAGAGTCCTGCCATCCCTCCTGCCTTATTTTCCCTCTATTTTCCAAGGATTTGAGGACTCGTGCTCTGTGTTATTTATTGCTGTTACCTTGCCATTGGTGCACATCCTCCTGTGAGATTTTGCTGCTGGTGGCTGGGCAGGAACAATTGATTTTCTCTTGCTACCCCCTGCTCACCTCAAAGACAGGAGAGGTGCTTCCCCTCCAAAAGATGGGGGGTCCTGGACTCCATCTCAGCTTAAAGAAAGAAATTTCCCTTAAGCTGAAGTCATTCTTGGAGCCCTCTGCCCCTCTCCCAGCATTCCCACACTGCCCACAGCAGTTCATTTTTACAGCAGCTGTCCCCAGCCTGCAGCTCAGGGCGGTTAATGAGCCCTAACATTAACCCCTCGGGGCTGCCAGTGCCTCAGAGCCAGCTCCCTCACCACAGGCCCCTGCAGGACCTTTTCTCCATCCTCCTCCCTCTTTGTTCAAAGGTTCTCTTTGCCTTCCAGGCAAAAAGAACCGTTTTAGTGGATGTGCAGACATCCAGTAAAGTTGATTCTGCCTTGTTGAGCAGGGGAGGACATGCAGAGCATCTTCCTGGCCACCAGCTGTGGCCCTTTGGCTCCAGCCCTCCAGATGTTTGCTGGCCATGCATCCCCTCCCAGCTGGTGGTCACTTGTGCACAGGTGTCACCCTGAACTTTTGTTCTTGCTGTAACTGATTCCGGAGGAGGAGAAGAAAAAAATCCCACCTGGCTTTGTTATACTTGTTGGCAAAAAAAATGCCTGCAGAGACCCTTTGGAAGCAGCCTGTCCCATGAAGGCTGAGCTGAATTTTGGTATTAAATCCTCCACTCCCAGCCCAAACCCCCCAGAGAAGGTGTTTCACAGAGGGGTGTCCTGGCCAGCACCATGAAAATACAATTAATTACTCATCCTCTCAGTGGGTGATGGTTTGGTTGTCCTCCATACCCTGAGATTTAAGGTTTCCTCCCAACTCCAGCTAGGTTTTTCTGCTCGATCCAGGCCTTCTCTGCAGGGAAAGGGTAAATTTGGATGCTCCCAGGGTCTTGCAGCAGGGAGGTCCCATGCTGTGCCACACCAGATATTAAACATCTCTGTGGGACAATTGACAGCACCAATTTTGAGCCTTGATTAGGCTCAGAGTGAGTGAAAACTCTTCAGGAGAACCTCTCCCTATGAAGTCTTCTCTCAGAGCCCTGGGAGCAGGCAGAAATGGGAACAGCAAAGACATTCCCAGAGGTGCACGAGCATCCAAAGCCAGTCCTTGGGGTCTGTGTCCATCCTGGAGCTGCTCTGACTGAAGACATGACCTGAGGTTTTCCCATCAGTGCTGCAGCTCCTGCTGCTGCTGGGGCACACTGAAGCCTGGAGAGCCTTCCCACTGCAGCTCTGCTCCCACTGCTCTGACCAGTCCCTGCCTGCACCTCTCTGTCCCTTTTTGGTGGCTTTTCCACCACTTTTCCACTCATGTCACCTCCCTTGGGGTTGGCCTGCAGAGCTCCCCACCCTTGCTGCTGCTCCTGTGGGGTGGGACACCCATCCTGCTTCCATCCCACGCCTTCCCCTGCTGCCTTGGGAAGGCTGACCTGGAGCAGAGACTGGACAGAGCCAGAGAATAAAGTAGGGATTTATTGAAAGGCCTCTAGGGTACACTTTGGGCAGGACAGGGCCCGGCCAGGGCTATACCCAAGGTGGACCCAAAATGGTCACAAAATGGACAAATGGTCATGAGGTCTCAATTTTTATAAGTTTTGGTCCATTTGCACATTGGGATTTAATTGTCCAATTACAGCTTCAGGCTGTGAGCTCCCATCCTTCTTGTTTTCTCTCTTCACTGTCCACCCTTGTTTGTGCTTTTGGGCCTGAAATTTGTCCTTGGTCTCCAGCAGGTAAAGGATTTGTTTTGTGTCCCTGCTGTGTGCAGAGACCTGAGTGACACTGACTGTGAGCTCAGAGCTGTACCCCTAGACAGCACAGAGTCTGAAAAACATCAAAGCTCAAACTTAAGGCATCACCCCACATGCCTGGGGGGATAATCCTTTAAGTGACCGTTTGGGGATTGCATCCCAAAAAAGCCTCGTTGTTATGCAGGAGCACCAGAAGTGCTTCCAGAATTAGCAGCTCCTCCAGGTTGCCCTGTTCAGTTTGAGATGTGCCACTTCAGAGCCCTTCAAAGGCTTGATTTGGGAAGTAAATGGGATTCGGAGCAGGTGAAATGTTTGGTAATTACAAATTATTGGAACACTTCACGTTATGAAAGCCCTTCAAATAATTTTAAATTGCTTTGTACTAATTGTGATCAGTGCTCCATTCATTTCCAAAACCCTCTTCAAACGACAAGCCCTGGGATATTTTGGGAGCTGGAGCCCAGTGCTCAGTTTAAAAAAAAAATAAATTCACAAAAAATTTCCTTTTTGGAGTGCTGCGCTTCTGAAAGAGATGTGGAAAATGCATTCACCAGTTGCATGTCACAGGTTCTTCTGTGTTGCTGGAGCAACGTTCCAAGGCCAATGGGTACAGCTGACACCCTTGAGCAGAGGATATTCCCCAATCACACCACTTGGGGATCATTCAAATAAGAAAGGGAGGATTAGAGAAGAAGACCAGACAAGCGAGTTCCTGGAAGGAAACGCAGGCACTGCTGGAGTGTGGGAGAGTGCAATGGGCACCATTCCCGGGGATCCTTCATCCAGGACACCAGGAAAAGCTTTTCCATCCTCCAAGCCAGCTCCAGCATCCAGGCACCGATTTATATTTCAATAATTGTTAAAAACCTGCCTATGGAACTGCCTTGGGCTTCTGCAAATGGGGCCTTTGGTGGGACATGTTCCTAAACCCTGATGGGAATAGTTGGGTTGGTTGGAGATCTGGGCACCTTGGAGATGTAAGGGTTGTGATGGGAGATTTCTCACCTCTCTGAGGTCTCCTTGTCTTTAGGGCCATGAATCATCTTTCAGGGATGGGATTTTCCCACAAAACATCAAAATCACCCCAAATGATGATTGCAGTCAGTTGAGTGCAGTGAGCTTGAGCTACATGACCCCGTACGACCTGCTTCTATCTGATCCAGAAGTTGGCCAGAAAATCAAATTATTGTCCTCTTAAACTAATAAAACACTTTATTTGCACTATCCTAACTGGACAAAAGTGTTATGAATCACTAATAATAAAATTAAACCATCACATCTCATGGCACGGGGTACCCAGAGAATCTGAGGCTGCTCCACCCTTGGAAGTGTCCAAGGCCAGATTGGATGAGGCTTGGAGTGACCTGGGATAGCGGAAGGTGTCCCTGCCCATGGCAGCAGAGCTGGGAGAGGGTGTTCTTTAAGGCCCCTTTCCACCCAGACCATTCTGGAATTCCATTATTCTACCCATCTAAAGAAAGGGAAAAGCACGCAGTTTAATTTTAGGGGTTTGATCATATTTAAGGATGGCAACAGAGGGAAGACCTGCAAAATCCCAGTGCTACTGGCTCCTCACCCTGCCTCTCCCATCTCAGCTTCTTCTGGATGGTCTTTTCCATTCCTACCTCCCCAGGTGTGACCGTCCCCCCATATCTAGCCCCATGGTATCCCTGCGATATTGTTCATCACTGGAATACTGTTCATCACTGGAAGGCTCTACAGGAACCAGTTCTTCTTTTCCTGTTTAGCAGCAAAGGCCTCTTAATTCCATTTTCCATGTGCTTTTTTGTGTGACTCAGCATCCAATGGGTTACTCCTGTCCTGATTCCCTCAGAGAAAACCTTTTTCCATGGCCAGTGAAAACCTTAATGGGAGCTGCAGTGCTAGGGCCCTTCCCACCTCCTTGCACCTGGAGAAAGCTCCTCTCCCTCCTGCTGCTGCTCCTCTTGATGCTTACATGGCTCATTATCCTCTCCTTTCCCAGGAAAACGCTGAGGGTTTAGGAAGCTGAGGGGTTGAAGTAGCAGACAAAGTCATCAGGCTCCTGAAGGTCCCCTTGGGGAGGCTCCGCTCTAGGTCCTGTCTGGGCCCTGACCCAGGTGGGGAAGGGAAACCAATGCCTTTGCTTCTTTTGGAGTGAGCTGCTGAGACCACCCCTGATGGGTTTGTTGTGCAGTGACCTCACCAGGCTCTTTGTTTCCAAAGAACTGGATGTTTGTCCCATGATCTGTGCCCAGAACTGAGTGGTCACACACCATGGAATGGTTTGGGCTGGAGGGACCTTGAAGTTCATCCAATCCCACCCCCTGCCATGGGCAGGGACACCTCCCACTGTCCCAGGCTGCTCCAAGCCCCATCCAACCTGGCTTGGGACATGTTCCAGAGGGGAAAAGATGGATGGGCACAGATTGACTGCACTTCCAACATCCAATCACCTCTGATTCCACCTTCCCACGTATCAAATCCCACCTCTCCTGGTTCCATGGTTTGCAGCTCTGCTCTGGGAACAGAGAAGAATTCCTATCTATCATCATCTGGATGCCTTGGTCAGAAATGCACCTCTGGGATGATTTTGGGGGGTGTGGGCAGCCAGCCCCAAACCCTGCCACTCTGACCCTCTCTGGCAGCAGTGGTGGGAGTCTCTCTCCTCCTCTACTCAGTTAGAAATTTTCACAAGATTTGCAGGGACTTCATTATCCCAGAAGCCTCATCTGCACTCCCAAATGGTGTTTGGAAGAAGCCAGAGTTTAGCAAGGGTTACAGGAGAGCTTGCCAACCTCGCTGCCTTAAGAAACCGGGCTGCAAACGTGGAGCAAAACCAGCACAAAATCAAAAAACTGCTCATTTACTAATTACAATAACAATCAAACTCAGCCATTAAAAAAGCAGTTAAAGCAGCAAACAAACAACTGCTTCCGCAGTTATCCCTAACTGCCTTTACAAGGCCCAGGTTCTCCAAAGCCGTGAAAATGAATAGCTCAGGATATCATAAATTTTATACTGCTCCCAGAGCGTTCCAGTATTCCAGAAAATGCATCTTTCATCCCCCTCAGCAGCCCTGGCTCCCATGCAGGCTGCAGCCATTCTCTCAGTGTATTTTATAACGCGCACAACTCAAAGCCTCTTTGTAAAAGAAACATAAAAATGATGCATGCGCATATTAAAGACTCATATTTATCAGACTCCAATGTGAGTCCACGTCTGTGCTTAATGTGGCCATAAATCAGCAGCTCTGCCCGTTAAAGAGAGATGAAATCCTGGGATCAGGAGAAGCTATTTATGAACGCTGGAGCCGCTAATCCGAGCGGCGTTTGGAAAAATATTTGTTAAAAAGATTTCCGATCTGAGGGAATCATTGGGAGGATGCAGCAGGAAAGGAGAATGAAAATAAAACCCCACCAATTAAAAAGAGCCAAGGACTTCTAGCTCATGGTGGGTCAGGAGAGGGAAGTGTTTATTTCATATTCAATTAAAGTAGTGCTCTGGGTCTATCACGCTCCTCTGGTGGATGTTTGGGTCTTTGAGGAGTCTCCTTAAAGTCTGGACTACAGAAAGGAAACTCTGTCAGAAGGGGAGTTAGAATGAGATGATCATTAAGATCTCTTCCTGCTCAAACCTTTACGTGATTCTGTTAAAATATCACAAAAACAGCTTTGCACAGAATCCCAGGGTGGTTTGGGTGGGAAAGGACATTAAAGCTCATCCTGTCCCACCCCCTGCCATGGGCAGGGACACCTTCCACTAGCCCAGGGTGTTCCAGCCCGGCCTTGGACACTTCCATGGACAGGGCAGCCACAGCTTTTCTGGCCATTTTGGGCCAGGCCACCCCCACCTTTGCTCATGTTCAAAACTGTTATTTCTTATTTAAAATAAACCCACCAAAATAAACCACATGGAAGTGCTGGATCTGCTGCTTCTCCATGGGGCAAAGATACAGCAGCCTGCCCACCCTGGGCTGCCCTTTGCTGCCAAGGAGCCACCTCCTGCTCCTCATAGTGGCCAAGAAGTGAGTGAGGAGAGGCGTGAGACCGCGGGAAGAAGAACCACATCTCCCTGGGGAAGAACCACATCTGCCCTCATCCCTGCCCCAGCTGCAGGCCCAGGTTTAGGCGACTGAGGGCTCACAGGGAGGGCACAATTACTCCCCCAGTCTCCCCCACAGCCTCTTGCTGCTCATCCCTGTGGCTGTAAGCTCATCAGTATTGAAATTGGTTCATGCATAGCTCCAGTGAGCTCCTCACTCTGAGCCTGCAATGCTCCAAACTCCTGCCCCACTGAAATCGGTTCCAATGCCACGGCCCAGCCATGCAATTTCAGAGAGAGATAAGATATAGATCTGCTGTACTCTGGTGATTCTCTCTCACAAGTGCACCTTGTCAGGCCATAATTTGATATTCTTTTACCATTCCTATAGGGGAGGGAGGGAAAGCCCTTTAATTTAAAAAAAAAAAAAAGTCTTCCCCCTTTTGTTCACTAATGACACAAACAGTAAAATGTTCAGATTACATCAGGGAATGGAAAAGCCTCGTGGAGAAAAGACACTGACAAAAGCTTCATTTTCAGGTAAAATTGCACGAAGCTGAAGCTCCAGGCACCGCATCCTCCTGGTGATGTGGTTTTTTTTCCCCTGCCTTTCATCCCCAAGCATCCCCGTGAATGTTAATCCATTTTACAATAGGACGTTTAGAAGGACTGCAGAGAAATCAGGTTTGATCCGCTCTGATGTCTTCCAGAAATCTCCAAGCAATTTGCAGCTGTGAATAACACACGGGGAGCGTGGGGAGAGCGGGGCTGGCCCCTCAGATGCTGACTGCAGCTGCAGCTCACATCCTGCAATAAAACCATTCCTGATCAGGATGCTTTGGGTGATGTAGGGATGTGTTTTCTTCTTCCTCAAGCTGCTTGATGTTTTTTACACCTGCCTGAGTGACCACAGGAGGAAAAGGGAAGGGGGCAGGATGAAGGATGGTGTCCATAGCAGGGTTGTGCTGGAGGATGGAATGGTCTGGCATTGCAGAAGTGCCAGGTCCATTGTGTGAGGATGCCTTGCCTGAAGGACAGAGTCTCCACATCTCAGTGCCTTCAAAGCCAGAATTGGCGTGTGTGACTCTTCACTGGAACCAGGAGAGCACCTTCACTCGGTTAAAAAAGTGGAAATCAGAGAATCAGAGAATCTTAGAATGCAAAAAATATCCCAGAATGGTTTGGGATTGGAATGGGGCCTTACAGACCAAATGGTTGGAAGGGACCCTAAAGACCATTTAGTTCCATCCCTGCCATGGGCAGGGACACTTTCCACTGTCCCAGTTTGCTCCAAGCCAAATCCAAGCTGGCCTTGGACACTTCCAGGGATGGGACGTCCATGACCGCCTTTGGGCACCCTGTGCCAGGATCTTTTCAAACCAGCACAGGTAGAAAACAGCCTCCATGGCCATAGGGATCCTCAGGGCACCAGCTATAGTGGAGCATTCCCAGGTTTCAGGTGTGGAGGAGGAATACTTAGCAGTGGCCCTATCCCCTCACCACCACCATGGGCAGCCTTTGGTACTGGAATTCCCACACTCACTCTCTAATGTGTTTGCAGAGGAGGGGATGAGCAGCCAGAGAAATTTAAAATCTGGGCTGGTAGAGGTGGTGCTGGTGATGAATGTGGAGAACAACTCCCTGCACTGGGAGTGCAGAGGGGATGACAGGAAAATGCTCCGTGCCCAACACCTACACCACTCTGGCTGCATCTCCCTGGCATTTCTTGTCTTGTAAAATCATGCTGTGGGACCTTTTGTCCTTTAGCTGCTGGCCATAAGGCAAACCACTAAATTTCACTTCTGATCTACAGCTTATCCAGGAGTTTTCTGCAGCCACAGGATGGCCACAAGATCATGGGGCAGAGGAGCAGTGTCCTGCTCATGGAGGAAAAGTAGCCAGGAGCTGCTTGGACTCTTTCCAAGGCCTCTGTGCAGGTTTGGACTGCATAGAGTTTTAAATTCCCTCAATTGTCACGAGATTTCTTGTTCCTTATACCAGGCTCTACTTACCAGGATCATCCTGAGGGTGTTTAGGACTGAAATAGAGGAACTGTAGCAGGATGTCCTGAATTGAGTCTAGACTGGCAGAGAGCTCCTTGAGGGACTCCACCATCACTCTCTCAATCCAGCGGGATCTCTGCTAGCCCAGGCTCAGCTGTCCTTTGGAGAATGATTCCCATTCCCACCCCTCAGGCCCCCAGGCAGTACCTTAGAGCCAAGAAGGGACCAAAGGGGACACAACCAGGGAACAAAACTTCTTGAATGAAGTACAAACCCTCCTGAACCTCTGCACCCTATTCCAGTCCAGGTTCTGGCTCAAATTAGGCTTTAAGAGACCAAGAGGTCACTTCTTGGAGCAACGGAGCCTCCCAGGTTATCCAAGCAGAACCTGCTGCAAGGTCCCACTGCCCCTGAGAAGTGGCAGGGTTGGCGGCTCAGGGCTAGAAGCAGCTTTTCTTCCCCATCTGGAGCTGGAGATTTAAACCTTATCAGTGCTGCTCAAGTTTTTAATGGATATCAATGGGGTAAAGTTCACAGGCAGAGCGGGGATCGATGGGTGGAATAATTCAGTATTGATCGGGGTGCCGGGAGCCGCTGCACCCCGCGATCAATCACAGCACAGATCACATTCCCGCGGCACTCACTCACTCACTCACTGCTCGCCCCGTGCCATGCAGCCAAGGGAGCACATTCCAGAGCCCCAGGCTTTGCAAGGCCTGCAGCAGGCACTACCTGATGGATTTGTTCCCGTAGCTCTCCTCAGACGGGCTCTCTGCCGCTGCCATCCCCTGTTGCAGTGCGCCCCCACACTCCAGCAGGTGTTCCCATACCAGGAAAAGATTTGGGTTTCATTCTTTGTTTCACTTATAAGGAAAAGAACCAGAAACTTCGATGCTCCTCTCACTGTAATTGGCCCAGTGCCAGGACAAAGGCACCTGTTGGACCCTTGAGCTGTTCTTCAAGGAATGTGGCTGTTTTCTATTGAGCAGCAAGCAAAAACCCCTCCTAGATCACTGATTACTTAAGAGAGAGCACAGAGTCTCTCGGGGCATTTTTGGGGTGTCCTGGCAGGTGTAAGGAACCTCCCTGCACCTGGCACAGCCTTTATTCTTTTGTTCTGTATAGTTTGTTATTTTCTCTTTAATTAAACTTTTTTGCTTTTCCAAACCCCTCTGATCAGCCGTCTCATTAATTTTTCATAAGCCATTTCTGAGGGGCTGCTGGCAACCCTCAGAGCTTGATACACCTTCGTGGGGCTTATAACAGGCTGGCCTCATGCAGATACGTATTAATCTCCCTTTTAACCTTTGCTAAGCCTGTTTGTGGCTGAGATTTCTCCCTGAAGTGCTGACAAGGAGAAGAAATGCTCCGTGCAGCTGCCTGGGGAAGGAGCATGTCCCTAACTGCACCAGGAATCCTTCAGTTTGAGGACTGTGTGCCTGGTTTCCCAGCAGAATCACCTGAAATTTGCCATATCAGACTGAAACACTGGGCTTTTTCTCTCAGGTTCCCTCTTAAAACAGAGTTTGGTTTGGGGTTCCCAAGAGAAGGGGATCATCAGGACCAGCACCACTTTGATTGTGATAATATTGATTTTCCTTGCAGGAGCAGGCACAAGGACAATGGGGTAAGAGCTGGACTCGGCCAGGTTTAAGATGCAATGAGAAGGTTTCTAACCACGCTTGAGGTGAGCCCGTCTGGAGAGTAAAACTCACTTTTCGTGTGGGTAGAGCACAGCAGGACCCTGCCCATGTTGAGGTGCAGCCCCCATGACCCAGCTATGCTCCAGAGACACAGAGGGAACACATTCCCAGTGATCCCATGCCCTGCTGCATCCCACACTCCCAGGCAGCACAGCAAGGCCGAGCTCAGCTCACAGCCCAGCCCTAAAGCACATGGAAGTGCACAGTTCCCAGCACCCATGGCTTGGTGCTGGGGATTTTACACCTCATGGTGTGTGCAGGAGTGCTGGGGAGGGGAGCCTGTCCTGGCTGCCATCACCCATCACTGCCTGCTCTCCAGAGAACTTCCCTTCCTGTGGAAGTCAGGAGTAATTTGGTTTGCACACCGCTGAGAGGAAAGCTGGCCCCTCCACCCTGCCTGCTGCAGCCAGGGCTGTGCTGCCCAATTGTTCTTTTTTGAAGAGCATTTGCTGTTTCCAAAGGTTTGAGGGAGCAGGAGGTGCTCCTTCAGTTACTCACTCTGTTAGACACGGATCTTAATGGATGGTATTGATTGGAAGAAACAAAGCAGCAGTTTTCTTTCTCTCTATCCAGGGATTTCTGGGCTCAGATGAGAAGAGTTCGCTGCCTTGTGCTCTAAACAACAAAATACCACATTACAAGATCCCCAGGAGTCTCTCAGGGTAGCACAGCGGCGAGAGAGAGAAATGCTCAAGGTGTTAATGGGATAACAAATTAATAGGGAATGGGATTAGGCAGGGACACAGGCTGCTACAGGGCCTCCCCAGGTCTCTGGTGCTGAGCTGTAATCCGTTCTTGGCACGTCAGCCTGACAGATGAACACAACGGGAACCCAGCTGATTCCTGGAGCCACTGAGATCCCCCATGGCAGCTGGGACAGCAGCAGCATCAGGAGCAGCCAAAAGACAATTTTAGGGGAAATCAGCTCCCGCAGAACCTGGGAAGGCAGCGAGATTCTGTCCTGCAGCACTGGAGAAGTGGGATGGAGCAGCTGGCTTGGAAACAGTTTTAAAATCATTACCTGACTCTCTGTTGTCCCATGCAATTTTGCCATCCATCTGCCAGTCATTTGGGAAGGTCAAGAGCAAGGATGTGCAGGTTTGGGGACCTGAGAACTCACTGCTGCCTCTCTGCTTTGCTGTCACTCACAGACAGCTGGCCCTGGCCACCGACGGTTCCCCCCCAGCTATCCCCACCTGGACACTCACCTGGATCAGTGATCACAGAGGTGAGATTGGAACCCAAAATCGTTATCAGTGCCACCTCCTTGCCAAGAGACCCTGAGTTCCATTTCCAGCTTCAGGATCTTGGATTGGCAGGGGCTCATTTACCAAGAGAACAACCCATCCCTCTCTCATTGCTCTGAGGGTACCGCCCTGGGACAGCTGAGGATTCCTCTGCCTCTCATGAAATATTGATCCCAGGCCTTTGGGATGGGTGAGAGCCCAATATCCCACCATCCACAGGGCTTCAGCCCCTGCTGGCATCAAGACAAAACCAAAAGGGCTTTTGCCAGTGGGAAGAGGGATGTGCCAAAGGAGGGAAGGTTTCAGTGCCTTTTAACCATGATGCTGAATTTTGGTGAGCCATGAGGTTCTGGGGGATAACTGCCTCCCCCAGCCCCGTGGCTGTGGTGCTGCTGGGCTGGGGGTGGGATGCTCTGCAAACCTCCATCCAGCATTCCCTGACAATGCTCTGGCTCTCCCTGACATTGATGAGTTACTTATTATCCCTGGGTTTTATCTTTTGAAGGGCCCCCTGTCTTTCCTAGATCATGTTAACAAGACAGCCATGGAGAGCCGTGGCCCTGGGTGTCTTCATTAGTTCTTCCCAGATTTATGTTCCCTGCCAGCTCCATGCAGAGCTTTGGGCATGGCTGCACAATGCCGGGGTCACCGAGAGATTCCAGAGGTCAGGACCTTGATCCTTTTATTTATAAATGGCAGGGGAGCTCTGCAGTCACTCCAGGGCTCCAGATGGGTGAATGCTGACACCTGCTGGGTGTGCAGGAGGAAGGGCACCTGCACACCCACATTCCAGATCTACAGTGACAGGAGGCACCGTGGGATGGAGCTCCAAGGGATTTACAAAGCCAGCCTTTGTAACGTGGGGAAGGTGGAGACCAAACCCTCAGACCCTCACTGCTTGGGGGTGTGAGAGCAGCGTGGCCTGTGGGTGGATCCCAGTAGGGAGCCCCACTTCCATGGATCCCTCAGAAAATAAGACCCTGGAAACGTTTTACCACCGCCCTGCACTGGAGCTGAACGTGAAGGGTGAGGTCCATTTCCTGTGGATTATACTCAGTGTTCCCAGAGGAAACGGAGCTGGGGACCTGAGGGTGGGGTCCCACCCCCACCCACCTGACCCACACCTGAGCACGGGCTCCCACCACCCAACCACACCTGAGTGGGGTCTCCCATCCACTGGATCCACACCTGAGCACAGGCTCCCACCCATCCAACCACACCTGAGCATGGGCTCTCCCCCATCTGACCCACGCCTACAGGCAATGATCTGCAGAACAGGCTGCAATCCCAATTTTCCTTCCCTTCCCCCTTTTTTTTTTTTTTTTTTTTTTTTTTTTCCCCCAGAACAGGCAGTTTTACATTGTTCACCCCATCCTCACAGCCACCTGCAAGGATGGTGCATCCCCATCCCCTGCCCTGCTCCAGCTGACCCCATCTCTGTGGGGCACCTCCAGCCCCATCCTGTTTTTCCCAGCTGCTGCTGACAGTTGCTCTTGGTTAGCAATGGAAACACCACCACCTTCAGGATTCCCCCACACCTTCCCTCTTCCTCCAGGGAAGCTCCCACACCTCGAGCATGCTCAGCACCAGGTCTAGGGACCAGCAGGTTACCAGGAAAACCACCCCCCATCAAACACTCAGCTGGGAACTCAAATCCCAGCTGCATTCCAATGAATACATCTCCATTCACACCACTGGATCCACATTAATTTGGAGCAGCTGGGGCCAGGCTTGTTCAAGGCTCCTATAAAAAGAGCCTCTGCCTCCCAGCTCCTGCTCTTTTACAGCTCTAACCCATAATTTACTGAGTGAGAGATGACCTAAAAAAATTCCTGGGTAGCTGGAAAATGAGAGGGAGAAAGGAGCCATTTCATTGTATAGGCTACCACTGGCAAAGCCATGCTTGCGCAGGTACTAAAAAAAGGGAAGGAATCTGGGAAGCCACAGTAATAAAGTACAAATTCCAGCATTCAGGAGGCATCATAATGGCTAATGATGGAAGGAAGGGGTGCAGTGGGTGGTGCCGCCCACGTTCCCCAGGAACAGCATCCTTTGGCAATTCAGTATTTCAAAGTCCCCCTGAAGATTTATTAAAACTGACACAGTTGTTCTGGGTTTGAGGAATAATGAGCTCCTCCAAGATCTTTTTGTGAAAAATTAGAGAAAGCCATGAGCCCCATCCATGGCTAAATCTGCTGCAGCACAGGTGAGTGAAATCCAGCAGCAGCTCTTTACTCATGGGCTGTCCTCAGAATTACAGATCTTCAAGGTTGGAAAAGATCTCTGAGATCATCAAGTTCAACCTTGTTTGCTTGATCTCCTTTGCTTTCCTTTGGGTTAGAACCTCCCTGGGAAATGGAAATGGCCCTAATGGGGTTTGTTGTCCCAGCAGAGTGACCCCCTGCTGTCTTGACTGGTGAATTCCTAAAGATTTCATGTGCCTTCCATACTTGAGGATGGAGCTGGAGTGACCAGATGCGATGCAAAGGGCAGAAAAGCAGCCCAAGGCATTCCTTTGGCCCTCTCCAAGTCCTTGTTTAATATTAACAGGAGCACTTCGTGCTTATGTAAGTTTGCACCGTGCAAAGGAATCCGAATCAAGGCGTTATTACTTAATGCAAACACCCTCCCTGCTGTTTCATGAGGTTTAAAAAGGTGATCAAGACTTATTAGGATTAAGGGCTCATTTTAGCTGAATTGATCAGGTGGCATTTAGGTGCAATTTCAGCTAAAAATACAGGCAAGGGATAAGCAGGTTTTATTTCTATATAAAATCGTCTCCTCCTCTCCCTGTGCCATGCACACACGCGGACATGTTCGCACTTACCCTCAGCAGCTCTGCCTGCTTTGGGGCTTTGTGTGCACTGGGAAAGGCTCTGCGGGGAGGGCAGCGCTGCCTCGATCCCATCTGATGGATTTAAACCGCTTCCCTTGCCCTGGCACCGGGGCTGATTGTCCGGAGCCACGTTCCCCGGACTGATTTAGCTGCCAGCGCCGTCGCCTCGCAGTTGCAATCACAGATTTCTCGGAGCCGGCTCTGAAATGTGTCCAGGCGGTGAGGGCTGGAAGATGAGGGGCGGGCTGCTCACGCATGGACCAACATTGCCATCTCACGGTGCAGCGGCTCCTCTGCAGTCTCTGCAGGGATGCTCCAGCTCCCGCAGCCCTGGGTCGCCGGCTCCCAGGGCACGGGAGCCGCTGCGGGAAATTCAGGAAAGCCGGGAAACTTCACTCTCAGCCTCGAGGATGGAGGAGCTTTCCCAGGATGGGCCTCAGGGCACCCATCCCGCGCCGATCCTGCCTCTGTGCCGGCCCCGGCTCTCCCCACTCCCCACTTCTGTTAATTCTCATTTTCTCCAGCCTCACTAATAATTTCCCATGCGGCCCCATATCAAATGCTTTATTGAACTCCAGATAGATTAGATCTACCAAATTTCCCTTGTCTGGAAAACCAATTATCTTATCAAAGGAAGATGTCAGCACAGGCTGGCACAAACTGCCTTTGGTAAACCTAGGTTGCACTTTATCTCATTTTTCTCAGTGCATTTAATTAATGTTTCCTTCAGAATTCGTCCTGCAGTCCCAGGTCAGACTACAAATGGGTTAACACATCCAGAGCTGGATGCTCACTCTTTTCATTACCCTTATCTTCCTCACTCTCCCTATAATCCGGTTGCTTGTAGGGCCTCAATCCGTGCTATTTGACCCACAAAACTTGCTAGAAAGCTCTGCTGTTCTCCCTGCACACCATGTGTCCCTTCCCCCTGAATTCTTGGACAACTAGGGAGTGGCCCGGTCCTGGCAGTTCCCTTTTCTGCCTGTATTTACATATTTCCCTAAAGAATCTTTCCAAGGCTCCTGACCTCCCCTCACACTGGAGATGCACCTTTCTGCTGTCCTGACATTTTTATCCATCCCTGTCATCTGTCTGATCTGGAGATCATGGAATCCCAGGGTGGTTTGGGTTGGAAGGCACCTAAAAGTTCCTCCAGTCCCACCCCCTGCCATGGGCAGGGACATCTTCCACTGTCCCAGGCTGCTCCAAGCCCTGTCCAACCTGGCCTTGGGCACTTCCAGGGATCCAGAAGCAGCCACAGCTGCTCTGGGCACCCTGAGTCAGGGCCTCACCACCCCCATTATAATTAATTTCTTCATTTAATCTTGAATATCTGGAGCCAGATTGTTGCTCATGGGAAGGTCTTCCCCATCACTGATGCCATGGACACACAGGAGTTAGTGAGGCCAAGCTCCCCTGAAATTAAGGAACGAAAATAAAATTTTACCTTTTTTTTTTTAACATGATGTGACTGAAATGAGGGCAGTGTGGACTTTGTTCGTCCACTTTGTCATGACCGACCAAGGGTGTGCAGCTTTAATGATTCCATGTTATTCCAGGGCAAAATCCTGGATTCTGGATATGCTGAGATTATTCTGGGATGGCAGCAGAGCAATTTGCCATACCACCAGGGCCAGAAATTGAATTTTTGCCCACCATTTGGAGTAAATATCCCCTCCAGCCATCAATGGGTCCTTTTCCTCATAGCCTGGGAAGCTGAGGATGCTCACAGAGATCCTCTTTGCTGCTCCTCAGGCCTAAAAAAATCCTTGGAAAATGCAGCCTTCCCAGCAGTCTGCTAGCTTTGTTTTGGCAGATGCTCAACCAAATGTTACTTTTTGGCATGGTGGGATCCCATCTTTTTGGAATCTATCTTCTTGGCCTCGTGTCAAAATGTGCTGACAGCTCGGCTGGGCCTCTTGGAAAAATCTTGGGTTGTTCCCATTTCGTATTTCACAGCCCCATGGCAGCTCTTGGATCACGGGGAAAGGGAGGTGGGGATGGAGCCTGGTGGAGCCAGGGAGGGGACTTAGGGGGATGGAGGGTCTCTGAGGGACTCTGCTTTTGCCACAAACCCTTCTGGGATGGTAGGGGACACCGGGCTGCCCCTCCTGCCTTTACTCTGCTTGCCAGACTCCAGTTTTCTGGAGGAAAGCCATCAATCCCAGCCCACCCCCTGCACCCGCTGGTTATCCAGATTTCACCTCCCAGTGCATGACTCCTGGTCAATTGCTCCATCCCCTCTGCTCTTTGCAGCATTTTCTGGCCAGGAATGCAGGGAGCAGCAGGGAAGGGGCCCAGGAGCAGGGAAAGTTCCAGCTCCAAGGCTCAGGAGCCAAGAAGGCACATGGTGGCCATGGGGACAAACTGGTGTGATAAGGGGGCTGGAGCAAACAGCCCTGCTCCATCCCAGTGCTCGTTCCCTGAGCTCTGTTCTCCTTCCCTTCCTCTGTACACAGAGAGCAGGAGGCTCTGAGTGCAGGCAGAGCTCCAAGAAACTAGGACAAACCTCAGCAAAGTCATGTGCCCCAAACTAAATCTGCCTGAAAAAAACTCACCCTGACAGTGTTTTACACCAACTTATAATGACTTTCTTTCTGTTCTGATTGTTGCTGTTGTTCTGGTTAATACCTTCCTCGCTTAAAAACCCCCGAACATGACCCCATGGCAGCCACGACACAAATACCATTTGCTTGGATTATTCCTGAGGTGGTTCCTGTGCTGCAGGCACCAAGTGCTTACAATCACTCAGTACAAAATGGAGAAATATATTCCAATAATAACAATAATAACAGCATTTATTATTTTTGAAGTATGACTCTGATGAATTCATGAATATAGAAAGCTTTTGTTGCTGGCTGCTGCTGGAATCGAGGAAGATTTTCTGATGGAATTTTTCTGGAGGTTTCTAATGCCATTGCTCCAGATGTGCATCCATCACCTCTCAGCATCTGATTCCTGGCCCCACTGGGTCTTTGGAGCACAGGAGGGCAGATCAGCCTAGGGCACCTCACCCTGCTCAGGGCACTGTGCTGACAGTATCCCACAAAATCCCTGGATAATTTGGGTGGTGTAATAGATGTATTAGATAAATTCGTGTATAAAAGACTGTAATATGAATTAGGCTACTAATAAGAAGATACCCAAAGGCGTCTCCCAAGATTCCAGAATCCATAGAATCAGCAAAGATATTAGCAACTGAAACGACAAGGCCAAGCTGGGAGATGGCCCATTCATCAAAGGGTGGACCCACCCCCACTTCACAGATCTTCAACATCTGATATCAATCTTGGTGGAGATCCTGGGACAATCGGAACACCCCTCCCAAGATGAGTTTCAGGAAGGACTTTCAAAAACTCTTTTCATACCGACGGAACTTCTTTTGGAAAAATTGGGAAACACATGCATACCTGGACTTTCAATAGACTTTGCCTTAGGGTGAAAAATCTGTATAAAACCCCCAGTCTGAAACCTGGCCAGTGTGGTCGAGTTCGGAGGGTACCTTTGTACCGCCACTCGATTCACCCAACTCTCGATCGATTGTTGTCCCCTTTTTATTGTGGCTTTGATTTCGGTATTGGAAATTTTATTAAATAAATCCTGCTACTTTGAATTGGCCTCTAATCATCTATAACAGGTGGGAAGGGACCTTAAAGCCCATCCAGTCCCATCCTCTGCCATGTGCAGGGACATCTTCCACTGTGCCAGGTTGCTCCCAGCCCTGTCCAACTTGGCCTTGGAATGGGGCAGCCACAGCTTCTCTGGGCAACCTGTGCCAGGGCCTCACCACCCTCACAAGGAGCAATTTCTTCTCAAAATCTGATATTTACTATTACTTACAAATGTTTGTTGTGTTATAAGAAACCCTTTTCTTATAGGCAAAACAACCCACAAAACAAATAATATTGAGCTTTTCACTCCCTGGTGTTTCTCTTTTCTTGGAGCTGGGAGCTCTGTGGGGTCCAGCAAAACCAGCCTTTGCTCTGGCCACAAGCAGAAACCCTACAAATTTCTGGTGAGCTCAGGTTGGTGGGTTTCTTTGCCTTGCAGGGACTTCAGGATTGGCACAACCCAGATCTCAGGGGCTCAGATATAATCTGCAGCAGGTAAACTGGCAGTTTGCACTGGCCCTGCTCAGGGGAAACAGATCTGTTTCTAATGGGAGGAGAAAAAAAAAAAGTGGCTTTGCCTCGTGAGGCTCCCCAGTCCAATGGTGTCGCACTCTGATTTAGCAGCTCAAAAAGCCCTGGTGCTGCAGAGGCAGATTTAGGGGCACCCCTGGCCAACCAAATTCCCTTTGCTCTGGAGGTGGGGAGAGAACTGGGAGGGCAAAAGTGAGAAAATTCGTGGGTTGAGATAATCCCACAGGGGAAGTAAGAGCTGTGCACAAGCAAACAAACCCAAGGAATTGATTCTCCATTCCTGTGGGCAGGTGTTCAGCCATTCCCAGGAAAGCCAGGCTCCATCACATGGACAGGTGATTCAGGCAGGGAAATGCCACCACTCCAAGAATCCCTCTGTTGGGGGTTAGGCTGGTTTCTTTTTTCACCTATAGAATTTTTTCCCAAGGCAAC
>VWYN01021712.1:0-30517 GCA_013400075.1 Hippolais icterina | reverse complement strand
CATCCAATCCACCAGCCCGGGATCCCCCACCGTTCCAGCTTGGTACCTTTTTCGGAGGCCCCCCAGAGACCAGACTTCCCCGGGTTTTGTGAAACCAAGCCCCATCAAGGTCCCTAGTTCTGTTCGCTATTAATTGCTGTAGTTGTTGTTGTTTGTTTGCCTTGTTATACCTATCAGTAAAGAACTGTTATTCCTATCCCCATATCTCTGCCTGAGAGCCGTTTTAATTTTCTAAATTATAATAATTTGAGGGAAGGGGATTTGAATTATCCATTCCAAGAGAGGCCCTGCCTCTCTTTAGCAGATACCTGTCTTCTTTCAAAACCAAGACACCCTCTCTTCCTCCTTTTTCCCCCAGCTCTGTATGGCAAACACAGCCATGGCCATCCCAGCTCCTCTGAGGGAAATGAGCTCCACCCCAGCCCAAGCCAGCGCAAAGATTTTGCTTTACAACTGGCTGTAATTCGGCACAGATCAGCTCCTTACATTCCTTCCTCTGATACTTTTCCCTCCGTGCATTCCTGGCCCTGCCTCCCCGTGAATCGACTGCCAAGCTCTCCTTTGGGAGATGTAACTCTGGGTCTGTTTAGATGAGCTTCTCTCCTTTTGTGTTCATCTGCATGTAAGCTCTAACTGCTTTATTGTTTTCCAGGCACAGCTATTGATTTTTGGGAAAATAACTAAGAAAACATTAATTTATAACTTCCCTGTTGCTCAAAAGGAGCAAATGACTTTTCTACCATATCAACACAATTCTAAAAAAAGACACAGGTTTTCAATAAATACCAAAAGATGTAAATGCCAGGAGTTAAAAGCAGTGAGGAGGATGGAAAACCAAGAGGGTCTGTGGAGGGTGGTCCTCTATAACCAAGATGGTCATGGAATCCCAGAATGGTCTGAGTGGGAAGGGACCTTAGTGCCCATCCAGTCCCACCCCCTGCCATGGGCAGGGACACCTTCCACTATCCCAGTTACTCCAAGCCCTGTCCAACCTGGCCTTGGACACTTCCAGGGATGGGGCAGCCACAGCTTCCCTGGGCAACCTGTGCCAGGGCCTCAGAGCCAAGAATTTCTCCCTAATATCCTATCCATCACTGCCCTGTCGCAGTGGAATGCCATTCCCCCGTGTCCTGTTCCTCCATCCCTTGCCCTCAGTCTCTCTCCACGTTTCCTCTCAGCTCCTTCAGGCAGTGGAAGACAGTGAGGTCACCTGAGACTCTTCATTTTGCCAGGCTGAACAATCGCACATTGACACCTCTGCCTTTCCCCACAGCAGAGGCACTCTTGGAAGTCCATCAGGATGCTGATAGAGGGTGTGCAAGGAGAGGATGGAGGAGATGCTCAGAACAGCAGAGGAAAGTGGAATCTGATCACTGTCTCTCCCTGTTTAAGAGTTTCTTGTTAAAGCTGAGCCAGGCTGGTTTGGGTGATGCTGAGAGTGTGACAGAAATATAATATTATTATATACTGATATTATAATATATAATATTAATATATTTCATGGTGAATGGCAATGTCTGCATGGGGTTCTTGCCTTCAGTTCCTGACTCCTCTTTTGAATCATCCTTTTGAATGGTACTTCTGCCCAGTCCAGGCATCAGATCCAGCCCAGTGGCTGGCTGGGCTCCTGGAGGGCAGTCCCCAGGCAGGAAGTGTCCAAGGCCAGCCTGGACAGGGTTTGGAGCAACCTGGGCTAGTGGGAGGTGTCCCTGCCCATGGCAGGGAGTGGAATGGGATGGGGTTTTTATGGTCCTTCCCACCCACAGCATTCCATGATCCTGTGACCCACGTCCCAGTGAACCCAACCTGAGCAGGCAGACCAGGGGCCAAAGGGGATGGGACTCCTTCCCCATGACTCTGGGAATCTCCTGTGGTGTTTAGTCCCAGAGGCTGCTCTGAGAGTGTTGGATGTGGAGAAGGGAAGGGAAAGCCTGGCTGCCCAGTCACACCCCTGGGAGCTGGGGCCTCCTTCTGCTTGGGTGACACTGAGGGGTGATGCCAGCCTCCCCTGACCGTGCCATCCAGCCCCTGGGGATAGCAGAAGGTCCAGGCACAGGCTCTGCCTCCAGCCTCTCGTTTTTCTGTGGAAAGCAGGCTCCCACAGAGGGCAATGCAGAGCAGCAGCAGCACTTAGGCTGCTCCCTGTGTTCAGTGTTGGTGTGTGAGTGTGAAGCACCCAGCGGCTTCAGCCCAAGCCCCAGCTGTGGGCCAGCTATAGTGTGAGTGACCCTGCTTATTGTCCCCTCAGCAGATTTCTGGGGACTCAAACTCCTGTGCTGGGCTGGCAGGGCCCTGCTGAGGCCGTGGCGGTGGCACCTGGAGCAGTGAATGGTCACAGTCCCGGTGGGATGCTCAGCCTGTAGCATCCAGTGGGGAGCAAAGAGGTTGGCCTCAGTTCATCTGGAATTAAGCAGCAGGATGCTCCAGGCTGTAAGTTTCTGATGGAGTGAGCTCCCTGGAAAAATCTCCTCCTGAATCAGTGCCAAGAGTCTCAGTGAGGCATTAGGGCAATGGGGAGACCTGGGGCAGGACAGGGAAGTTTCCATGTTATGGATAAGATAAAATCCAGGCTGGAACTTTTAATAGCAGCTGCTATCTCTGTCCTGGTATTGCTGCATCCTCCAGGCTCGGCAGACACTTCCCAGTGCCCTGGGAAGGGAGGGAGGGAGGAATGGACCACCATGTAATCACATGGTGATCACACTCCTTTGGGTAGGAGGGGACCCTGAAGATCATCCCTTTGGATGGGCAGGGACGGCACGGAGCTGCGGGATGGGCAGATGGATGTGTTCACCCCCAGAGGAGCTGCCGGCGCTGGAGCTGCTGCTGTGCACCCCAGTTCCCCGCAGGTGACCTGCAAACGATGGCCCGAGGGTGTTTGCCCAAGGGGAGGGTTCCTCGCCCAGGGGTGTGCCGAACCGTGGGCTCCTCACCCACGTCATTGCCCCGGGGATGTTTTTCAGAACTGCAGCGCTCCTGGCGCTTTTACCCGGGCTCTTATCAGCTGATTAAGCCCTGGGTATCTCGCTGCCTTTCCGTGGGCGCTGTTCGCTCTGCCCGCAGCGGCGTTAGCAGCTCTCGCATCCTCCGCCAGCCCCTGCAACAGGAATCGAGTACCCAGGGGCAGGATCTCTGCGCCCTGCCGAGCTGTGAGGGGCTGCCCCCGGAGCAATAGGAGCGCCCTGGGGCGTTCGTGGCTGAGTTTGAGGAGCTGGCTATTTGGTGCCATCACAGGCTGCACGGGGATGCGCTGGGCGGGTTTTGGTGGTTCCTAGCACTGCTGGTGGAGAGAGGTGGGGGTTTGGATGGAAAATGGGGTTTTTGCCATGTCTGCATGGGTGCTGGCAGCACTCGCTGGCCGGACAAATCTTCCAGCTCTCCTTGCTTTTCTGGATATACAGCTTGGCCAAAAATAGGAAGGGCAAGGAAAAGGATGAGGAGAGCTGCAAAGAACCCGATTGCTGTTGGTGGCTGTAGCCGGGGGTCACATCTCTGCTGGGCGCTGTGGTGTCCTCACACGGGCTGAGCAGCTCTGGATCAGGGGGATGCAGTGGGGAGTTTTCTGGGATGCCACGGCTCCACCTCTCCGTACAAATTCTGCTGCCCCAGCACAGATGGCCACTGCAGTTCATACCCCTGAGACTCCAGAGCCAGGAAAGCTCTGGGGGAACCTTTCCAGTCTGAGGTGGGTCACCCAATCCTGTTCCTGCCGCCCCAAGGCATCCTGCTGGGGACGAAGAGAGGCTCTGAGGGATCGGGGAACCCGGGCAGGCACGGGAGCCTGTCAGGCGGTGATTCAGTGTTTTTTGGGAGTTTTTAGTGTAGAAAGCCCAGTTGTTGCCTCCTTTGGAAGCATCCAGAGCACCGATCCCACTCAGTATAGTCCTTCCTTGCCCTACACGAGCCTTCTTTAGCACTGATCTGGACAGAAAGAGAAAAGGCTGAATGTGCAGCAGACCACCCCCAAAAGGTGCCTTTTCCCAGTCCCGCCCATCCTTGGTGACGCCGGCAGAGCCGGGCGCTCACCTTTGGCCGCTGCAGGCCCTGGCGCTGCCCACGGCCGGCAGAGCACAGCCCCAGCCCGGCCTTATCTGGGCATCGGGCGCGCAAACAGCAGCGCGGCTGCACAGCGAGCCATGAGGCTGCGGCGAGCCCTGCCAGGGCAGCACACAGCCGGGAGGCAGCGCGGCTCCTCGGGCTCTCCCTTGCCTCTGGATCCCTCCCATCGGGGCTTCCCTGCAGCCTGCACACCTCTGCTGCCCTTGGCAGCCCTCCGGTGAGTTCTGCTCTATCCCCGAGCCTGTTGAGTTGGAGAATGGGGAGGCAGGTGTGGCACAGCACGGTGAGAAGCCCCTTCATTTGCCTCAGATCGGCTGCGTTAATTAACCTGCCATGAGTCCGATACATTCCTCGCACAGATTTTCCATTAGAAAGCGCTTCCCAAACGTGCCTGGTGTTAAATGTGGCCAAGCTGGGGCTGAAGTGAGTGCACGAGCATCAGCTTGATTGCAGCTGAGATTTCCTGGAGCAAATCCCGTCGAGACTCAGAAATAACCCGGTGTGTGGTCAGGAGATGCTGTTTGTGTGGAAATCAGGGACTGGCCTGGGGCTGCTCCCAGAAACAGGGTGGGTGCATCCCAAAGGCCAATCCCGCCGGCTCTCAGAGGAGAGCTATAGAGAGGGGATGGGCAAGGGGATGGAGATCTCCGCTTTGAACCCCGAGAGATTCCAGGAGCTGTGGGGATGCGGGTTCAGTGGCAGTGGGGGTTGTCAGAGGACTGTCAGAGGTGCAATATTTGTGTGTGGTGCTTGAACTGCACTTTGTGACGCAGCTCTCGCTTTTGAAGAGCCTAAAACTGAAATAAGGATGAGGACTGGGCTCAAGGGCTGGGCAAAATGCGAGCTGCAGGTGCTGGGATTATTTATTTATTTATTTGTTCGTTTGTTTGTTTATTTAAAAAAAATCCTTTTTAGCAAATGAGGCATTTTAATCCTTGTTCAAGCTCAGCCCGAGTCCCTGCGGGGCTGGTGGTGCCCGGTGGGCTGTCCACCCATCCCTTTGTGCCCCGCAGGGGCTCCAGGGCTGTGATGTGCAGGGGGAGTAGGGCCAGGACCCAGCAGCATCCCTGCCCCTCTTTGGCAGCAAAATCCCGCTGTATTCCCGGCGTCTGTGTCTCACGGCCACCTTGAGGAGTTATCACACGCATCTGTAGTAATCTCCCTCGTAGTCTCCCAGCCGTTCTCATCCTGCACTTGAAACACGGAAATTGCCCCAAGAAAAGAAATCTCTTTACAAGATGGGCCATCAAGGCAGCAGCCGCATCCGGAATCATCCCACTCAGCAGGGTAATCTATTCAATGGCCGGGATTTATTTTTAACATTCGGCTCCGCAGTCCTTTTAACTCGAGCAGGGAAGGGAACATTTTGATAACAGCAGCCTCCAGGTCAAATGTGATGAGAATTCATAACTCTCCACACGGGGGTTTTGGAAAACCAACCAAGCAAAACAATTTCCCGGAATGAGTCGATGGAGATGCGTGTTTCTCTTCACAATGTCGTGCACGGAGCAGGGAGGTGTTGGAGTGGCTCCTCATTCTCTGCCCACAATTTGCAAATAAAATGCCTCCCGGACTGTTTTAAATTTGAAGGGCTATTGCGAGCACGGCTTTGCTGGGCTGCTCATAAAGACCTGAGACATCGGATCTGTCGGCCATCAAAGGAGAAATATGAATCCAGTAATGGGAATGTCCTCATGGTCCCAACTCTAATCAAAGCAAAGCCGAGGGTTTCTGCTGCAGGAGAGTGGCATCAAGATTTAAAAAGGAACAGAGGGACTCCAGTCCATAGTCAGCAGTGGAGCAGCAGCAGGAATGATTTACAGCGGCATGGAGTGGCAGGAAAGGGGGAATGGTTTTAACTGCCAGAGGATAGATGGAATATTGGGAAGGAATTCCTCCCTGTGAGGATGATGAGGCCCTGGCACAGGGTGCCCAGAGAACATGTGGCTGTCCCTGGATCTCTGGAAGAGTTCCGGGCCAGCTTGGATGGGGCTTGGAGCAACCTGGGATAGTGGAAAGTGTCCTCTCTTAAGAGTACAGGGGCACCATTGGGTTCCCCCCAGAGCTGGGATGACCCAGGTCAGATTGGAAGGATCCCCCTGAGCTTTCCTGGCCCTGGAGTCTAAGGGGTGTGAACTCCAGTAGAAAGGGTTGGAACAAAATGAGCTCTAAGGTCCCTTCCAACCCAAAGCACTCTGGGCTGGAAAAAAAACAGCAACTAGAAGCCTGAAAATCTGGCCAAGCTGAGATTGTGACAGACCTGCTAGGGACCAACTTTTTCTTTCTGTTTTCTTTTCAAATGACCTGAGTAAATTAACTGCACCTGTTTGAGAACGAGAGGCAGGTGGGAAAGGCAGGACAAAATTTGGAGATTGAGCACTGCAGTTTATTTTAATGTCAGTGCTGGCATCTCCCGAGCCCTGTGGGGCTGGGCTGGACATGTGTGTTCCACCTGAGCCCCATGGGGCAGCACAGGCTGCCTTATCTGCAGGCTCGGGAACACGGCCCTTCCAAACCGCAGATATTTGCTCTCCATTCCCTGTCTTCCGTTCAAACTCCGTATCTGCAGGGAGGCCCCAGCTGCTGCCACTCACAGCAGAGTGCAGGGATGATGAGAGAAACTGGGAATGGGATTGGAAAAGTTAACATAGAATATGGAATCTTAGAAGGGTTTGGGTTGGAGGGGAACTTAAAGCCCATCCAGTTCCACCCCTGCTATGAGCCGTGACACCCACCACTATCCCAGGCTGCTCCAATCTGGTCTTGAGCATTTCCAGGGATGGGGCAGCCACAGCTGCTCTGGGCACCCTGTTCCAGGGCCTCCCCACCATCACACCTAAGATTTCCTTCCCAAACCCCTGTGCTGTCATGGGAACCCAAGATGTGATGAGGAACCCTGTGCAGTTGGAATGGAAAACAACAAAATCTGTTATGCAGCACGGTAAGCAGCACTGATGGGAACAGTCACTGCTTTAATATTTAATTTGATGAGATCCAGCTCTGAGAAATGGATCGGGAGCTGCCACAGCTCCAAGCGTAAGCTCAGCACTGGCAGGGAATTTCCATGGGGTTTGCTCCGCTCCAGACTTATCTGTATTCTGGAAGAGTGACATGGAATGAGGCTCATTAATTATCCCAGCACACAGAGCTGTGTTTCCTGACATTCCCTTCAATCAATCAAGCTCTGGACACTTTCAGGATCTCTTGGACATTGGGTTGTCATTCCAGGTGTGTCCCCTCTGCTGGACCCTGGCTCCTGGTCCCTGCAGAGCCACTCAGGTGCAACCAGGTGGCATTTCAGGAGGGAATTCCTTGTATCACCAGACAGTGCAGTGCAGATCCCATCTCATCCTGCCTCTTACCAGCAGGAACTCCCCGTGGTTGTATTTCCTCGTGTCCTGGTGGGATTGGGAGCGGAGAGCTGTGCTGATGCCTTAAGTCTGAGCTTTCATGTTTTTCAGACTCTGTGCTGCCCAGGCGTGCAGTTCTGAGCCTCACATTAAGTGTTAGCCAGCTCTCTGCACACAGCAGGGACACAAAACAAATCCCTTTCCTGCTGAAGACCAAGGAAACCATTACACGTTTTCAGACCCCAAAGCACAAACAACGGTGGACTGAAGAGAGAAAACAAGAAGGATGGGACTTCATAATCTGGAGCTGTAATTGGACAATTAACCCCAATATGCAAAAGGACCAAAACTTATAAAAGTGTGAGACCTTGTGACCAGCATCCATTTTGTGACCATTTTGGGTCCACCTTGGGTGTAGCCCTGGTCAGGCTCTTGTCCTGCCCAAGGTGTATCCTGGAGGCCTTTCAATAAACACCTGCTTTATTCTCTGGCTCTGTCCAGTCTCCGTTCCAGGTCAGCCTTCCCAAGGCATCAGTGCTAGGCACAAGATGGGTCTCACCACAACATGTCCCTTCTTTGTCCTTTTAGGTGGATCCCAGACCTTTCCTGGGACTGAGACTGAGCCAGCAGCAGAGCTGGTTTTCCCCCGTGCAGCATTCTCATATCTCCAGAAATCCCTTTGCATGCTCCAGACAGTTTGGGTGTCCTCACCAGGGAGCTGGGCTTTGCAGGAGTCCAACAGTCACCGCCGGGGCAAGAAAAGGTGCTGGAAATGTAGATTGGTCAGGACTATAATCCCGGTAGGTCATAATGCCTTCCTTGTATGAAACTGTCCACTTTCTATCCTCATCTGCTTCTCTCTGGTCCATCACAACACTCCATCCCTGCAGGACACACATCCCTCACATCCCTCAGGGCTGAAGTGTTAGCAGAAGGGACGGACTGGGAAAAAGCCTTTGGCATGCTGATGTTTTAGCTCTGGGTGACACACCCCGAACAGTAATCACAACCTTCCCCTTGTGACACTCACAGCCCCCTTGGGCACCTAACTCCATGGACACATTTGGCTCCACAGATTCCCTGGGCCAAGCATGTGTTGGGATGGCACTGCAGTGCTTGGGAGCACTTTCCCACACCAGCCTGCCCCAGGGTTTGGAGCTCCTTGCCTTGGCATGGTGACCCTTCTCACCTGCTCTCCCTGGGCCCTTCCCTCTCTGCCAAGCCCATGCCTGCACCGTGGGATACAGTTGCCCTTCCCTTCTCCAAGACCTCTCCTGGTTCCCCCTGTCTGGTTGGGGCCAAGGAGGTGGGACCCCAGATCTTCATCCCAGGGGGAAGAGCCCTCTGTGCCCCTAGAGGGATTGTCACCAGGATTGTCACCAGGCTTGTCACCAAACCGCCTTCACCTTTCACTGTCCAAAGCCACGTCCCTCCATTTCCCAGTCCTGCTGATCAATAACTGGCTCCTCCTTTTGCTTTTCCTTATCTCTCCTTAGCACCCATGTCGGAGGCATGCCCCCAAATGCTCCAGGAAAGAAAGAATGTTGAGGAAAATCCAGATATGCCTCTGTTTCTGCTTTGTCTCGGGCATTTTGTACGAGATCTCCCTCTTGTCCAGCTCTGTCTTCTCCTACCTGCCCATGGCCCAGCACTACCTGACACCTGAGCAGGTGCTGAACCTCGGCAAAAGCATCATTTTCCTGGAGACGACAGAGCGCCTGGAGCCGCCTCCACTGGTGTCGTGCTCCGTGGAATCTGCTGCCAGGATTTACCAGGACAGGCCCATCATCCTCTTCATGAGGGGGCTCACCAACGAGACGGCCTTGGACATGAACACCAGCTATGCAGCCTTCTCCCTCCTGTCCTCCATGAAGAATGTCTTCATTTTCCCTCTCCAGATGGAAACCGTCTTCCAGGAGACCCCTCTGCTCCAGTGGTACAACAAGGTGAGAGCCAAAACAAATGGAAAACAGGAAAAGAGTTTTAACTAGGGGTGGGAAAAGGCTTTAAAAGGAATGAGGAATGCAGGACTGTGTGAGATTAGTGACTTTTATTGTTTTGGTTGGGAAGAGATTCATTTTGGCTGCGTTTTGCTATGTGTTCATCTCTCTGTTTATGGCATACATGATCGGCCTTATCTGGAGAATCGGATTCTTTGGCAAAGGAAACTTCGGTAAAAATAGATTGCAGACGTGTTTTGAGAAAACAGCCTTAATAATCTTCCCCAACAGAAGCTGGTTGAACAAAATGAGCTGCCTGAGAACTTGATAGAGCTGCCTCAGTCTGACGAGCCTGCAGCAGATAAGAGATAGGGGAGAGATTGCAGGTTCTATAACAGCAATATGCAAAGCCAAGGTGGGATCTGGTGAGCTCCACCCTGGAAAAAGTTCCTGGCAAACTGCCCACAAATAGCTTTGGTCAAACTACTTGGGCAGGGCAGGCAGATTTTCCCCAAACTCTTTCTTCTCCCTAGAAAAAATGACTCCAAATGCCAACAAATGCTGATGAAAAGCCTCCAGCCTGGTTCAAAGAGCTGGGAGGGATCCGGGAGTGTGTTAAGTGGGTTGTGTCCCACTGAAATAGCAGGGAATGACTCATGGTGGCATTGGGTTAACACTGTCGGTGCCATCAAACCACCTGGGAAATGTTCCTGCATTCATAATACTAACAAAAGCATTGCTCTGCTCCAGCTCCTTATCTTATCCCAGTAAAATCCAATGGCTGGAGGCAGCAAAAGCTGCTAGTGAGTGTAGGAATAGAGTAAAAAGCTAGCCTGTCATTTCTTCTAGGTGCAGCTAACAAGTAATCTAAGTTCCTGTATGAAGCTGTTTTGAGAATGAGAAGTTCCTTTAACACAACAATCTATTCTGAGGGTGAAAAATAAATGCATCTGTAATAACAAGGGATTTGTCCCATGAGAATCAGTAAAGAAAACATGTCAACAATCCAAGAATAGATAATCTGATAGACAAGTAAAATGTCTTTACTTACCAATAGAATAATTAACAAGAAAGCTATTAACCAATTACAAGTTGCCCTCGAGGTTTGTAAAAACTGTATAAAAGACAGCATGAGGCTGTAATAAAGGAGCCTTCTGAACTTTTATGGTGTCACTCTGTGTGCTGTGACTGTCCCAACAATAGGTGACATTTGCAGCCAAGCAGGTGCAGGTTTATGGTGCCATTTGCAGCCCCGTGGGTGGATTTGATCCGTTCCCTGCCCGCTGCATCACATCTGTATTTAGCCATAATAAACCCCCTGCAATGTTACAGCTGGGGACGGTGTGACTGGACAGTGCCCAGGCAAAATGGGACCTGGAGGTTCTGGTCAGTAACCGACTGGACATGAGCCAGCAGTAGCCCTGGTGGCAAAGAAGGCCAATGGCACCTGGCCTGGATCAGGAATGGTGTGGCCAGCAGGGGCAGGGAGGTCATTCTTCGCCTGTACTCACATTGGTGAGGACACACCTTGAGTGCTGTGTCCAGCTCTGGCCCCTCAGTTTAGGATGGACATTGAGTGCTGTGTCCAGCTCTGGCCCCTCAGTTTAGGATGGACATTGAGTGCTGTGTCCAGCTCTGGCCCCTCAGTTTAGGGTAGACACTGAGTGCTGTGTCCAGCTGTGTCCCCTCAGTTTAGGATGGACATTGAGTGCTGTGTCCAGTTGTGTCCCCTCAGTTTAGGATGGACACTGAGTGCTGTGTCCAGTTGTGTCCCCTCAGTTTAGGGTGGACATTGAGTGCTGTGTCCAGCTCTGGCCCCTTAGTTCAGGACGTTGAGACACTTGAGCATGTCCAGAGGATGTGCAATGAGGCTGGTGAGGGGCTGGGAGCACAAACCCTGTGAGGAAAGGCTGAGGGAGCTGGGGTTGTTTAGCCTGGTGAAAAGGAGACTCAGGGGTGACCTTATCACTCTCTGCAACTCCCTGAAAGGTGGCTATGAGCAGGTGGGGTTGGTCTCTTTCTCCAGGCAGCAACTGACAGAACAAGAGGACACAGCCTTAAGCTGCACCAAGGGAAATATAAGCTGGATATTAGGAAAAAGTTTTTTGCAGAGAGGGTAATAAAATATTGGAATGGTCTGCCTGGGGAGGAGGTGGATTCACCACCTCTGAATGTGTTTAAGAAAAGACTGGATGTGGCACTTGGTGCCATGGTTGAGTTGAGGTTAGGGTTGGGTTGGACTTGATGATCCTGGACATCTCTTCCAACCCAGTGATTCTGCCATTCTGTGATCTCCCCTTTCCCCCTCGGCAGGTGGTGCCGGAGCAGGAGAAGAACTGGGTGCACGTCAGCTCGGACGCCAGCAGATTGGCGCTCATCTGGAAGTACGGGGGCATCTACATGGACACGGACGTCATCTCCATCCGGCCCATCCCGCAGCGGAGCTTCCTGGCGGCGCAGAAATCGCGCTTCTCCAGCAACGGCATCTTCGGCTTCCCTGCCCGCCACAAGTTCGTCTGGGACTGCATGGAGAACTTTGTCCTCAAGTACAACGGCAACATCTGGGGCAACCAGGGCCCCTTTCTGATGACAAGGATGCTCAAAACGCTCTGCAACCTCACAGATTTCCAAGGCACTGAGGACCACAGCTGCCAGAACATCTCCTTCCTCAACCCACAGCGTTTCTACCCCATCCCATACCCAGCCTGGAGCCGGTACTACCAGGTGTGGGATAAAAGCCCCAGTTTCAACCACTCCTACGCGCTGCACCTGTGGAACTTCATGAACCGCAACCGCAAGGTGGTGGAGGCTGGCAGCAACACCCTGGCTGAGAAACTCTACAAAACCTACTGCCCCACCACCTACGAGGACCTGATCCAGAATGCCAAGCGCAGGGATCTCCCAAGCCCTGAGGATGCTGAATGAAATGGAGCAAGGAGGAGAGGGATGATCCCTCCAGCCAAACACAGTCCTCACTCTGTTGGTATCCAGCTTTGTAGGAGAAAGAAAGAACTTTCCATAACCACCATTCCTATTCCCTTGGGATGCCAAGAATGGTGGTGGGTATCCATGAGACACAGCCTCCAAGGACATCTTTGCCTCAGTTCTGTTTCCTGAGGGGTGCTTATGAACCAAACCTTCCCGAATCTGACAGACTCTGAACCTTTTCACAAGCTTCTCCAAGGGAAAAGTTCCTAAAGAGAGGGATGGCCTCCCAGGAGGAATGTTATCTCTGCTCCTCTTGGAACTACTGGCAGCTTCCCGTGCCAGAAAAGTTGGAAGGATAACAGACTTTGGACTGGAGCCTCTGGAGAGAAAGAGGAGAGGCCCAAACCAGTGTCTTTTCCTGGTGTTTTCCTCACATGGACTTTACACCCTACGTTTTTGAGAGGGACTTTAGTGAGAGTGAAAATAAAAGAGTTCATAAACCACCACTCCTGTGAGCTCACTTCTCCCTAAAAAATGAGTCACATTTTCCAAAGGTTTGTGCTCCCACACTTTTACTTTGGCTTTGGCCAGGAAGTGGCTGCTCTGCCCCATCCTCCCAGGTCAATCCTGGCTGTAGAAAGTGTGCCTGGAAAGGGGATGCTGAGACACCAAGGAAGGATAGGGGTGACCCTCCAGGTTCCCAAATCCCTCTTAAATAAATGGATTCCAACGGACATGAGGGGATCACCTGTGTCCAGTTGTGCAAAAATCCTATTTAAACCTAACAGGGTTCCCAGTAAGCAATCCCCTTCCAGATACTCTCTTTTCCAGGATAATGCCAATTCACCCGATTCCCTGAAGAGAAGCTCAGCTTGCAGATCTCTACCATGTTTTTCTGAGTTTAACTGGTTTTAGCTCAGGTGCTCCCCTTTCTGCTGAAAGGTGGGGATCTGTCTCCGTCATCCAATGTTTGCCATGTGCACAATGCTATCTCCTGCAAACACCGCAGCTGCTGGGCTGGCCGCTGCTCAGAATCTGGGATTTAGCAGGAGAAGGGAGCCCTCTGCACGCAGGGTTTTTGTGCTGTGTTCAGGCAAGGGGCTCCTTCTTGCCCTGTGTTCCTCCAGAGTCACTCCAGTGTCAGGTTGGGTGGTGCCAAGCTGAGTGCTGGTGCTTGTTGGAGCAGGAGCATGGCACGAGGGAATATTTCTCTCCCTTCCCTGGTGTGATGCTCTCATGGCTCAGCCCCAGCCATGAGTTCCACGCTCTGGTGCCATTTAGCTTTGCTCCATGTTCTGTTCGGGCAGGGTTTTCCTGCCCATGGATTTTCCTCCCTGACTTTGACCTCCCAGCAGTGAGGGGATGCAGGGGAGGGGCGTTACAGCCCAGGAAGTTCTCTTTGTTTCCCACATGGCTCTGGACAGCCCTGACTGCTCCCCACTCCTTTTGGCTGCCCACACTCCTCACTCTGCTCCCATCCTCATCTCTCCAGTTTCTCACTGTCTCTGGCAACAAGTGAGGATTTGCTTTTTCTTTCCTGTGACTTGACTCTCTGGGAGTGTCCATGAGGGGAGGGATGAGACTGGGGCACTTCACCACACAAGCTCCCTTCACAAGTGAGCTCTAGAAAGAGGCATTTCCAAGGTTCTGCTCTGTTATCTGGTGGCTCCTCTGAAGATGAGTCCAATCCCATCCCATTTCTCTCTCCTGCCTGACAGGAGGGGAGGAATCCTGCCAGGAGAGGAAACATTCTGCCAGGACTTTGAGCAAAGCAGGGCACCAAGCACAGCCAACCCCACCAAAGTTCTCACATGGGAGGCATCTCTTGTGCTCACCTCCTGTGAGCCCCAGGAGAAGCTGAGAAAGAGCAGGAGGTTCTGGCTGCAGCTGGGAAGGGTCTGGAGGAGGTGGGGAAGCTGCTGGAGTGGGTCCTGAGCAGAGTCTGGGTCTCCAGTACCTGCTGCACTGCCAGGAGCACCGGCCACCAGCCTGGCCACCCACACCCAGTGCCTGTGGGATGCCCGCACTGAGCCTGCTGCTCCCAGCAGCAGGGACAGAGCAGCACAGCTCTGGTGGGAAAAGGAGGAGAGCAGGAGGTGGAAGAAGCAGATCTTGCCACAGCAGGTCCTCCTGCAGCTGGTCCCAGCAGCTGCTGCAAGGTGCGTGATGGGATGTTGCAGCCACGGAGCCTGTGAGGCCTCCCTGGTGGTCAGTGGCCTGAGATAAGGAAATGATATGTCACGATGAGTGGCCCAACAGAAACCCCTTGGAGCCCCCAGACCTCCCTTATCTATCTGTAAGACTATGGGCCAAATTGTACCCCAACTCCCCCATTGGTCCACTTCTCAAAACCCCTCTACCCTATATAAACCCTGAATCTTGCCCTGTTAAGTGAGAAGAGCTGTCCCTGCCACCCTTTGAAGAGAATGCCATAATAAAGGACATCTCTGAGGAACTGCATACGGCTCTCTCCTCTCTCTCCCTGTGTCTGCCAGGGCACTTAGCAAGCAAAGCTGAAATTCACTGCTAAGAGCTGAAATTCACTGCTAAGAGCTGAATTCACTGATAGCTGCTCGCTAAGTTTGCCTGAGGCTGGATACCTTGCCAGGAGCATCGGGTTGAGTGGTTCCTCACAGTGCCATTCAATCCGGGACTCATACGGGCCAGGATCAGACCCTCCTGGGGGGGGCAAAGCCTCGATAACAGTGGGAGGGTGTAAAACACCCCTGGGCATGGCGCTTGTTGCTGCATCCTGCCTGTGTATCCTGCACCCTGGCCCCAGAAAAGGTGCCAGCCAGCCCTGCTGCTTTCCCTGCTGCTGTTTTCTCACCTTCATGGAGATGGCAGACTCTCTGCCAGCCCCTGGGAAAATGTGTATTTTTGGGAGCTGCCAGCTGCAGGTGGTCAGAGCTTTGTGAGACAAGGGGTCTGTAAAGGGGCCTCATGTGATTCCTGTGTCCTGATGGAGATCTCATGCCATGGAGAATTTAAGCATCCTCCAGATCAGTGAAAGGCTTCTGGATGCTCCTGGATTTGATGACGATTTTCTTTCCCCACCTTTCCATCAAGAAGTCTCCTGGATGTGCCTCTCTTTGCCTGCTTCTGCCCCATCACCAAAGCAACTCCCTCCTTCCTTCCTGAAGCATAAATCCACCCAGATCAGATCATTTCTGTTCATTCAGCCCAGGCAATCCTGAAGCATGGGACCCCGTTATAACCAGGACCTCACTGATGCTCTGGTCCCCTCATTTCACTGCTCCATTGGAAAAGCAGCATTTTTCCCTGAACACTACCCCTGCCCCATCCTGGCCTCTGCCTTCCCCACTGGTTTCAGACAGGAACAGCTCCTGACCCCCTCCATCTCCATCCTCCCAGCACATCCATCTCTTTGGAGGTCTCTCCTCTTACTTTAGAGCACCAAAGCCCTGCCTGCCTTGCCAGGGACATGAGGAATGTCCCTTCCTGCAGATCCCACTCTTTCTGCTGGCTTTTCCCCCCTCTCCAGAGCCACAAATCCTTTGTGACCAACTCCTTCCTTCCAGCCCACATGCAGGGCCAGCACACAGAGGCCACTGAGCCAGGTGAGCTCTGAGGCAATTCCTGCTCTCACCTTCCCCAGCAGGTTGGGATGGAGATGCTGGAAACCAGATGGACCACAGGAGGCAACTTTTTATCACCTCTTTCTTCCACATTTCTGGCTGAATTCTCTCTGCCTGCTGCCTTTCCCTCAAAGGAAGGACTTTCTCTCTCAAGCACAGCCAATTACGAGACCTCAGATGCATTTACAGCTCCTCAGTTTCCCCCAAGGATCTTCTCCACACAAAGATTCCATGGGACTGTGGGAATGGGGTTGGGCTGGGGAGTTTGGGACAAGGTTTTGTTAGAGTGGGAAAGGGTTCACCTTCCCCATGTCCCTGTTTTTGGCAAGGAACTGAGACTCCGAAAGCTGCAGCTGTGGGAGCTCTGGAGCCTCATCACAGCTTCTCCTGTGACCAGCACTTGAACTTGGCAGATAAAAAAGCTGCTTTTGCTCTTTGCTGGCAGGTTTCAACCCCAGCAAATACAACAGGCTGTGCTTTGTCCCAGAGGTGTTTTGCCTGCTGCACTTGGATCCAATCAGGGCACTTGGAATGCAGGAGAGGGCAAAGCCACACTGCTCCATGAGCCATCAATCTTTTCAAATTTGCAATAAATAAATCAATAAAATAATCAGGGGCCACATGGCTATGTTTGTCCTGGCTTTTCCTGTGGCTCAGCTACCTGCTTCTTCACCCTGAAATCCTACAGTGGTTTTGCTTGAAGCTTTAGTGAGGATTTCCCATCCCACCCAAAGCAAAATCCCAGTAATCCCAAAATCCCAGCAGGAGCTAGCAGATGGCACCACTGCTCATGGCCCCTCTGCTTCCCTGAGCTTTCAGAGTTGCAGAAAAAGCAGCAAGTGAAGCAAAAGGAGGAGGAGGAGGTGGTGAAGCTGGAGGTGAAGCTGTGGGAGCCACCTGGAATTGGAGAGGGAAGGGAAGAGGAGGGAGCAGTCTGGGGTGAGGGCACCGCTGCCTACTTGGAGAAGATTTGGGGAGGAGCACTGGAACTCAGGCTGGGTGTAAGGAGTGCCCTTGGTGCTCATCCTTGTGGCGCCAGGGCAGATGCCCCAGCCCTCAATGCTTTTGCTTTGCAGCTGAAACCTCTCCTGTCCCAATTTCCCACCGCCTTCAGGAAACAGAGAGCTCACCAGCAAGGGGAGGAGAGCAGGAGGGATTTAGAAAGGGGGCAAGAGGAGAGGATGAAGCTGTGTGAAGAGATGGAGGCCTGAGGCAGCACTTCCTCACAGCACTGCAGGTGAGGCCAGCAGGAGCAGTGCCGTGGAGGGGGGAGCAGCACCCCATGGGCTGCCCTGAGGCAGGAGGGGATGTCCCAAGGCTGCTCCACCTGCCCAGGAGCAGTGACAGCCCAGAGAGGCCCAGGGGCACACAGGTGTGAGGGTGGGAGGGGCTCCTGTCCAAGGCTGGGCTCCTGTCAGACACACAGCTCCTTCCTCTTCCCAGACCTGAAAGTGCAGGAGCTGCAGGCAGAGAGGTGGTGGGGTATTGAAACTCTCACCGAGCCAGATGTTTTCAGCTCTACCAGGGTTCAATACACCCTGAGGGTGGCCAGCACCTCACAGAAATGGCTTAAAATAATTTGCAAGATGGCTGATCAGGTGTGCTTTTAAAAGCAAAATGTTTTAATAAATGAGAAAATAACAAAAGATACAAAAACAAACCAAAAGCTGGGCACAGTGCAGAGATACCTTGAGCACCTGAGCACCTCTGTGCTCCTTCTTAAGTACTTAAGGTTGTAGGAGGTCTTTTGGCAAAAAGATAGAATCCATATAGAATCCATCCAATAGAAACCAGCTCCATTTCTGAGGAACAGCTACACAGACCAGCAGGTGCCTTTGTCTTGGCACCAAGCCACCCATGGTAAGGAGGGCGTGGAAGATTCTGGTTTTTCTTCCTTAAAAGTCTTGAGGTGAAGCTGAAACCCTTTCCGTTATTTGGAAACATTTGCTTGGGTGCTGAGGGGTGCAGTGCAACAGTGGGGTCCAGGCTGAGGGCCCTGGGGGACAGTGCCACAGGGTGGCTGAGCCAAGGCTGGTGGGAGCAGAGGGGGGCACAGGTAAGCGGGGCAGGGCCCGTGTCCCCACCCCTCCTGTGCCCTCCAGGACATGCCTGTGGATGGAGATGGACCCACATCCAGGCAGCTCTGGGAGCATCAGCTTTGTGGATGTCTGCTCTCAGCTCAGGACTCCTTCACCATCCCAGGGTGCTCCAAGCCCTGTCCAACCTGGCCTTGGATACTTCCAGGGATCCAGGGGCAGCCACAGCTGCTCTGGGCACCCTGTGCCAGGACCTCACCTCCCTCACCCCACCTTGGGAAGAAATTCTATTGGGAAGAATTTCTTCCCAATATCCCATCTAAATCTACTCTCCAAGCATGGATGAGACTGTGCTCATGGCTACAAGAAACCCACAAGGTTGGACGGGGCTTGGAGCACCCTGGGACAGTGGGAAGTGTCCCTGTCCATGGCAGGGGGACGGGCTTTAAGGTCACCTCCAACCCAAACTAATCTGGGATTCCGTGATTAAATTATCAAGGGAAATAACACCAGAAATGACTGAAGCTGTGTCCCGGTTTGGAGCAAATTAGAGGAAGAGCCCCTAGAGGCCTCCCCTAAAGCAAACCTCCACCACCCTTCCCCCCACCCCCCAGCCCTGGGATCGGGAGGGAAGAAAACTCCTTGGAGGAAAAGTGGAAGAACCGTTTATTTAATAACACTCCCCACACAAAAGAAAAGAAACGGGTACTGGTGAGGAGGGCGCTGAATCTTCTGTGTCGAGCTCAGGGATCCCAGACTTTCTCAGGTCCAGTCAGGTCCAGGAGCCGGTCCTAATCTTCGGGAAGGGGGAAAGAAAAGAAAAAAACCAAGCAAAACAAGCAAAGAATAGCAAGAGAAAAGCAAAAAGCAAGCGAAGCAATTTCAGGCAAAGCCAGCTGCTGCCCAAAAGCAAAGGTAAGGCTACCAGCCCGCAGCCGTTCCCCCCTCCCCGCCCCCAGCGAGGGCCCGCCTATCAGCCGCAGTCCTCGCCGAGGGGAAGAGAAAACAACTGCCAGCAGACACAACTGCCCCACGATGTAGGATATAGAGTAGAAGTCGCCTGCCAACCCAGGACAAGCTGTATCCTATCTTGGCCAGCGAGAAGACCCAAATCATCACCAGCAAACTTTGTACCTGGTGGCACATCTTCTGCCCTTTGGAAGACATCCCAATGATGAATAAAAATCCAGTGAGCTCCCCTGGCTGGTGAGGGGAAGAGGTGGTGATGCCTTAAGTTTGAGCTTTCATGTTTTTCAGGTTCTGTGCTGCCCAGGGGTGCAGCTCTGAGCTCACAGTCAGTGTCACTCAGCTCTCTGCACAGCAGGGACACAAAACAAATCCTTGTCCTGCTACACACCAAGGACAACTTTCAGGCCCAAAAGCACAAACAAGGGTGGGCTGAGGAGACAAAACAAGAAGGATGGGACCTCACAGCCTGAAGCTGTAATTGGACAAACAAACCCAATATGCAAATAGACCAAAACTTATAAAAATGTAAGACTTTGTGACCTGTCAGCCATTTTGTGACCATTTTGGGTCCACGTTGGGTGTAGCCCTGGTCAGGCTCTTGTCCTGCCCAAGGTGTACCCTAGAGGCCTTTCAATAAATCCCTACTTTATTCTCTGGCTCTGTCCAGTGTCTGTTTCAGGTCAGCCTTCCAAAGGCATCAGGGGCTGCAAACCCATTTTACCACGTTTCCATTTTCTCATTCCTTTTTTTGCCTCAGCTCCCATCCCGGGCAGCAGCCCAAGGCCATGAACACCCAGGAAAAGAGGACAGGGGAAATAATAATAATAATGGAAAAAAAAAAATCTTTGACTCATTAAGAGCATTTAAGCAGATGTTTAACTCTAAGCAGCCTTAAAATATTTGCTGAGCTCAGAGTAAGCCTAATTTCAAGCCCCATTTCAAGCCCATCCTGTGATGTTTTACTCTATTTGGCACTCATTAGACACAAAGTATCACATGATAGCAGCAGAGTCACCCAGCGGGGTGTCATCCATCAGAGCAACACTTTAAATTCCAGTTGAGAGCATCTTTTCCTTGTGGTCAGATCAGAGCGGCACAGGATGGCATCTGATGGCCAGGTGATTGTGTTGTGGGAAGGAAAGGCCCGGGCTGGCCTCTCCCAGGCATGGCCAGCTGGAAGGACACAGCTCTTGGGGAATCTCCATGCTCAATTTGCTCTTTTCTGCTCTGGTTTTGAATGCATTTCATAATACTATTCTGCAGAGAGAGGAAAGATTGACAAAAATTACCAAAACATGATCTGTGATGCCCAGTCTGTTTCCTTACAGACCCAACTGCTCTCAGCAAACAAAGCTGAAGGTAATGAGGGCATTTTGAAGTGAATCAATTTGGATGTAGATACATTTTTCATAACTCCCATCCCTTCAGAGCACAACATCTTCTCTGTCTCCCTCTCTAGCAGCCATGGAGTCCCTGCAGGGAGCTGGCTGTGCTTCCCCTCACATGAGCCATGGATTGGACACTTCCAGCCATTCCACTGTCAGCACAGCTCACAACCCAAAACTGTCCCTTGGCATGGCAGCCAGATCCCCAAGGAATGAGGTTTCCATGAGATTTCCATCCAGTTTCACAGCAAAGGGGTGCCCTTGCCTCCTCCAAACCATGCTAATGGTTATCTGCACACAAACAAGGACCTCCGGCCTGCTGTGGGTCCTTCATTGCAGTCCAGGTGAATGAATTTGAGATTTCTGCTCCCTAATGCAGGCAGAAAATAAAACCAGTCCCAAACCAGGGCTGGCTGTTGGCAAATACCCAAGGGGGGATTGTGACATCTCTCTGACCTCCTCCAGCCAGCAGCCTTGAGGTCTGAGGTTGTTCTCCAAGGACTGGTGCCATCCCCAAAGGGACAGCAGCTGTGTCCATGCTTTCCATCCCAAAGGCACAGCTGTGTCCATGTTTCCATATAGGAAAAGCAGCTGTTGATCAGGATTTGCTTCCACGCTGGGGCCTCAGCTCCTTTTCGACCCTCCCAGGCCTTTTCTCCCTGCAGGGACCTACTGGTATCATTGTCCCCCTCCTGACAGGCATCCTGTCCCATACTGAATTAAAAGCATATATCTACCTAATTACAAAAAGGTGATTTGAGTCTCTGTTCAAGAGATTTTCTTTATATATCCATTGTGAAAATGAAGGGAAATTGATCATTTGGTTTTAATGAAAAAGCCTTTTAAAAAGTTCTATTTCTTCAAAATGTTTCTTATAATAACAAGTAGAAGTCCACAAAAGAGAAGATTATAAAGAGAGGTGATAGAAAAGAGTAAACCAATCAAGTATGCAAGGAGAAGTAGGAGAAGGTAATATGATTATAAGGGATTGGAAGGAGGTGACCAAAGTAGTGCTGATGAGAATCCATCAGGTGGTACCAGAGCTGGGACCATCCCTGTCCTGAGAGCACCAGGATGGAGCCGGCATTGGGCTCAGGGAATTCACAGAATCACAGAATCACTGGGTTGAGAGAGACCTCCAAGATCATCGATCCAATCCACCCCTAACACCTCAACTAATCCATGGCACTGAGGGCCACATCCAGCCTTTTTTTAAACACATCCAGGGATGGTGACTCCACCACTTCCCTGGGCAGGTCATTCCAGTACTTTATCACCCTTTCCATGAAAAACTTTTTCCTAATATCCAGTCTGTATTTCCCTTGGTTCAGCATGGGTTGTATGGATGGGAATGGGATAGTGCTGGGCAGAGCTGCAAGGGGCACAGAGGGGGTGAATTCCCTTGTCCCCTTGGCTGGGCAGCTCCATGGCCAGCACTTCCCTGGGAAAGCTGCCCCAGGCGCTGCTGGGATTTTGGGAAAGCTGTGGGCAGGAATTAATCGAGTTAGGGGAGGAAGTTGCTCCTTCCTAGAGGGATGTAGGCGGTGAGAGCAAGAAATTCTTTGCTCTGGGACTGCTGGGACCCATCAAGGGGGAGAAGAGTCCCCCCAGCCCCTGCCCAGACCTGGCTGCACTGGTACCAGCACCCACCTCAGGGAGGAGGCCACGCCGATGGGGGAGCTGCTGAAATGAAACCTGCAGAGAAACTCAAACCTCCAGGGGCTGTGCCACCCCATCCTGGAGGAAAAGCTGGAGAGCCTGTGGGTCAGCAGGGTATGTCTGTCCTTCCAGTGCCACCAGCCCTGAGCTGCTCCAGGGACACAATTACTGCTCCAAAGTGGGTTGGGTTTTTTCGTTGTTGTTGGGGGGTTTTTGGTTTGTTGTTGTTTTGGGGTTTTTTTTGGTTTTTGTTGTTTTTTGTTTGTTTGTTTGTCTGTTGGGTTTTGGTGGTTTTTTTTCTTTTTTTTTATGAGAGGGAGCAACTCAAACAGTAGTAAAACCCCACCCATCTGGAAAACCCCCTCTGAGAGGCAGATGGGATGGTGGAGGCAGAACCACAGGGTCACACAGGGAAAAAACTTCCCTGCTCCACCTCCGAGGCTGCTTTTTAGGACCTCTCCAGCAAACCTGCTTCTCCAGCAGCCTTCCCCGTGCTAAATTACCCGGGGCTCCTTCTCCCTGAGGGAAGGAGGGTGTGTGAGGGCACGGCAGCCCCTGGCACGGGGATTTCAAGGGGACATTCACTGTCCAAGCCCTCCTCACACCGATCGTGTTAACCAGCGGCTCCCGCGAGCATCCCCGAGCTGTCGGCAATGCAACACCACCACCTAGCACCGCGCACCGCCGCTGCAGGGACGCGGGCAGCCCGGGATACTCAGCCTCGGAGCAGGGCGGTGCTGGGGTACAAACCCCCCGGGCCCCATTCACACAGGCACAGGAGTGTCCAAAAACGTGAGGACTGAGTTAAAACCCTCCGAGAAATTGATATATCCACCCAGACACGAGGTAGAAATGCAAGTTTAGTTTTAAATAAATAGAGGATTTTTAAAGTGCCTTAAAAATAAGAACCTGTGTTAGTAAGGAAGAAAGAGTAAGAAAGTAAGTACCTAGTATATAGTTCAGTTATATTGTCTTTTAGAAAGTTAGTTAAATTCTAGTAGTAATAATTTATTTTTATTGTAATGTTATTACCATGTTATGTTATGTATGTTATGTTGTTACGTTACATTACGTTATGTTATGTTATGTTATGTTATGTTATGTCATTACTGTTGTTTCATTTATTATTATTTTTATTATTATTTGATTAAATGATGATGATGATGATGATGATGATGATGATGTAGCCTTGCTAGGAATTCCTAGATGGAACAGATAGAACTATATGCATAGAATTTGTGTAAGAATTTACAAAAATTAATGCACATCAATTTTAGCTCGGGATAGGTCCAACGCTTTTGTAGAGAGTTCGTGTTTAAGCCTGATTGGCTAAAATTAGAAGAGAATGCACTAAGAATATTAGAAAAACTCACTTAAGGAACACAGAATATGGGTGCTGTTGCTGCTGTTGCCCCCACTGCTGCTGATAAGTGCTATCACTTCTGCTTGAGACTTCGAGACTTGATATTAGAAGGCTTCTGCATGCTGCTATGGACTCTGACAACTTTGCCTTCTGATTTAATGATGCAATAAAGGACTTCTTTTACAACTACCCAGCTTCCAGCCTTCGGTGAAGATGCCCTGACCTCTCAGCATCAGGGCAGCACTTCTGCTCTGGGTGCCAAAAGCACAAAGGAAAAGCAATGACTCCATGACTTTTCCCATGAATGTTTCCTGGAGATGTTTTCAAGGAGTATTCCTGGATTTGTTTCACTGCCTGGCGTGTTCCCCTTTCCCTGGCATGTTATTTGGGAATGCTGAGGGGGTGTGGGAGGCAACAGAGGTGCCCAAAGCCAGACCCACAACCCCTCCTGCATTTCTCACGCTTTACATCCCCAGGGTGTTCCTGGTCACAAAACCCCCTCGAGCTGAAAAATCCCTGCCAAGAGAAAATGCTGCACACACCCCATAGCCTGAAAATTCCCCAAACTGACTCTTCTAAAACAGAATCTGTATCTTGGGATGTGCATAGCTGGGAAATGATGGGTGTCAAGGATCTTCCCTGGGATTGGGACAGGGCTTGGAGCTCAAAGGATGCTCTGAGAGATGGGTGGTGCTGCTGAGGCCTTGTGCCCCATGACAATGCCAGGCTCATCTGCCTCAGGTTTGAAGAGAATCTCCACCTGGGCCTGCAGGAGACTCCAGGGCCTAGTGAGGTGTCAGCAGCAGCCCAAGGGTGACCAATTCCCTGCTCTCCTCCAGCTGAAGGATGAGCTGGTCCAGGCAGGGATGGGAAGAGCAGGCAGTGCAAGAGGCCCAGCAGAGCTTTGCCTCCACAGCTCTCCCTCATCCCAGGAGAGGGGACACTGTGTCCTCTAAACACACCAGCTGGGAGACCTGTGTCCATGGCCATGGGATGCTGTGCCCCCTGAAATGCCCCAGAAAAAGGTGTTTGGGGTGCTGCAATCTCTGCAGTTGCTCTCTGCATATGGATTCCATGTAGGCTGACCTGCAGTGTCCAGAAAAAAACCACTGACTGCTCCCAAAACCAAGCCAGGGTGAAATACAGCTCTGACAGTGCTTGCCAATCCCTTTCCCCCCTTTTCCTACATAACTCCACGTCATGTGGGTTAAGGATTTCCTTACTCTCTCCCAGCTCAAATCCCAAAGCCCCCCAGGTCCCTGGGAGGGTCACAGCCTATGGGGATACCAGCTGCAGTGGGGCTGATCCTTTGCTGATCCCCAGAGCTGCTCCTTGGAGCAGACCCTGCCCCACAGCCCTCCCGGCACCCCCTGGAGCCTCCTCCAGGCCTCCAAAGCCAGAAACCCCCACTGAGAAGTTGTCCCATGGTGGCAGCGAGCCCTGTCAGACCCTGTTGGTCTCCAGGCAGTGCCCTGGCCCTGAGTGTTCCAAGTGCTGCCCACACACCTTTGGGAGTTCTCAAGTGGTGGGTGATGTGACACCCCAGAAGGGTTTGTTTGGAAAAGGACTGTCCTGGGGACTCCCTGCCCATTTGGGATAACTCAAACAACAAACCAAAGCAACCTGGGGGCCTGTGCCCACTACGTGGGACTGGGGACAAACATGGAATTTCCCACTGTGGTTTCACTCCTTATTCCCTTCCCAGAACCTTGGCAAGGGGGGGAAGAAATTGTCTTGGGGTTTAGAAACAAAACTAATAAAAGATATAAAAAAATAAAATATATGCATAAAATAAAAACTTGGAGAAATGTGGATAAGGAACAACTTAGGCTGAGAATGAGGTGGCAGCAGAGAAGAAGAGGAGCTCAAGAGCAGGTGAGGAAGAGGAGTGAATTGTTGGCTCCAGGAGCAAGAGGAGTAGGATTAAAGCTCAGGGGGAGGTTTTAAGCTCAAACAAAGCAATAGCAAACACAGACAAGGCACAAGTGGGAATTGTTGGAGACCCCAGCTGATGCCTGGGGAAGGCTGACCTGGAACAGAGACTGGGCAGAGCTCAAGAATAAAGTAGGGATTTATTATATATTTATAGGGAAAGCCCTTTAGGGTACACCTTGGGCAGGACAAGAATCTGGCCAGGGCTACACCCAAGGTGGACCCAAAATGGTCACAAAAATGAGCAGCTGGGCACGAGGTCTCACACTTTTATAAGTTTTGGTCCATTTGCATTTGACTGTGAGGCTCAGAGCTGCACCCCTGGGCAGCACAGAATCTGAAAATATGAAAGCTGAAACCTAAAGCATCACAGCAGTCAGGTGTGTGTGGTCAGTGGATGTGATGGGCCTGTCCATGGGCAATGTGGGACAGGATCACAGCTACATCCACACTGCTCCTGGAAAAACCCCTGGATGCAAGGACACAGAGATCACCCAGTGGGAGAAACTGCCAAAACCAGTCAAGAAACTGCAGATATCCCGTGCAAATCCACAGGGGTGCTTTAGGACATCATTTACAAAAAATGAATAAAAAGAAAAGCCATGTGGTACCTCCTTCCCAGCTCCCGCCCATCAGCAGGGCCACAGGGAAGAGTTTGGGCACGGGGAACTCACACCTACAGCAGCAGATGTGGCCTCTGGCCCTTCACCCAGCTGCACACATCTGTCCTTCCCCTAATGTTTGTCCATTCACCTTCTTTTGGGGGGAGAAAAAAATCATTATTCACACAATTGGGAGCTAAACAGTAACTGCCAAAGAATCAACTTGGGAAAAGCTCTCTGGAACAAATCTGGAGATAACTGGAGTGATGTAATGGTGAAATAATGGAATTACTAGAACAGGATTTAAAACAACCTCAATTTATGGGGAGAACTGGTGTAATTACAGTGGTGGCAGTGTCAGAATTAAATTACTTCTTACACAGGAAAAAAAAATTTAAAAGATTTTACCCAAGGAAGGTTTGGCACAAACATTGGGAAGATTTATTTTCCCTTATTGCAATAAAAATAAACTTTCAAAATAAAAATGAGGATTTGGGGACAATTTTCAAGCCATGGAAATAGAGGAATGGTTTCCTGTGTGGTGTCCTGGTGTAACAATGGTGTTTGGCCCTCTAGGCTCTAATTTTTTGAATTGCTTTTTAGGATCTCTGCAGCAAATCTGCCTCTCCAAATCCTGCAGCAGTGACCTGGAGCCCTTCCCTGTGGATCCGTGGTGCCGGGGAGGTGACACATGGTGGGGACTGGGAAGTGACAGTGCTCTGCCAGCAGCCACTGGATGGTGCCACAGGACCAGGAACGAGCAGCAGCCACCCTGCAGCATCCCCAGGGCTGCTCCTGGCCTCTCCTTTTGGGAAGATCCCAATGCTGGGGCACTCCCAAGGTTTGGGACCTGCCTGGTCAGTCACCGAGGAGGATAAATGACATTTCCTAGGTGTGATTTCTCCTCACCCTTCATCACACACGTGAGCTGTTGGAGCTCTGGAGCCTCAGCAGCTCTCCCCGGATATAGCAGACATTCTGGCCTTGAGTTGTGCTATCAGATATTTTTTAACTTCACAAGCAAAAAGTGCAGCAAACCAAGCAGTCTGTAAATAGGGTTGTGTTTTCTGGCAGGTTTTCTCTACTCTGAGGTTGCATCTTTGTTGTGAACATCACTTTTACTCGACTGCCCATTAGTATGAGCAGCACCAGGAGGTCTGTGACCAAAGAGCTGTGGTGCTCTCAGAGTAGAACATTCTGCTCCTATTTTCTGTGTAAACTGATATGCAGGAGCAGTGCCTTGTGCCCTTTCTTAATTGCTCACATAGTGAAAACTCCCCTTTGATAATCTCTGTGCATTTGAAGTAAAATCAGTTGTGTCCCCTTAGGGCATAGGCACGACCCCATTCCTGTGGGATGTGGCATCCCACAGGCTGGGGGCAGCTCTCCACACCGGGCACACTCGTGTGTGGCTTCTGGATTCTTCAGCAGCTTTCCTTCTCCTCATTTTCTTCTTTCTCCTCTTTCCTCCCTCTCGTCTCTGCCAAAGCTCCAGAAGGTGATGGGAAAAGCCTCATTTTCTGCTGCAGGAGGAACCTGGCCTGAGCTCACTCGGACAGAGAGCCCAGCCACAGCTGCTGTGTCCTCCCTCCTTTCCTTCTGGAGTCAGTGGGAAATCCAACCCCAAGGATGACTCTTTGCACTGTGGACATGACCACATCAGCTTGACCCCTTCTAGAGCTCATCTGTGTAAATTCAGCTCATTTTCCTAATTCTGGCTGTATTTTGGACATTTCTAGCAGTGCAGTTATGATCTTGGTCTCTGCTAAGTATGAAATTTGGGAAGATGTGACAGGAAAACCAGCACTCAATCCCTCTTCTCTTTTCCAACCCACTCCAAGTTTAGTTCAGACTCTTACCCCCTCCCTGTTTCCCACATTTCCAGGTGGGTTTTTCTTTAAGAAGCAGGGCACACCCAAGTGAGGCTGAGCAGAACAAGGGGAATAAACTTAATTCCTCTGGGGAAAAAGAAAATATTCTGCACAACTGTTCACAAATAAGCAGAAAAACCCTTTTTTACCTGTAAAAAGCTAGAGGTGGCAGTGAGAATTTGTTCTATGGGGGAAGTGACAGGAAACCCGGGCTGGGCACTGGTGCTGTCCCCATCCCAAACTAATGGGAGAACAAATTCCTGCCCCAAAGAGCAAACAGGCAGGAGAAGGGCAGAAAGCAGGAGCTGCTCTGCCCCGACAACGTGGCAAACCTGGTGCCAGGGCAGGTGCCTGTTCACTCAGTTGCCAACAAGTGTAAGAAGCACTTTGAGAGGAATTTTTCCTGTATCTCTGAGGGTCCAGCCTCTGCAGAGAAATGGTTTAAGTAATTAGCAGGACGTGTCTTCAGGTGTGTTTTGTAAAAGCAAAAGGTTTAATAAATGCAAAATAACAAACTTTACAGAAATAAAAGAAAAGCTGAGCACAGGTGCCTGAGAATCTTCTGACACCTTGCTAAGACATCCTAAAAAGCTCCTTGAGCTCCTCTGTGCTCTCTCTTTAGTACCTAATGGTTCAGATGGGCTGTTTGGCCCCTGGCCCAATGAGATCAGCACCAGGCTTTGACTTACACTTTCCAAACCCAATCAATGTCTCTGCGCTGGCACTGAGCCAATTACTGTCAAGACAGCACAGAACGTTCTGGGTTCTTTACTTTTTAAGAAGTACAAGGGGTGAGATAAAACCTTTCCCTCTATGGAAACACTCACTCGGGTGTGGGGTGCATTACTACACACTTTTCTGGTGGTTTTCCCAGCAGTTTTCCTGCCTGAGGTGCAGGAAACACCAAGCCCAAGCAGTGGTGGAAAAGCAGGGAAGAACTTCTCCTAAGTTTGGGAAAGTCCAGAAATAGCTGAGAGCCTTGTGCCAGTGGAAAGGTGACACTGCTACCCTGACCCTGAGGGAGTTGAGATGTGGGAAAAGAGGATTTGTTCCACATTGGGCATCTTGAGCCAGCATGTTCCACTGGAAGCTAGGATCAAATCCCAACACAGCTGCTGCTGTGCCCAGCCAACCTGGGGCTTGCAGGTGGTGCAGGGGGCTGGGCCAGGCTCAGTCCATAGTCTGGAAAACATATCCCTGTCCTTGCTGCTCAACCCCCAGAGGCTTTGCCTCAAAGGCAGAAAATCCCAGGATGGTTGGGGTTGGAAAGGACCTTAAAGCCCACCTTGTTCCACCCCCAGGGACGTCTTCCTCTGGACCAGGTTGCTCCAAGCCCTCTCCAGCCTGGCTGAAAACAGCTCCCAAAGTTTTGTTAAGTGGTGGATGATGCAATCCTTGCATCCTGCTGGGATTTGGAGGAGCAGGGCCTGTCCCACCCCCGTGGTTTTCCCTGGGCATGGTTTTCCCTCAGTCCTCACCCCTCTGCCCTGCCCTGAGTGTGTAATTCCATCCCTTCCAAACTGCTCTCCTTAAATTTCAGCTTTTTACTTGCCTCCTCCTAATTAACTGTTTAACTGTTTAGCTCAGTACAGCACAGAGGGTTTTCCACGGTCTCCACCAACTGCTGACACCTCATTTCTCCTGCCAGAACTGATTCCTTTGGCTTTATCCTCTCTGGAGTCTCTGGGAACAGTGAAAACAAGCCCAGGGCCAGCAAGATAAAGACCTGGTCAGTTAAATGAAGAAGAAATCACACAAATCAGCAGGTTTGTGGGTTTTGTTTTACCCAATGACTTTTTCTTCATGGGCTCCCATTACTGGTAACACTTTTATAAATCATGAATATACAAGGGAATATCAGTAAATATTCAACCCACAGCACTAACAAGCTCTGAATGCAGTACAGCTCTCCCAAAGCTGAAGAAAAATAATAAAGGAAAATAAAAATCCTATCAAATTTATTCAGCTGGAATATCTCACTCAGAGAGCTATTCTCCCATAATATTTGGGGCAAGCACAGTGTCATAAATCTTAGTGCCATTAATCCATAGACTCATTCATCTCTGCTCAACTCCATAAAAGCAATAACCTTGTTAGGTTAGGAAGGGGAGGAAGACTGGGCTTTTAATTGCATATAGATTTCAGGAGAGTTCTTATCTCCTAGTCCAATTTGTAGCTGCAGTTTGTCCCTTGGTCAAACTCCATGCAAATCCAGCGTGCTCTCACACAGTCCAGATGCTGCAGGGGCTTGGAAGGAACCTGTTCAGAGCTGTCAGATAATGCACCCAGCCTTTCCAGGCTCGGCTTTATTAGACAATCCTTGATTTAATTAGCTCCTCTGAATGGGAAATGCGTTTTTCAGAGGATGGTCAAATTCATGGAAACAAAACCCCAACAGCTGTTCATGAGTTCCCTGACTCATCTCACTTGGTTCTACAAATGCTACCAAATCCATGCCTTGCAGCTGATGGTCAATAAAGGCAAAATAAAAGGTGGGAGTGGGCTCTCTTCCCTCCTTCACCAGGAACAGCAGCTGGAAACACTGGGTTTACTCACAGGGCCACGTGTTCTGCAGTCTCTGGGATCTGGTTTTTTCCAGGATTTACTCAGCCCAGCAACTCCAGAGGCCCAAACCCCCTTGCTGCTGTGCAATTGGTCAAACAGACAAGCCCAGTTCAGCCCAGCAAATGTGGAACTGCTCCTCCCACAGAGCCCACAGTCAGGCAGGATGGATTTGGTCCAGTGCTGTGTGCTCCACATGTGCTGCTCCTTCCAGCAGCTCCAGCCCCGTGCCATGGATCTCAGAGCCCAAATTCCCATCCTT
>VWYN01021708.1:216367-333842 GCA_013400075.1 Hippolais icterina | reverse complement strand
GGAACTTGAGATAAGATAAAGGTCGTGCTATTGTCAGGGTGTTATCTCAGACCTAGGGTGAGTTGAACAAATCTAGGGGAAACTAAAGTATCACGGATAATGGCAGAATTCACGGGCCACAAGGAACTCAGCAACTGTGCTGAAATCAGCTCAGACCAAATAAAAAGTAATTCTGGCAGGGTGAGATCATGACCACCAGCTCACATACCATCAACCAGAGAAATCCACTGACTCAGAAGAAGAGAAAGACTGAGCATGGGGCTAATTAGCATTATAGGGAATCAACCAACAGCATAACAGAATGGTGTAGGCAATAAGCATTAATTCCTTTGTTTGCTAGAATGTATAAATAATGAAAAGTTTTGAATGGCCTTGGGACTGCCCCCACCAAGAAACCCAGGTTGAAGAAGGACCAGCAGGATGCTGCTGAATCCACGGGTGGTGTTCATCTTCTGCTTAATCATGCTCTCTCTCTTCTCTGCCACTCCTTTGACCCTCTCTTTCCTATTTCTGCCTCTCTACCTAACACTCTTTGCTGAATAAAATCCATACCATTGACTTTGGCATATGCACCTTAATTTGGGCAGAGGCATCTCTCAGTGACTGGATCATGACACCAGCTCACTGTGGCAGTGGTCTTGCCAGGTTCTGTAATATTCTTCTGGTACAACCTGCATTGCACACTGCCTTTAAGTGTTCCATGTGAATGATGCTTCAGTAGTTCATCCTCAAGCTACACTGTCTTTGAGAGATTCCAGTCAGGGCATTGTGTAAGGTGGGAGCCACTAAAAACAGCACAACGAATTGTAGGCAGATGAGACTTGATGTAAAGATCTTTTATTCCCTTTGTCTTTCCTATTTGAGAGCACATCAATAGAATGCATCATGGATAAGATACTCATTTTCAAGACATCACCAGAGAGATATTTCAGAGGAAAATAGAGAAGCAATTTTTCAGCGGAAAATGCAGGAGCAAATAAAAACAGTTAAAGGATGAAAAATGCCTACTATTTCCCCAGTAAAGTCAGTTATCCTGCAAACCACATGGATACACTTGAAATAGAAGAATAAAACACTTGTGAGACTGTCATAATTTTTTTTTCTGTAAGACTTCACCCATAAAATAATTATTTTAGATCTGAAAGATAGTGATTTCTTTTCCCCTTGAACTTTATATTGGGAATGAAGGTGAAATTTATTTTTACTTTGCAACTGAAATTTAAATATATTAACTGAAGATTCAAGGAAAGTCAAATACTTCATCCAGCATGAAATAAGCTCTAAACAACCTTTTGTCTCTGAAGTTTTTTTAGATCTGTAGTAATAAATTGCATGGCTTCAGTCTTTTAAATCTATTAACTCTGGAAGAAGAAGAGAAGTCTCTCTCACCAGTTTCAAAATTATGGTCTGTTTGTATTGACTGAAGAGGACTTACAGACTTCTTCAGCCTTTTGAATTCCAAAGTGAAGGAGAACTTGAGATGTAGAATTTATGAATGTTCTCATATCTAAAATTATTCCAATTTCTTAAAATATATTTAGAAGTTTGGGAAAAAATAATTATGTAGGCTAATTCTTGAGAAAATTCTATAATTTACAATAAAATTTGTGTCTGACATGAGTATTTCAAAAGAAGAATATATAAAATTCATATAAAAGTATTCATATAAATAAGAAGTCTAAATCAATGTTTAGACAGCTGCATTTTTTCTCTGCTTACCTATAAATTAGAGCTCAATTCCACTGAAGGACTAGCTGTGCTTTCTAAAGGAGTCAGATTGGAGCCCAAGACAATAATGAAGAAAGAACTGTAATATCTGGATTCAAAGGCCAGTAACTGCCTAGAAGTCTGTTCAGATGTGCAAAGTAGTGCATGTGTGTTCTGGCTCATTTGCAATGCATTTAATTTAAACATAGCATGATTCAGTTAAATGAAATACAGTTTAGTCACTCAAGTAAATGCTACTACTTGCCTCCTGTGGGAGGAATTTTTGACATGATATGATCACTAAACCACACTGGAAACAGAGAGCTGAAAATGCAGTAAATAAATTACTAAAAATTATTGACAACTCCAGATTTCAAATTTAAATATTCTTCCTCCAGCAACTATAGCTAGAAGCCATGAATTAAATGTGTTTGAAGCTTAAATTGTCTCCTGATACTTAGAACTGATCTTGTCACATCAGTCTGGATGACTCTAAGAAATGTGAAACTTGTTCTGTGGCTGCCTGTACTATTAAATCTTCTGTGAAAAAAAATTAGAGATTTCAGTCTGAACACTTAATGAACTTCCTCATTTTAAATCTAAAAAAAAAGCCATTTTTGAGATATCTATTTTGGATACATTGGGGGAACCCATTCAATAGAGGTTTAAGTGTACCTACACTTCTGAAGTTCATGTTATTTTGAGGCATCAGAAGATGAGAACTAAAAAATGGCTAGTCATTTTTGGAAATGCAGGCCTAATACTATAAGTCAGAAATTTATTTGCCACAGGAAATATATTTATACTATATCCTGGAGAAAAATTATGACACACTGTGGATGATACAAACAACCCTCCTTTTAGTTTTCTGAAGTGTTTTAGAGTGGAGTGTTTGGAGTTTTATTTTCTAAGAACAGCTTTGAGTTCCACATTTATTGTCTAAAACTTAGATCTAGTTCTACTATAAAAATTTTGTTGGTTTATGTGACTCATGATTTGTTTTTGGCAATAAGAAGAACTTGCTTGGCTTTTCCCAGGAAAGTGTCTTGTCTCTTGGCTCTGTGTGGAGTCCCAACTTCGTGACTGCCACACACACACTCCTATTCTGCTGTTCTTGACAACTTTTCTACCAGCTGCTGAACAGTTAATACATTTAATATTATCTTCCTTCAAAATATAGTGATTTTTACAATGGTATGCCTTTGAAGAATCATTTATTCAGTTCCATTTATGCCTGGTTAATTTAACACATCATTTTTGAAACACCAGGAAAATGATAACTGAAAAGATAAAATGACATTGCTTCAGAGCTCCCTCCTTGGTCGATTGTTTAACAATATCCTAAATGTATATTTTGCAGTGTTTCCTTGTGAAAGCAGCAGTACCTTGGTTTGTGTGCACTAATGGCACAGTGATTCCTGGCTTTTTTCACTGATCCTCTATAGAAGTATTTACATTGTGCTGTGATTTGATATGGTCTTCCAATGCATAACTATGAGGCAGAGAATTCTAACTCAGCCATTTAATGTTCCTAAAACCTTCTTTAAGTATTGGAATGTCTTCGCCTACTTCTTCTAGGGAAGGACAGACAAGGGCAATGCACCTATGGGCTTGCCAATTTCCCTTTATGTTTGCATTCCCTTGTCCCAAGGATATAGACAGCTATAAATTTAATTTTTAACAATTGAGTATATCATTTGGAGATATCCCCTTAAAAAGGTCCACTCATGAATTTTGCAATAGCAAATTAAGATTTGCATTTTTATAGTTCTTTTATCCTAGAATATTTTGCTAAACCTGGTCAAAACTATGTAGAAAACGTTTCGTGTGCTGACTGTGTGATGACTTTACAAACAGAATCACACCTTTTCTGTCCCAGTTAGCTAAACAGTATGGGCTTATTCATTTGCAAATATTCAGATTACAATTAAAATAAATATGTGATGTTTCAACCATGGTGGCCTTGGACACTGTGGAGGTATGTAGCAGGTAGTTCCAGAGAGCCTTTCCTACTTTTTAATTTTACTGAAGGCATCTGTGCTTTTTAACATGGTACATAACTGGTGGAGGAGGAAAATATGACCTCTTGGTGAGAGATTATCCAATGATGTCAGTGGGTCAATATTCTCAAGATGTGTGAAAGACATTAATTGCATTCTTTGCAGTGACTCTGCACAGCTGGAAAATGCATTTCATTGAAATAAAACTAGAAGCCAAGTACTGGATATAGGAATAAAAGTAATTGTGGTTTCGTGTAGATTTGGCTTCTGCACTGCATTAATGATCAGTGTATAAGCAATTGGTAGCCAGCTGGCATCATCAGAGAAATAGGTATTTAGTGCCATGCCCCATGTACAGCATGGTGGCGGCAGCAGCAGAGTGGAGAAGTTTGGAAGTTTTGATACACAAGGAAAATGTGGCAGGCTGGCTGCTGGGGGTCCCAGAGGAGAGCTGCCTGACTTGGCAAGGATTTGCTTTCAGTTTCCTTATAGATCCCACTGTCTTTTCAACATTCCTTGGCCCAACACAATTAACTGTCTTCTTTTCACCTGTGTAGCAGTTAAAAAAAGCCTATAATCTCTTTCTTGAATCTGGAGGCAGGAGGACTTATTTGTGATAATTTCTATCATATGAAGAAGAATTATCAGTGATAATTTCTGGCCTCTTGTATAACTCAGGTATCTTTGTCTTGAACTGTTTTGAGTACAATGCCATGCCTTGTAGGAAATACTTTTAGACTAAAAAATTTATTGTTAAGGAGAAGTCACCACAATCCTTGCAAATGACCCACAGTGCCTATAAATGATGACTTATTACTAGTGTGACCTTGCATGCTTCCATCCATTCAATCACTGTGTAATTTTCTTGGCTAACCTTGAGTACCTTGTGTTCATCTGGCCCACACACTGGTGTGAGAACAACTTGTAGTTATCTGAAAGTTTTGAAATTACTGCCTTTTTTCAGGCAAAGTGGATGCTGGATTAAACTTGGGTTTATTTGTGTAAGATCACAAGCGAGGCAGGATACCTGAGCCATTCACACAGAAAGGCTTCTGATGCAATGGAACTACCATTTAATTTCCAAGTGCATAATTATGGTGCTGAAAATAAGGTGCTGAAAAATTCCAGTATATTCTCACAAGGCTGAGCTTCCTTAATTAGTAATTAAAGGCTGTTGCAGTTTAACCCCAATTGGTAACTAAGTACACTGCCATTATTTGTTCAATTCTCCAACCCCTTGGTGGAATGCAGAGGAAAATTGGAAAAAAAAAATTTAAAAAGCCTTGGGTAGATATAAGAACAGTTTAATGATTGAAAGAAAATAAAATATACTACTAGTGCTAAATTAATGGAAAAGAGAGAGAGAAAGCAGGCAATAAAATCCAAGAGAAAGAAGTGATGCTCACTACAGTTGACCAATACCTAGCCAGTCCCCAAGCAGTATTTGGCAACTCCTGGCCAAATCACCCCAGTTTATATACTGGGCATGACAAGGAATACCTTTTTGCCCAGTTGGATCAGCTCTCCTGGCTATGCTCCCTGCTGGTTCTTGTCCACCTCCTCACTGGCAAAGCATAGGAAAAGTCCTGAAAAGCCCTTAATTAGGGTAAACACTACTTAGCAAGTCAGTGTTTTATCAACATTCTGAATCCAGAACACAACAGTGTACCAGCTACTAAGAAGAAAATTATGTCAGTCCCAGCCAAAACTAGGAAAAGATGCTTCTGAAAAGCAAATATAGTTAGGGCTTTATTGTAGACAGCTTTCATTCAGGTTGTTGAACTCGAATGCTCAGTTGGGCATACATGTGTGTGTGGTCCCTATGTGCAGTGATATAAAATCACTGTATATGGAGAGAGAGAAGGGCATAGGAGCTACCAAGGCAAGACAGGCAGGGCTGATGTCTAGGAGCAAGACAGACACCAGCTGTCCTTGTAGGTCACATGTTACAGTCCTTGTGTGTGTGTGCTTCAGTGCACAGGCAACAGCATGGGGTAAACTGATCATCTGAGCCCAGAGCAGCGCTGAGCTTTCCTGTGGAAACACTGTCCATCTTTGTAAATGAGCATAGGAAGGTAATGTAAAAAACAGTTTTTCTGTTTCATCTGTGAAATGAGTCATCAGAGAATGAAAATATGCTTGTAAATTCTTCAGAATTTAGGGAGATGTAAAGTAGGATCTGTGCCCCACTTTCACAAGTTTTTTAATGCTTACATGTCAAGACAAGCTGTAAATGAACAACATAACAGAGTAAACATGATCATTCCAGACACACCATTCTGACTTCCCAAGACATGCAATTCGTGCAGCCTCAGTGCTGTATCATCAGGAGGCCAGAAGCCAGAGAAAGCAGCTTTAAGTCTACATGAAAAAAAAGCATGAAAAAAGAAAATAACATGGGATAGGGAGTGAGAAGCCTCTGCAAAGCCTCTGTTTCCTCGGTGCCAAATGGCATGGAAGGACAGGCAGATAAACTGAAATGGAAAATACAGAAGAGGAAGTTGGAAGTTAGAAGGAGGAGCTGCCCGGCTGACTTGCTTCAGGGACTATTGAACTGAACTCAGAAGACAACCAAGGTGCTGAAGCACACAAGGAAATTCCACTCTCAAAAAACTTTGAAGTACATTTGTTATTCTGTCTTTTCAGTGTGTATTTCATCATAACAAATCTGGATATTAGTTTATCCTCAAATATATTTTTTCTAGTTGTAAAGCTCGGTCTCAAAAATTTGATGCAAGGAAACCTCCCCTCTCTATGGGAGCAGTGATCCTTAACAAGTTAAAATACATTGGCAGTGACTAGTACTATAATCTGTTTTCTCTGAAGAGTGAGCAGAGGGTTTTCTGGTTAACTGTGCAAGCTGGCCTGAGAGCTGCTCATACAAATGCTGGGGAGGGAAATTTACCCTTTGAAAGCCAAAGTTAACAGGCATGCTGGTGGTATTAGGGAAATTTGTAACAGCATTACCAGGAATATCTGATGCTTCCAAGAGCTGGTACAGCTATAACAATTTACTTTAGAGGCACTCTGCCGAAAATTTCTTTTGATCTTTTAACAAGTCTATCAGCCTCATTTAGATTTCTTATAAACACATTGTTCCATTGCCAGGTTACAAAGGGGATTTTCTACCCTCAGCTCTTGTAGTACAGTATGGTTATTAACCTGAAAATAAGCTGAGCCCTTGGGAAGGTAATCAGAAGGATTGAAATTAGTCAACGTGCAAAAAACAAATTAATTTTTTATGAAATTATATATAAATTAAGAGTAGTCTTAGATATTTTTCCAGAGCTATGGTACGTTATGAGCCTATTGTTAGACAAAGATCCCTGTCAGCATCCCAAAAGGGCTGTTAATTGGAGCACTCATTTATAGGAAGGAATCCATGAATTCTTTGTCATGTGTGTGTCAGTGCATGGATGGGAAAATGTTGCTTACACATTGCTGTTGTTGGCGGGATTTAAGTGATACTAATATTTCAGCTCAGGGTATTTTCTTTTCCAGAAAATAACTAGGGTAATTAACAAGTAGAATATCAGAGCTTTTATGTAGGGATAAATATTTGCCAACTGTAAATAAATTTCAAAATTAAGTAAATTTCAAAATAGGTAAATTTCAAAATAGCTAAATATATGTGAATCCCCTCCCTTTCCCCCCCTTTCTCCCCCCCTCAAAATGACTTCATAATGGTCCATTCAATATTATTATTTCTGCTATGGAACACATTCTTCTGAGACAGTACTCTTGTCTTTTTCTTACCTTCAAAAATGAGTAACTCTATTGTTGCTAAACTGCAGAAATTTTTTCTCCATCTGATGTTTTTAAATTAACCTTAGTGAAATTAAAAGTTATGAGTACAACAACAGCAATAAAAATGTTTGTCAAAGTACTTCTGGCTCCAGTGAGTTTGCTTTAAGCAGTAAAAAGGCTTGTGTTTCACACCTGAAAGGGAAGGCTTAGGTTGTGACCATACCAATCTATAATTTCTGTGGTGAAGTACAGATTAGAGTTAAAAGAGTTAAACAAAATCTGACCTCTTGAAATCATGAAATTTCAGAGCAGCCATTAAGGAAGGCTTCTTGTCTGCAACTGCTCCCTGCACAAATTTGATGAGACAAAGGCTAAATTAAGCACAGGGTGTTGAACTTTGGAGAAGGAGAACCCCCCTGACATGGATGGCCCAGCTCTGCAGAGTCATTTTGGCTGAGAGCAGCCTTTAGAGAGTTGTAGCTCAGCTTCTGAGAAAGGAGGCCAATTAAGCTTCAGGTCTCTTATTGTTATGTTCACACACCAAAATTAAAGACACACTAATCCTTTTGAACTTTGTTGTGAACTTCGTTAAAATAGTCATAATCTTCCAAGCCACATTGGGAGCATTGATGCCTTCTCCTGTTAGTAGGAAAATGCATTTTGATTATTTGGCAGAACTAAATCTTGTCAATTAACTTTAGAGTGATGAAACAATCATCTGATTCTGAACCAGTCTAATGACCAATATCAGAGACAGACATACTCTGTGATTATACGGAAAATTGTACGTTACAAGCTGCAATACAGATGGTTTTCCTCATTAATTTTTATGCAATTCAGGTAAGCTGATTTTTCATCAACTTGTGAGAACAGATGTCATCAGATATCTGGTAACAAGGTAACGTGTTGCCTCTGCAAGATGTTGACATTCCTTGTTAAGTGCAGCTCATGGATGCATTCCAGTTTGTGAAACTCTGGTTACATTTTAAAAATTGAATATTTTTGCATTTGTTTGTACTCCTTTGTTTTTTTTTTCCTGCTCATGAATATTCAAAGTAATGAGTCTACTGTCAAGAATACTGGTAAAATAGCAATTTTTAAACTACCAGAAGAGAATATTACAATGCTCCACGAATGTGACCATGGGAGTCACCTGGGCCTGGAGGAAGAATGATTTCTTGCAAGAAAATTGAAAAACAGACAAAATTTCTGGTTTGAATTTTTTTCACAAACCTTCTTTAGGAAGAAAGCCCCCATTGAATTGTAAAAAAACCTGCAAACCCACATGCCTGCGCTTCAGAAAGTCCTCTTTTTCAACAAATTCCTGCTGCTATGAATCTGACACTATCTCTGACTTATTAGTGTGACAAATTTTACAGAGTTATAGAAATAACGTGAAAACAAATGCAAGGCAGCAACAATATTGCACCTCCAAGGGTGGTTTCCAAGGCTGCTCTTTTGGTGTTTGGCTGAGAAGAGCAATAAAAGTTTCAGTGTCCTTTAGGCAGGGAACACATGAGAAGCAAATTCCTTTGCTTTGCCACGATCTGGCTGCACCTTCAGGAGCAGCTTTGCTCCTACTGGGTTGTTCTCTGCAATCTCCTGATGATATATGATGCAAATGCTGAGGGTTTTGGGCTAGGATCTTTTTTCTCCATGCTGTCTTTTCCTCTACAGGGCCCATTTCCATCAGGTGTTTATACTAGACAGGATTAGTTTTGCTTGATTCTTTGACTCTTTTGTCCCTTTTCACTTTTCATTCTTCATGAAGCTGAATGCTATTGCTTAGCACCTCGTTCTTTTTATCATCCTCATTTCATATCTGTCCATCAGCATTAAGTACTGTCAGGTTTAAGCTTTTGAATGATCAAAGCCTTTCGACATCTCTCTGTTGCATCTGGTTTCCTTTGTTAACCATTCTTTCAGTGTTTCTATTATTCATGCAAGATGCAGCTGCTTTTTCAGTCCTTTCCCTGTGCTTCATGTAACTCTTCTGAATTTTCTAGGCCGTTTTTCCATTTGTTTCATGATTTCCACACCTCAGATTTTGGTATTAACCTTGACTGTGTGGTATTGTGGAAAATGCTTTCTGAAGTGAAAACCCCTTCATCACATCAAAAAGATATCTTCTGATACCTGTTAAAGCATGTCATCTATTTAATCCTGAGGGTGGTCTTGTTCATCATCTGTAACTATTGGCTTTCCAGAGACAAACATAGCAACCAAAGTAATGGATGTTTGAAAATATAAATCTCAAAACTGTGAGTGTTAAATCCCTCTCCCATCCCAAGGAATGAGAAATGTTTTGTGCCATTCTGGAAGTGAGAGCCACTATTTTAATGGTCTCACCTCTTAAAGCACACATTTCCCCTGCCCTCAGGTGCTAGCCCACCTTTCTGTACTTGTGGGAATCTGCAAAAAGGTCTGCCTGGGGCTGGACATCCTCAGCTGTGGAGGGAACCAGCTGGTCTGATCCATAGGGTGCTCTGAGTGGGCACCCAAAACAGTGCTCGGGGTCAGGTATGTCAGGGTGCAAATTGGTTGTTGCTGGGGTCTTCATGGAAACTCAAGGGCAATTCCAAGAAGAAACCTGGGAAACCCACAGCACAGTCACTTGCTCTGCAGTGTTAAATCTCCTGGCTAAGGCTACAGAGCAGGCTGTAGAGAGACAGGCCTGTTTTGCCCTTGAACACCTACTTCAGAGATTGGATAATTTACATGATTTAGCCTCTAAAAGTGCAAGGTGTGATTTAGTTCTGTTATTTGCTTTTAATGCATAAATATCCCTGCTATGTTTTATTTCATGGTGCTGCCTACCCAAGTATGTATGAACAGGATTTAACTTCCAAACAGCCCTGCTCCAAGCCTCAATCTGTCGCTTGGCTGAAAGTGGTGCAGTAAAATCCAGTGTTCATAGCAACCTTTCTATGTTGAAACACTAAAATTTTACATTTGTCTAATTTATTTTCACTTGGACCTTAGAACTCTCATAAACTCTTTGCTCATGCTGCCAATTTTACCTGTTCTCCTAATACAAAGAATCCCACTTATTACTTTGTCTGACACTTTGGGCAATGAATTTCACGGTAATTATTGTTCTTACCCTTTGCTTTCTTCCCTTATATAACATTGCCTGACACTTTCTATAATAAAACAGGAAAGCTTAAGTATTATCCATGATTCACTGCTTTCTGCCAGAGCTAAAGCCTCCTCTTCCAGTGTATAACTGGTTAAGATGCTCAATGCACTCCATGCTAGTGTAGCTGGTAAGAGCTGAAAGGGACCTGCCGCTCAGCTGACCACTAATTTTTGTCACTCAGCACTAAAGGCACATTGAATTAACTGTCTTGGACTTGTGTGACTGTTTTGAACCACATTCCTATTTTTCAGATTAATTCAGACAGATGCATTCTTAATGGAAGATGGAGAGAACAAGAACCACTGCTAGATTATGTATTTACTGAGCACTATAAAATCCTCTTTGAAAATTAATCCTTGGACCATCAGAAGATGAAGTTAAGCCAAACCGCTGCTGGTTGCCTTAAGAGGACTGCATACTACAGAGGCTTTGTCATCTTGAATAAGGTTTATGGAGAAGGTCAAGATTGCTATTCTGCCCTGAAGAAATTTGTGTTGTTTCAGTCTAGGCATTTTCTCTCATTCCACATAGAAAAGGAAAAATTTGTATGATCTGAGACTAGAGCAACAGGAAGTCACAGAAGATCAGTCCTTAAAGGGTTGCTGCTGTGAACAGCAGCTCATATGAAAAAAAGTGCTCTGCTTAGTAGGGCTGAGTGTACTTTGTGAATGATCATGCATACTTGTGGAGAAAGGGACTTGCAGAAGAGTTAGAAAATGTGTAAATTAAGGCATTATGAACTTTTTATACAGCAAAAATAAGTTAAGTTTGGGAAATGATTCCTGTGGCTGTTGTTTGCCTGTCAAAAAACAGATAGTTGTTGGAGTGCTGGAGCACTCCAAAACCCTTGATGGAAAATTCCATAATTGCCTAAATAGTGATAAGAAACATTTCTTCTTATCTTCTGTCTCCAAACCTATATACTCCAGAAATTACATTGGTCAGAAATATAGGATGAATCATGTTTTGTGTTTGATTTCTGGCAAGTTTAAGATATAGTGTCTTCCACAGGCTAGAAATATGACCTTTGTTCATGTAGAAAATAATCTTCATCTGTTTGAGGTATGCACTTGAGGAAGGATAATGGGAAAATCCATAGTGATCACTAAATTAACTATAAACTCTCACAGAAAGACCCTGGTGCAATACTAGTGGTTATCAGTAAAAGCATCCCAGTTCAATATTTTTCAGCAGCAATGTAAGCAAGAAAAATGAATGAATAGAGGCAAGGAAGCTGAAATAGTTGGATGACAAAGAAGAATAAGATGAGAAACAATACTGAAAATATGAGAAAACCATCATGTAAATCAAACATGTCAGTGACATGACACTCACCTCAAACAGCAGGTACAGTTCTACTGCTGTGTCTCAGGAAGGGTTTCTCTAAAATAAAAGGCATTCAGAAAAGCAAACAGCCTTATCTGCATGAGAAATTTTCACAGATTAAGAGAAAGAAAAGAGGAAAAGATTAAAAGCAAGAATAAAACAATATCCCCAGGACACAATCAACAAACAATAAAGGACATGTTTCCATTTCTGTTCACTCTCCAGAGGGTGCAGGAACAAATAATTGTTATCCAATGAAATTAAAAAGCTACAAATCAAAAAAGAATCTAGAAAGGTCTTACATTTTGCCCAGTAATTTGGAGACCTATTGCTACAAAGATCTGTAGATATTTTTATTAAAATTACCTGAACATGAAAAAGGAAATCCATATTTTAGTCAGAGAAGAAACATTATTTTTGGGGTTTTTGAAAGGACATCCCTTTCCAGGACAGCCTTTTGACACATGCTTTACTCAACATTATGATAACTTGGGTTTGTATATATATATATATATGTATATATATATTCAAAAGTTTTGCTGAATCTTAGGTAGATGAGCCAGATATTACCACCTGCCTCTTGCCTCAATGTAGGTTTTGTGTGCCTCACCACAAGAATCTATTTCTGGATACAGACTGTAGTTAACATGCGTGAGTAGCTAGGGCTGATGTGACAAACAGTCACATTTTTATATTTTTTTCAAGCTGTTTGTGGCTTATAAGGCATGATAAACCCAGCTTACCAGACTCCTGAGCTGACTGCCAAAACCTGGATGGTACATCTATATATCTATAAGGCTATACACTTGCCTCGGTGCTATGGAAAAGACACCTTTAATTAGACCCAAAATATCTGTTATCTTCCTCAGGAACAAAATTTTCCTTACATTTATTTTTGCATTGTTGCATTGAAGTAGTGTGAGAGTAACTTTTATAGTTAATGCATAGTGCCTAGATTTTAAAGTAATTGAGAAGGAGGCTTTGTTATTCAAAAGCAGATCTTTTAATATAGTTCTTATCGAATTAATAGTATCTTCATTTGTGGATATATTTACTATAAATAGCTTAATCATTTTTCTGATGCCAGATTGTCTCTTATCTGATGACTTCTTACGAGCACATTAAAAAAAGAAGGTGGCATATTTGATAAGTCTCTGTGGCTTCCCTAAGGAGGGAAGAGAAGGGAGTGCTGAGGGATTAGAAGTCTGATTAGTGCATAATGAGGAACTTTACTTTCTAAAATAAAATTAGGGTAATTATAAAATGACATGTTCACATATCAATGCAATGACTTCAGTAAGGTTGCCATAGAGCTGGAGATCATAACACATGGAACTGCCATAATTTCTGACTCTAAACTGAGAAATTTGCATGGGCCACATTTCTTTATTTTTCAGTTGCTTTCCTTGACACTTGCTAGCTCTTTATTCTTTTGCTTCCTCTACTCTTCCCCTGACTTCTCTATGTTCTGGTATGGTTTTGAGGAGGTGCACTCCAATGATACGGCTCCTTTGCACTGCCCGTGATCTGTTGACAGAGCCACCCACACAGACACCTGACCTAGAGATTGTGCCTTGAAAATACTCTGAACAAGGCTGTGGGTTGGAACCATAATGAAAATACTGAGTCAACACATTGTACTTGCATTATGACCCTGACCTCTGATCTGGATGGGACTTATTTCTCTTCTTTCTGGGAGGCATTGACTCTTAGGGAGACTTTTGTCTCTTACTGAGAGACCCTTGCTGATTTCAAGTGGAGGTGAAGACCCTCACAAAGACAGCAAGAATGGCCAATGGTGCTGTCCCCAGGAGTCCTGTCCTGATAAAGTGAATTGTTAATTAATCATGCTGTTGAAATAAATATCAGATCTCTCTCCACAAAGGAAGAATAACATGTCTGCAGGCCTTTTTTTGATTTTGCCTTTAGCAATATTTCATGACTTATTCTAAAGCATTAAAACATTTTCAGCATAAAAACCAATAAAAGCTAGTTCTGGTTTTGTTATCTGAGTATTTATTAAAATCTCTTAAAATGGGGTTATGTTTGCTATAGCAGACTCTCCTGTTTGACATAGATGTTTTGCTATATGTTTGGCATGTAGCAGGTTTTTTGCACCATGGCATTATTACATTATTACATTATTATTATGGCTTATAACTTTGAAGTAGGATTTAGTTCTACCAAGGTTTTTTATCAGGCAATAAAAGAGAGGGAGGTGTAAAACCTGTTTGTGCTGAGGTTTCAGTTCCTGTAACCTATCTGCCAGAAATATTTATAAGAATACTTTTGGAGAAGTAGTAGATGTTATTTTACAACTTGCAACACCAACTCTAAACCAGCTGTACAATGCAAGAATTTTCCCTGCTAACTATGCAGCAAATTTACCACAAGTGCAGCACAGATTAACACACAAATAAATATATGATGAGATTTGGTTTTGTAAAATAGTTCAAACAAAGGAAAAACTTCACTTAAAAGGTCCACAGCTAGCTGTATGGTATTGTGTATGGTAAGATGTATATTCATTTCGGGTAGTTGGATTTTATTTATATTTATAGTTCTTTACTACCATAAGGATGATCCCTCCATAGTTACCTTCTTGTTTATATGTAACATACCTGTGTGGTTCCATCTGGAAACGAAGTGTGCCAGCACTGAGGACTAGAGTGGTCCAACACTCTTGTGTCTTTGTGTCTTGTAGCCTCGACAAGATCTGGTAATTATCATTACTGATGACATGCAGAGATGGCATAATGCAGCAGAGGTAACTACAGACTTTGCATGAACATAAACTACAACATCTTTTCATGATAAAAACCCCAACACATATATGTGTAAAACCCACCTAAATACATAAAATCACTGTTTAAATGCATTACAGCTTCCCATGCATTTTTCTGTCTCTACACGAAAGGAAGGTTGAAGGAGGCCTTGAGCAGCAAACACTTTCACAGGTACCTCTTTCACATCTCTCTGCGGAGTTAGAAAGTTGGTATTTCTGCTGAAAGCTGCCAGAACCTTGGGTTTGCCCCAGCTATTCTTCTCTTTACCATGGCACCACTTGCTCTCCCTGGGTGGAGCCTTTCTGTAAGGAAACTCTGTCCTTCCAGCATATGCAAAAGACTGTCACCTCCACAGCTTGTCTTGCAAACTCCTTACATGAGGACACGTAATTCTCTATGACAGCCTGCCCCCTCCCAAAATAATTTTATTTTTCTTTCCTTGGGTCTCTGAAGGTCTTGTCTAGAGTCTGCACAGATTTACCAGGACAAGAAAAGTTTGCACACAATTAGCAAGAAGTATGTGTAAGCAACTGAGCTTCAGTTGGCAGAGGATGTTCTGTTTTCAGTTATTGCACTTTAACCCAGTTCTTGACTCGACTCAAATTTTTCTCTTTTGACCATGACAGACATCCTTTTTCTTTTTTTTGTGACAGCTGCTTTTTACCCATTCCAAAGTTTATATGCTAATACACTTGCTGCTCCATGCTAACTAAGGGCAGAAGTTAGCCCAACCTCCTTAATTAGGGCTTGCATGCCTCCATTTAGCTCAGCTGCTTGGAGGAAAAGCGGCCTTCCAGGGTGAGCTATCTCCCTATAGGGTGCTGCCCTGCTCTTTGGATGATGCTTCTGAGCCAGGTAGGGAAGCTGCTTTCTTTCTTCTTGCCCTTTGGAGGTGAGGAGAAATGTTGTGCAGACAAAAACTAATAGGGACACATCAAAGCCTGTTTTAGTTTCTTTCCTCTGCAATTTCCTCAGTCAAAAGGGAGGGGAGGAAGCATTTTCTATCTTTAAAGCTTTTATTGAGAACTGGTTGGCATTGTCTGCTCAAGGCTGGACTGAATAACTCGGTGTCTTTGTTTCCCTTTGTTCTGGATGGGGACTAAGATTTGTGAACAATCTTCTTATTTCCTGCTATGTTTTGGAATGAAACTTTAGAATGTTGTTCATTATTGCATATTGCAGAAATATGACTTGAAAGTGGTTCTTGTATTAATTTGCACAGACCCTGTGAAAGTGGAGCAGGTTTTCTCAAGCCACAAAGGCAGCAGTGCTTGTACTAAAGACACAGCTAAAGCACACACGAGTGGCACATGAAATTGTGAGCACTGGTGAGCTAGCTTAGGTACTGTCCTGGTTTTGGCTAGGATAGAGTTGACTTTTTTCTAAGCAGCTTGCACAATGCTGTGTTTTGGATTTAGTATGGGAAAGGTCTGTTGCATAGGCAGTTCCTTCAGGCAATTGATGGAATCATATTGGGGGATGAGCAAGAAGAAAATCTTGTCTTTAAGTTAGATATTGATGGATTAGTTCCCACAAACATGTCTAGGTTTACTTCTTGACATGTTGTATATATCTATCTGCTCAATGAGTTAATAAACAACAGCAAAGTAAGCTGTAATTCTGAAGGAACTGGAAAACAATAATGCTGCACAGAGTTTCTTAATTAACAAGACTGTGAAGTAACTGGAGTAAATTAGCAGAGACAATTAATTTACGCTGCATCAAAATACACACTGGAATGCTGCAGACTGAATGCATAATTTTCATCTCTGATTGCTCGAAAGAACTTATGGGACCTGATATTCAATTTATTTTCACCTGATCCCTGAAAAGTATATGGAGACTTCTAATGTTTTCAAATTCCATTGTGCAATGTCTGGAATTTAAAGTATTTTTCTGCTTCAAGAGGCTGGAGTATAATCCCTGAGTAGAAGTGTATCCATAATATTAGTTTCTTCCCTCCAAGGCTAAGATTATATTCTAAGGTTGTACATGAAGCAGTGGTGATGGTGGCAACACTTTTGACCATCTCTAGGAATAAGATTCTTCTAGGTGCAGAATGTAGATAGACCCTGGAAGCCAAATAAAGGAGTGTTTAAAAAAGGACAGGTTTGTTGTTGCAAGCAAAAATGCTCTGATCCAATGGATAGTTTGAACCCTGCCTCAGATGCCCCCTCACAATGGCAGCTGAGGCAGGGCAGTGAAAACCTTGCATTATACTGATATACCACAGACTAGGCCCAGGATTACTACATGCTAATTACACTGTAAATTCCAAGTGCTGCACACCTTTAAAACACCACCTTTCTAGCCTCATAAACTACTTTTCTACTATCTGAGGAAGGGAAGTTATGATAACTCTGTAGAGTTCCTTGGTGGTATGCATTTGATTCTCAGCAGAGGATTTAGGAACACAAAAAGCTTCTCCTGAATAATAAAGTGCATCTTAGAAAGTAATGTAATTGAATGCAGACTGACTTGTTCTTTCTTCTGCACCACTTTATTCTTTATTCACAGTCCAATAATGGCAAAATTCAGCAGCTTCTCTTCATGTAACTCCCTGTGTAAAGAAGACATGTCTTAAAGGCCAGTTCCAACCATCATAATGTGCAAAGTTAAATCTTAAGTGGGTCTATAGCCAAATAAATACCCACCAGAAATAAGTGTTGGCTCTGAAGAAACCTGTCTTCAGATTAATGGCTTTGGCACTTCTGTGTACTTGCAGCAAGTAATTCAAGGTGCCTACTGTTGTAATGATGGCTGGTAACAGTGAAGCAAAAGCCCATCCTTCAGTGTATTAAATGCTTGGTGCTGCAGTGAGTGATGAAGTGCACTTAGCTAGAAGACCTGTGCTACTGTCCCCTCTAATGCAAGTGTGCCTTTGAAAGAGCTGCTATAAATTACAGCAGGCAGAATTTGTATATTGGTAGACTTGGGTCATTTTCTAAGCGCAAATTTGTTGATGTGAGTATAACGCTTTGTAATTGGGGACATCCTCTTCGGGCATGCCCTACTTTCTATATAAATGAGGTGCTTCTGAGAAAGAAAACAAAGAAATGTCTGCTTTTCTTCACTTGAATAGCTCTGCAGAGAATCTGAATGCTGGAGCTACCACTTGCAAGTTAATGAGCAACTAATACTTAAACGATACCAGTCTAACCTGAAGACTCACATGCAATTGCATGTGGGTACCATAGGCAAGAGAAATGTTAGCTTTGAATAAGAGCTCATACATTTTCATTTTTTCACTGCTTAAAAAAACCCCCAAACCACAGAAATCCTAGGTGGAAAAGTATAGCATCTGCTTTGAATAATTTGGTAGTCATGTCTTGGAATGAGTGTTTTATTTGCTTTGAATCAAAGAGAGAGAAAAAAAAAAAAGAGAAGACATGCCAAGATATTTTTGTCTTTCTTATGTGACTTTTACATTGTAATGTCTACTGAGAAATCCCTGCTAAAGGGTAGGATTGCTATTCTTTACTAACACTTCTTTAGGAACTATGAGCCCAAATTCCTTGAACCTTCATTAAGGGTTTGATTCCATCCATGGAAATTATACTTCTGATTGATTTTTTGTTTGTTTGTTTTGATTTGGATTTTTTGGCTATGATATATCTATTTTTACAGTAAGGAAAAAAACAGCAAAAGTCACAGGAGCATATGTGGGAGAAGGATATTGGTTTTCAGTGAGAACTAACTAGCAGAATATGTTTTTAAAATTGAGATCATTAAGCAGATTTTTTTTCAAGTAGGAAGGATATGGAGAAGATTCAGTATTTTGCAATCATTGTTTAATTTAATTGATGTTCTGAATCTAAAAGTACAAAAGATTTAATCAGGATTGGCTTTAGTATAATTATTTAGTAAGCTTTAGTGCTGGAGGAATGAATTTAAGTGGGAATGAGACATTACTTCACTCAACTGCAAAACAGATCTCTTGAACTTGATGAAAGGTTCAAGGTTCTTTCTTTTTATGAATCTCATTTTGCCCTCTCTACTTCAAATTGTTTGGCCAAGAGCAATAGCAGAGGAGCCATGATGCTGCATCAGAAGTTGTTTCCTGCAGAAAATGGTGCTGGGAAATCATACTGCATAGATGTTTTTGGGAGAAATCAAGAAGTCCACATGTTGTTCTATGTAGATTCTCCTAAATCAAAACCCATATTTTGACAAAAGTAAGGAAAATGTTCCAGAGTGAGTTGGCTTGTTATGACCACCCTCTGCAGACTCTGACCCACATTCATTGTGTGGAGTGTTGTGGTTTGAAGTGCTGCTGCCTCTGGGCTGTGGAGATCCCTGCACCCATTGTTGTAATGGATAAAGGGAACGTGTGATTTTATTTGCAGTTTTGGTGAATATGGAAAGGGGAGTTCACCAGAGCCCATGGCTTGGTGGGCTGGAGGCCAGGTGCTCAAAGTGCAGGTTGCCAACTGCTGTGCCTTGGCAATGCAGGACACCCCAACAGCTCACCTTGGGGGCCTAAGCAAGAAAATAAAATGAGGCTTAAGATGCCAGAATAATTTTTTACACCACACATTTTGAGGCATTGCCACCAGATAGGAAGATCAAGTTAGATGTCAGAAATGTAATGACTTTATGCTTCCTGGAGGTTTTATTGAAACCTATTTTTTAAAAAAAAATTAAAAATCTGTTATATAACCACAGCCACCTTGTTTCCCCTGGGTCAAGCTGAGAACAGATATCATACCAGGGTACCAGAAATTAAATTCCCCTTTTGTGACATTATCTTTTAATTTTTATTTTCTTTGTGAAATACCCCATCCCAGATGGGACTTCAAGATCCTTCAGGTTGCATTTACTAATATTTTGCTTGCCCATGTTTGTCTGGTAAAACAGGTGGACCTGGGATTAGAGGAGTGAAAAGAGAGGTTGTGTCTGGGAAACCAAGGGCACATGACAGCCTTGCTAGGGGAAGCCTGTTTGTGAATGTGGAATAACTTCTGGAAAACTCATTTAGCTCCAGCTAGATATCGTAGCTGAAAAAAGAGACCTAGAGAAATAAAAATAACTGTACCTTATTGAATATTTCAGACAGAGAAGCTCACACAAAAAGGCTTCCTGAAAGTCTCTTTTCACTTAAAAGGCTGAAACCAAAAATAGATCTCAACTTTAATAATCTGAAGGAGATAAAATTGGACAGTTACTTTTGGGGTTTAATCTTTCTGATGATATCATCAGAGGGAAGAAGCTTAGTATAACATGAGAGTTTGTCAAGTATTTTTCAAATGTTTAATGTTTGAGAGGAAGGGAAAGGTAAGACAAAATCCCTCAGTGAATGCTTCCATAATTTCCTTTGTTTGCATTCTGATGACATTTGATTGCTTAACTTATAAAGATATTCAAGTGGCTGTAAGTATTTCACCAAGCCCTTGTGTGTTATAACTGCATAAACAGTTGAGCAATAAATACTGAGCAGAGCTTTTAGGAGCTGTGAGATGCCGCTCCTGCATCTGTTGGTGGATACTTCTCGGCCAAGCTGAGATTTGCCTTGATGAAATACAAATTTTCCTTGCTTGTGCTAATGAACCTGGGAGCTGAATGACAGGTGGTCTGGGAGAAGACTGGGCTATTTTACTTCCAGGCATAACTGAACTGCTTCAGCAGGTCAGAGAATTTCAGAAAGCAATCTGGGCAACTAATGGTAATGGCAACTTAGCTGTCTCTTCCAGAAGCTCATTCTAAGTACTTCTCATTCAAGCACTCATTCAGAGGCTCTGTCTAAATTGGGACGTCTGACCAGTTGCTGGTTTCCTTCCAAATATGTGTACCTTTGCTGAAAGTGGCGTCTGTAGCTGATGAGATGTCTGTTCCTTCTATTAGCACTGACTCAATTTCTAATGCTCAAAGAGATACAAACTGGGGAACTCAATGACTTTTTTTAGAAGATGCTGAAGATTTAACATTTAATATAATTGGGAGCGTTTCCTCTATGGCCTCTTAGACTGGATTTGATCCTTCCTTTTCTCTACCTGTGTTGTAGTGAGTAACCCTGGGTGACAAAGTACTCTCAATGCATCTTTAAATTGAGATGTGTCAGTGTATAAACAGGTACTTCCATTACAGGTCTTGAGTGTACCATCATCTGCATTTTCTTGATTGTGTTTGAGCAAATGTTCTTGCCCTAAAGGGGTCAGCACTAAAAATAAACATTTCACGTGGTGAATTGCTGCAATTCAACTGGTATATTCTATGAAGGGAATGAAAAAAAGAACAAAAGAGACTACACTGCTGTCCTTGGCCATTACAGTAAAGAATGAAAATCACACACTGAGGAGAGAAACAATGAGAGAAGGCAGTAATGGAATATTGCATCACAAACTAGAAATACTTCAAAATGAAATACAAATACACATTTCTATTTGTGTGTGTCATTAGCTCTGTACTAGGGTGCAGGAGGTCTGGGGTAAAATTTAAAAGAAAATGTCTATCAGGAGAGCAATGAAACACTGCTTGACCTTAAATTTGTTTGTTTTTCTGGAATTTTTTGTTTGGTGTTTTTTGGGTTGTGATTTTTGTGGTTTTAGTGAGGAGGGTCTTTTTATTGTTGGTCGGTTTTCAGGGTTTTTTTTCTGTTTGCTTTTAAATTGACAGAAAACAAAAGAAACCAACCAAACAAAACCCCACATAATGGAAATTAATGTCAATAAGAGAAAATGTGGAATTCTGAGTCTACAGCTGCCTCAATGGTATGTTCCCTGCTCTTCTCCTGGGAAATTAACAGATCTGTACTGCATAACTTCCAGATTCTGTGTGTTCCTTAAACCATCTATTGGCATGTCAAGCATGACAAAACATTTGGACACACTTAGCAGCATACCTTATTTTGTCATCTTTGGTTGCTGGAATAGGCACAACAAACTGTAGTACTTAACATTTACAGTTCAATAGCTATGAAGGTTCATCTCTTTCCCATGGGCTTCAGTCATACACTTAGGAAGAAAAAAAATCCTTTGAGTTAATTGGAAATCACTCATGTTGTATGTCAAACCACAGTTTGAGCAAAGAAGTTTTGAAAAATCAGTGGCATGAATGATTGTTTGCACAATACTTTCTGGTAGTTGCAGTGAAAGAATGGAAGTCAGAAAAGCCAGATCTTCTAGTCCTCTCTTTTCCTGGGCAGGGCTAGAAAATAATGTGTGTCTTTTAGAACTACAGCAGAAGCTACATACAAGTTAGTCATGTGAAGAAAAAGTTTAAATCTGTCAGAGAAACGTTAGTCACTCAGTTCTAATCAAAGGTGATACAGCTTGATGAAATGGAGGGGAGAAGATGGAGAGAAACAGATGAGCCACTAAGTGTTCTTGCTAGGCAGCAGTTTCTGAAAAGAATTCACAACAGCTGTAGTTCAGCAAAGCACTTGTTTGTATGTCCTTTTCATCTTCAATAATAAACCCACACCTATGTATATACACTTATGGTCTCCTCCATGCTGAACAGCTCTGCTAAATCAAAGCCTATATTATAAGGTCTTTCAAAGTGATGTTTAGAAACTGACACGTAATGTTGCTGTGGATGGGAAAACATGAAGCAGTGTTTATCAGACCTTTGAAAAATGCAGAGATCTTCTGGAAGCAATCTTTGTGTTAAGATATTTCTGTATGTACAAATATGACAGTTTGTTCCTTCTAAAATGGAGAACTGCTGTTATGTTTTTGGTTTTTTTTTTTCCCTTTCTGTTTTTGGTTTGGTGTCCCCCACCATTGCATCATTCATATTGTTTGGAGCAAATGGTTGTCCCATTACTTGACACAGCTACAGGAAGAATTGTACCACAGAATTTTTGCTACTTGATAAAAACCTAGGAAAGAGCAGCAGTATCTCTCTTAGCTCATCAGCAGCTGAATAAATGTGGTTCCAAGGGAACGATATTTGCAGGATACAGGGGTTTTTTCTCTAGTTCAGGAGCTAGGAAATTAAGAAAGCTGATTTTTAATTCTCAGCCATCATCCAGAGTCTGTAATTGTTATTTTGAGTAGAGTGCCAAACAGGTTATTGTGTGACAAGGCTGAATCTGAAGTGCATGAGGAACGTGCCCTCTGCTACCTATTTACATCAATCTGCCTGTATAGAGATATTTGGGTCTATTCTGGTAAAATGCTACTGTCCAGTGATACCAAACAGGGATTTTTTTTTTCAAAGTGTTACAGTAGCTTTTCTCTGCTTCTATATTTGCATATAAATTATTCATGTTTACATTAGCTTATAAACTAAATTTAGAATTCTTTAGGATCTTCTTCCTAAATATTCTGTGCAGACTGCCGAATACTGTAATATTAGAATTCCTTTAGATTTAACAGCTGCCTTGGATAACATTGGCCATACGGTGTTATTTATGTTTGTGCTCCCTACCAGGAGCAGATGGAATCTCCTTCAAGCAGCTTTGCTGCTTTTGCAAGTGGGAGGCCCTGAGAGTAACTGTTGGTAGCTACTCATCTGCCCTGCCTCTCATTCCATCCTCCCACCTCTCCTCTGTGAGCAGAGGTGAAATGCAGGCTCTGCTCAAATCTCACCACTGAGGCCAACTCAGTGGAGACTCTTTCTGTGATGCACAGTCCCTTCAGCCTGCTGTTGGGATGGCTTGGAGCTTGCAGAGAACTGTCAGGTGAGAGCTAGGTGGCCAAGGCTCAGTTCAGATATGGCTTGGAAATACCTGGCACACAGCACATTTTCTCAAACAAGCTTTGGTATCACGATACTGGGTACCTCTGCACAAGCCTGAGGGAAGCTGCAGCAGCATCCCTCTCTGTGCTCCAGCTTACCTGTGTAAGCACTTCCACATCCTCCTGGAAAGATTTCAAGGCTGCAGGGAACCTGAGACTGCCATGACAACACTGCCAGGAGAAGCAGATATCTATTTTAGATTACTGGGATTGAATGAAACAAGGGGAGCAACTTTCTGGGAGGGTGTTTTCTCTTTTAAAGGCTATATTCATGGCTGTGCCTGGGTGTACAGGTGATTCCCCATTTTCCCACTGTGCTTTATGTCTGTGCAGCGTCAGGGAAGCAAGACTAACTTGTTCATGCATGGCATGTGAATGTTTGAAGGCACAGACTGATGTGGCACAAATACATGCAGTGATTCAACAACACTATTTTACAAAAGAAAAGTAATTCCTTAAGCTGATAACCAAATTGGAAATAGCTTCTGTATAGGAAATGGCTGAAACTGACAGTGTAGTAAGAGTAAACAAAAATGGCTTTTATTTTCCCAACAGTGAGGTTCTTCAGGGCTCCATCTTGGGCCCACTGCCATTCAACATCTTCATAAACAATTTGGGTGCAGGACTGGAAGGAATACTAAGTAAATCTTCTGGTGATACAAAATTGAGTGGAGCTGTTGACTCCCTCAAAGGCAGAGAGGTCCTGCTCAGAGACCCTGAATAATTAGAGGGCTGGACAATCATCAACCACATGAAGTTCAACAAAGACAAGTGGAGAATTCTGCACCTGAGACAGGGCAACCCTGAATGTATGTACACACTGGGGAATGAGAGGCTGGACAGCATTCCTGGGGAAAGGGATCTGGGGATCCTGGTTGATGGCAAGTTGAATGTGAGTCAGCAGTGCCCTGGCAGCCAGGAGGGCCGAGCATGTCCTGGGAGGCATCAGGCACAGCATCACCAGCCAGGCAAGGGAGGGGATTGTCCTGCTCTGCTGTGCACTGGGGCAGGCTCACTGCGAGTTCTGGGGACAGTTTTGGGGTGCCACAATATAAGAAAGCTATTAAGCTATTAGCGGATGTCCAAAGGAGGGCAAAAAAGATGATGAAGGATCTAGAGGGGAAGATACATGAGGACTGGCCAAGGTTATTTGGCTTGTCTTGCTCACTGGAGGGGACCAAGGGGAGACTCATTGTGCTCTACAGCTGTCTTGTGAGGGGAAGAGGAGGGGCAGGCAGTGATCTCTCCCCTGTGGTGACCAGTGACAGAACCTGAGGGAATGGCCTGAAGTTGTACAAGGGAAGGTTTAGGTTATATATGAGGAAAAGGTTTTTTGCCAGGAGAGTGGCTGGGCACTGGAACAGGCTCCCCGGGGAAGTGGTCACAGCACCAAGCCTGACAGAGTTCAAGAAGCATTTGGACAGTGCTCCTGTGCACATGGTGCAATTCCTGGGGATGCCCTGGCCAGCACAAAGAGTTGGACTTGGCGATCCTTGTGGGTCCCTTCCAACTCAGGGTATTCTGTGATTTATGATAACAGTTTACAATACAATTCATCAGAAAACCATAAAAAGGTTCTTTCTCTATTTTTTTTCTGTTTTATCTTCTTTCTCTCTTTTTTTTTTCCCCCATTTAATCCAAAGCCTCACCTCAAAACAGTGGGATAACATTCACACTGCAAAGCTCTTGGCAGTTTAGGGTTTGTGGGTTTTTTTTATATTCAGCATCCATGAAAGGAAGCTGTTTTCTGAAACCCAGCAGTGGCTAGTTACATGAGAAATCATGCCCTCCCTCTGTTCATGATTATTTATTGATTAAAATACAATGTACTGAATTGCAAATTACTTCTTGGACAGCTTGAATGCCACATCATTGTTTTATGGCCTTAAAATACAGCAATACATTGGAAACACAATGTTCTGAGTACATCTACCTATTCTCACCTTCCATTTATAAATTATAAAGCAGTTGGTTTTGATAACAGTAGACTGTGTTTGTCTCAGTAGTGCAAAACCTTTATAGCTAAAAGTAAACAGGATATTTAGATGGAATTTTAATTAAATGTGGCTTTTTCTCCTCATTGGGAAACCCTTTCAGCAACAGCTTGAAAACATACAAGGAAAGCTTTATTAATGTTCCTACTATCTATTCAAGTCTCAAAGGAGTATTTTCATCTTGTTATCCAGGGTTTATGTGAACCACAGGTACTTTCAGCCTCTTACTACACTTTTGATGTTTTGTTTTAGATGCCTCTAATTAAATCATTTTAAGATTCCTTTTCAGCCTGTTAGAAATAATATAGGTTGCCACCATAATGGATTAGGGTATTTTAAAGATGAAATAGCATGTATCCATTGGACACACTTTAGATCCAAAAAGTGTTTTATCTAGAGTTCAAGAAATATGGCCTGATGATTTAGAGGACCAGACCCAGTAATATAGGCTCTGTGTGTGTAAACGATTTTATGACCACTCGTGGTTTAGGAATTTATTACAGGTATTTTCAACAACCTGATGTAAGGGACATGTGGGAGAATGTTGATGAAACACTAAGTAATGGTTTAACAGAGAACAAGTGAATGATTTTATAGTAATAAATCTGCATTAATGAATGGTTGATAAACACATTTATATGGTGGTGGCCCTGAAGCATTAATAGTAAAGATAGTAATAAATCTGTATCAAAAATATCTATCTGTTTTCATAAGTGAGCCTGCTTACAAACCCCCTCTCCTGAAAATGCTTTCCCCCTACCAATAAGCAAAATGTAAATTTATTTGGATATTAAAATCCATCTACCCTATATTTTCACATGGCCTTGTGAGTGTGACCATTCTCATAGATCTTTGTTCTCTGCTGATTCCTATGGGCCCCACACTTTCACACCTAGGCTAAGTGTTGAGGAATGCATTTAGTACAGGTAGCTCAACATGCAAACTGCAGATTGAAGCTCTGGGAAGCTTCCAGTGGAAGCTCTGGGAGTTTCCACTACGTATTGAATGATCATGATGACGATGATTAAATGGCAGGGGAACCAGAAAAAAAAGTGACGTGGTGAAGATCACACAGCCACTTGTGGGAGAGGTGGAAATGCGGCCCATTGCTGTTGATTCCCATTTCAACACATTTATGCTCCAGATATTCAAATCTTTTTGGTTGTTGTGGGAATCCCTGTGCATCTAGCTGAAGGCTACCAACAACAGAAGTGTACAAAAACTAAGCAAAATAATAGTTCTCAAGTTCTACAGGACATACGGGCTGTAAGAGCAAGGTCTATCCATAGCCTGTGTTATTAGATCCCTTTGAAATCCCTGCCCGAGCATGTATCTGTATTTTATTGTTATTTGACACAATCACTCTTCGGTTAAATTACTAATTTCACCCAGGCTAGTACAGTATATAAACTGTGCACTGTTCTTATAGTATCTCTCTTGATGGAAAAAATAAAAAGGCAAGTTATTATGCATGATATTTGCCTAAACTCCTCCTCTATACTCATTTCACCACATGGAAATTTTGTCGGGGAAATGTGTCATTCACCATTTATATTAATCCTGTGTAAATCTGGAGAAGCTCCATTCAGGTTCATTGCAGGCTTAAAATGCTGTAGCTGATAGCAGGATGTGTCCCACGGCTCCCTTTTTCTAATGATATTCTAAATTTATCATGTAAATTCACACTTTTATGTGCTAGAAGTAGTCATTTGTATGCAAAGATGTTGCACTGCCTTGACTATTCTAAACTGAAAAAATAAAGACTTATTTATCCAGAAATACCTGGCAGAGGATGGTAAAGATTTATATTGTATAAATTTGAAGAATTTGTAATTATTTTGGTTGGTTAAGGCTACTGGGGAAATGATCTTTTTAGATTTTTTTAAAGGACTTGTGTTAGAGACCATATCAGTAAGCAAATAATATTTTAGATCATTAATGTCAGCAGAATGTAATATTTATTTATTGCCTGTAACTATTGTGCCTGTAACTAAAGTTGTGTGGGAAATCAATGAAAGATAATTTTCAGTGAATATTCTGTGCTGAATAATCTGAGAGTGTGAATCACAGTGTGCCACTGATATTATATTCTGAGGAAGATTGTGCGCACTGGTTACCATGAAATATCTCTTCAGAGACAGGAGGCAATGAGGTGAAACCATCTGCTGTGTATGTTTGTGTGTATAAACATGCACATATATGTAAAAATAAAATCTCCTTTGACTTTTCAGAAGTTCAATTTAATTCAGTAGAACTATTTCTAGTGAAATGGGGCTTTTTTGGTCTGGGATTGCAGACTGATTCAGTGAGTTATCAGAATGACTTTCAACACCTCCTGATTTAGCTACATCTGTGGTGATCTTTCACTGGGATGACTCCATTGCAGAATCATAGAATCCTGCCTCTCATGAAGATAAGCATGCAAGAGAAGAGACCCCCAAAGGAAGAGGAGTAATGTTTTATTTATTCTTTTTAAAGTATACAAATAATTTGATTAAATTATAACAGTACATAGATTATTTTAAAATAAAAAACCTAGTTAGTAATATGTTTATTTTTTACATTCCTCACATTGTCTTCCCCTGTTTCCCTCATTCGGTTTGGTGTGTGTCAACATGAGCCCCGTGTGTCAGCACCAGATTTCTAAAATGAGTTAGCAAGTGCATTCTCATGACACTGGTTCTGTCTGGGTTAAAATCTCTCTCATCCTTGGTAGAGGTCTGGGGGAGCTGCTGCTTAGCTTTTCTCTTTTTCCCTCTCCCCTCCCTTCTAGGATAAGTTCAGAAACCCATTCTTTGTCCCCCATAGTTGTGAGGCAAACAGACCAGCAGATGAGCTAGCTTTCAACTTTCTGTTTTCCTTAAGCCTCAGTAAAACAGCAGAGAGAAGATAAAAAAGAGACATCTAATTTTCTTTGGAAGGAATCACACTATTGTTACATTTGTTTATTCAAGTCTGGCTTCATGGAACTGTAAAAGTTGCTTTTTGTTCTTCTTGCCTTTCTTTTTTTTTTTTTATAGTAACTTTTGTTTCACTCCTATAAAATGACATGGTGCATTTGCCAGAAAACCCTCCAAAAGCTTTGACTTAAATAAGCTATAATGCTGCATCAGAAACTCTTACTGAAGTCTGAAGTGGTTTTGCTCACCCTTTTCTCTGTTCCTGTCAGTTTTCTTACGTTGTCCTTTAGCCACTGTTGCTTTTAATTATTTTCTCTGTTTTTCCCCCCTTTATTTTGAAAATGCTGAGCAGAGTTAAATGCAAACCTGGATGCCTCTCATTCAAGGTCCTTAGGACTGTTCTTAGTGGAGGTGGGCTGATATTTTATAAGGGATAACTTGACTTCTCTTTCTTTCCTACCTCACTGGAACAAGAACTAAGGAAAAATTTATTTTTAGCAGTGTGATGCTATGTCTAGGAGAAAACATTTGCTCAAATATGTTTTTGAAAGCTGAATGCATGTGCAAGTGCATTGCAATTATCTGATTCCCTCTTGATCCTAATGAACCAAGAGAAGCTTTATCCTAACAGACAATGCTTGACTGCCTGCTGCTCTTTCCAAATTGTTGCTCTGTCCTACCTGCTACAGCTGCCTTCAGGCTGTCTGTGAAAGTTCAGAGACTGTAATTGTTTGGGTCATATATTAGCCTTTGGTTTACAAAAGAGGCTAAGTAATCTGAAAATTTCCACGGCATGCCTGCCGACTTTAATAATCTATTATTAAATCTATAAGGATTTTAGGTACTCTGTGCTTTACCTTAGTTTTTCTGTGCTAATAAGAGCAAAAAGTCAATCCTATGATGACTTTGCAATGGAAACTGGGTGAATAATGTGTTGGCAAGGCAGAAGCCAGGACTGCTGCCAGAGGGAAAAATAACATCTAATTTTTGCGACAGTGAGACTGAGTAACTAGAAAGATGCTTTGGGGTTAGGAGGGCTGGCTGTGCTTCCCTGGATATGTCCTACAGTACCAGCTGTCCAAACTTTGAAGGCTGAACTGTAAGCATCTTTCACCAGGCACTAAAAACCCTGGAGCCATTGGACACTAGAGTCTTGACCTCTCTGAATTAAGATTTGTTCTCAACTCACAGAAAATAGTTTCACACTTTGGTTAAAATATAAATAGAACAACCAATTAAGAACATCCTAACCTATAATTACTAGGTTTTTACATTTTAAGGTGAGTAAAGGGTAATCCTTTTAAAGAAGAGCTTCAAGTCAAATTGATTTAACTCTCTAGGACATAAATAGCTGTAGCTGCCACTGGGGAGCCATAGCTTGACAGCAGATATTTCCTGAGATTTTTCATTCAATCTGCAGCTCCTCTATTCAGAAACCTTTTGACAAGTTGCTTTCCTGCGGTTTGAATTCCACAGCAAATGTCTTGTTTGTGATGCCCTCACTGACTAGTAAGAGAACCTAGGGACAACAAAGCTCAACCTGGGATACAGACAGCAGTGATGATATATCACTCTGATATTTTTAAATAGAAATGGCAGCAGGTTTGCAACTGGAAATTTTCCCTCCTGAGAAGAACACTCAGTGTGCCAAAAGCTTCCAAACAAACTCCTCCTGCTAGCATTTGGGCTAATGAATTTTTCACCATGAACGTATCAGAGATAAACACCTGTGGCAAACATGTGTGGAGAGATCAAAAAGCATCTTGTTTGGGTTTTTCAGTGCTTGAACTTTTGCAAGCATCAGTTGTAGTGAGCAATCAAAGAGCTGTTATGTAGTTGTGCTGGGATTTTCCAGACCAAATGAAATCAACAGCCCAGAATCCACACTTCTGCTTAACAAGTTAATTTACAATTAATATAACATGCAAGGGAATCCACCTCTGCTGTATAAATATTAATTATTAGTAATATTTTTGCCTCTCTCCTAACTCAGGACACCTTATTTCACTATCTCACAGTCTCTTTTTTTCTCTTCAGTCTCCAAGGTTTGAGTCTTGTGCAATATTTAGGAAAATGGATTTCTGTAGCTCTAATATTTTCTTACTGGGAGAAAAAAAAAAAAAGCAGATGGTGTGATTGTTTGTCAAGGAGAAAAATCTTCCTGCATAAAAGTAAGCTGGATCTTAAAACCAACACTAATAACATATTCTCTATGTACTTGCAATGGAAGTTTTATCAATTAAAAAGCTTTCTACTCTTTATCTGGAAAGGTAAACACTGAATATTCGCAGCCTCTTTCCTTCTGTTTGTTCTATGTTCCTTACACAAAGACTTGGACCAGCCTGAGCTTCACAATAAGGGAGACAATGCAATCAGTAGACTCAGTTTGCCCACAAAAGTGGGGATATATTTTCAAAATAATTCAATTGTATGGCTGTTCTTGGGGCTACATCTGCCTAAAAATTAGCTATAGCTAGATAGGTAGATACATAGCTCTAGATTTGGCACAAAAGATTATAAAATGCTTTTTAAACGCAAAATTTATTATGAAATCAACAGAAGCATCATCAGTCATCACGACAAATTCTGAACAATGTGCTTTGAAAAGTTAATCTTTCTTACTAAAATGATTAATCTAAAGGAACACGTAACTTGTCATATTGGAGTAGACTCATTTCTCCATTTGGTTTAGTATCTTGAGTCAAAGCATATCATCAGACACTATAAACCTATTGTGGCTGGCCTCATCTCACTAAACAAGATTATTGAACACCCTCAAGTGTGAAGGTGTCTCAAACACTCTTGGAGCCCTCTCCTCTCTGTGAGAGGACTTTAGAGATGTCTGCCTGTGCTGCTTCATAGCCATTGTTATACTGACTGCCTGTAAGTGCTCATCCTGCTGGAATCTACCAGCAACGTTTCCCTTGATGCAACTTCCACCCCTCGATTGAGTCCTGCCCACTAAACGTGTGCCCCTTCAGACAGGACAGGATGTGCATGTCTTGGCTGACTGGGATACATGGAGATGCCTGTGCTTTGGAGGGGATGCTGCACATCAGGCATGCAATCCATCCTGCATCACAGTCCCAGCCTTCTTCACAGGGTCCACCACAGCAACAGTTCCTGCTGTGGATATTTGTGTAATTAAAACATAATTTAATTATAACTATAATGTATACTAAACCAACATTTAATTATAATTAAATTCGGCTGATTAAAACCCTTGAAGGTAAATATTAATGTCACGTACAGTCTCGTACACTCTAAGAGTTATTTGAAGGTGCTGTCAGTATCAGGCAGATAGCCTTCAAAGCTGGGTGTATCTAAACCAAATCCCACAGGTTTGTAATAAAATTTTTATTTTTTCCTTTATGCAGATGTAGATTGTTGCTTCCAAGCTTTTCCTTATTGAAGGGGAACAATTCTATTTCATTAAAACTCTAGTGCTCTGCTGTGTGGAGATGTGCTGGTGGCTGCTGGTGGCTTTCACCACAGCCCTTCTAGGCTTTGTTCTGTTAATTGCTAGACTCCAACATGGCTGCGTGCTATTTCAAAGTTGTGGCCCAAAGTTTTGGGTCTAAAATGATGCCCTGGATCTACATAATGTGAAAAGTACCAATAGCTGAGCACAATATATTAGGAGAAAAATAGAAAATGTGAGGGTGGTGGGGAGAAATGAATGGCTGTGCAAGGAAAAACACTGTGAGCTTTGGGTTGAGGGTGGACTTGGTTCTTCTTTGTGGTGACCTGATTTTTGTCTTCTTTTTTTCTGTAGTATTTATAAAACATGACATGTTAATGGGAGATGATACACCTAGTTCTGAGAAGTGCTGAATGCAATCCATAAACTTCTGACAAGCCCTGACCAGACAAGATTCTACTTCTTGCCAACACTTTTCCTTGCCATTTGCCCAGAAACAATGTTCTGTTACAATGAAATGAAAATGTTTGTGGGAAAAGAAGTGGATGTTAGGGCTGGCTTTTTTGCCACAAACTTTTGATGTGCATGTGTTGTGGAGGGGGTGGGGAAATGAATACAGCCTTGGATTTTTCTGGCATGTGTTTGCCTTCCAACAGTTTTATTTCCAGTAGTTAATTCTCCAGTATTTTTCAGGATAATGTGAAGCAGATAAGCTCATGCATAGTGTAAGAAAATGAAAGTAATTCCAAAATATCTGGCAGAGACATTTTAATCCTAATTAAAACTGAAGGAGGAAAGAGACAGAATTAAATGCATTTTGTAGTCCTGACTTACTCCCCATCAAGGAGATTTTTTCCATTCTAGAATGCCCCTGCATAATTTCTAATCAGCCTTTCAGCCTTCACCAAGAGTGACAGAGCAAGGAGGGGAATGTCTACCAGTGTCTTGGGAGAATTTATTTAAGGTTCTCCTGAGCTGTGGAAGGGATTTGTCATTGTCAATATCAGCAACGTGGCTGATCAGCACCCTGGTCAGTCTTTTCATCAGCAGAGGAAATAGAGTACGTGTATGTGACAGATAAAGAGAGAGCGAGAGAGAAATTGCTTCACAGAAAAATAATACTCATTCTAGCCATCTGTGTCTATGTGTATTTTAGCTGTTGTTCCACTAATTCTTGGGGAAATATAAATAAGAACCGCCATTCAATTTACTCTCTAATTTACTTCACTGAGCACTTGGGAGATGAACCTGTGAGGGAGAGCATGCTGGCCTGGGGAAAAAGAAATGCAGTGCTCATTCCCAAGATATCCTCTTTTATACACCGTGAAATTTTGTCAGTTAATTTCAGGAGACCCCAAAGAAACTGTGATAAGTGAGCCTCTTGTGTTAAGAGGTTTGGGATCTGCAAAACATCCAGAATTCCAGGGGTTTATCTGAGCTTATCAGCAGTAGCTGACTCTCTTTGATCTGCCAATTGAGTCAGGAATCTCTTTGAAACAGGTGTCTCTGTGAGGTTTTCCATTGCATTATGATTCTGGTCAGCTTCAGGCTCTCACTGCACTTCCAATTTGATCTAAAAATACTTTTGCTGATGTGGGCTATAAAACACTCAGTTGTAGGTGAGCTGGTACTGTCTTCCCGAATTGCAAGATTCAGTTATTAGTAATTTCAAAGGCTGAGAGATACATCTCTGATAAAACAATTTACCAACATATTTGAGCTCTTCTGACACAAGCAAGAGGTTTTCCTTCCAGATCATAGATAAACGCAGAAGGTATTTTCTGTACAAAAAGAGATTTCTTACGCTAAAGCCTGAGGTGCCTCAGACCTTCTATTATTGCTTTCTTTTTCTTGCTGGAGCAAAAGAGCTGCTGCAGGTTAGGGAATCATGGTCAGCCTGTACAGCAAATCCCTCCCAGGCTGTTCCTACAGTCAAAAGGGTATGGCTGTGGCCAATGTGATGAGTTCCTCATGGTTGATTCAGCCTCCTTTGAAGCCATTACCTGGCTCCAAATGGCTGAATTTTAAGTTTAGTAAACACATGGCACAAGAGGACTGACAGAATATTAGTAGACACACTTAATTTGCTGAATTTGGGCTCGTGTCCTCTTCCCATGTCTTTGGAGTCCTGAAATTCGGGACAGAAGTAATCAGCTGCATATTAACTTTACATATACTCATAATTCTGTGTTTAGATACTTCTTAGGGTTCTGTGCTTGGCATATGAGAAAACATAACACTGTAAATCTTTCTTGCTGGCTAGAAGAATACTCAAGGACTAGGATTTCAGCTGGATATCTAGATTACAAAATTTTAATATGAGAACAGGCTATCAGATAATCACTGTGTTTTTATTTCTTTTATTTGCTGATTTCAATCATGAACCAGCTGTACTCTTTACTGCATCACAGGGTCTATAAATGTTCTTGAATCTTTTAGAAAATAGTAACAAAAGCTGCTCTGAGGTTCTTGACTTTAATTTCATTGGCATATCTATCATAAGAGGCTATTAAGGAAATTAAGCAGTGATAGAGTGAGAACTAAATTTGTATGAGGCACTAGAAAAATTCTGATGTGCAAAAATTGTTTGAATAAATGGCTGGTTTCCAACAACACCAAAATTCAGTAGTTAGTATCTAAGGCCCAAACAAAATTGCCAGAGTTGATGGTGGGTGGGGGAGAGGGAGGGATTTCTGCATTTTTTTTAAAGAAGGAATTTCAAATTTTTCAGACTTAAAATGTTAATTGGAGACAAACTGATCTCGTGACATTCTAATGAAATCTAGCTCTTCATTGTGCTTGCATGCACTAGGACTGCATTAGTTCTAGGTGTTATAACTCCAAGATAACTTGGAAGGTGGATTTTCCACAGATGCAGTATCAGCTCTCATTCAAAAGGGAAGCAATGGAGCTTGGGGCAGAATATTTTTGACAGTTTAATCTCACACTGAAGGAAGACAATGCTCCTGAGTTTGGCTGGGATAGAGTTAATTTTTTTCCTAGTAACTGGTACAGTGCTGTGTTTTGGATTCAGTATGAGAATAACGTTGATAACACACTGATGTTTTAGTTGTTGCTAAGCAGTGCTTATTCTACATCAGGGACTTCTCAGCTTCTCCTGTCCTGCCAGTGTGGCACAAGAAGTGGGTGGAGGGGCACAAGAAGTTGGGAGGGGACACAGCCAGGACAGCAGACCCAAACTGGCCAAGGGGATATTTCATATTACATGACATCATGGCCAGGATATAAACTGGGGAGAAAGTTGGCTTGGGAACTGCTTGGGTATCAGTTGGCAAGGGGTGAAGAATTGCATTGTGCTTCACTTGTTTTGTATATTCTACTTCTTTTACCATTACTATCATTATTATTATTTTCTTTCCTTTCTGTCCCATTAAACTGTCTTTATCTCAGCCCATGACTTTTCTCACTTTTAATCTTCTGATTCCCTCCCTCATCCAGTTGGGAGTGCATGGTGGGAGTGAGAGAGTGGCTGTGAGGTACTTAGTTGCCAGCTGAGGTTAAATCAAGACCCTTTCTCTGATTGAGACTTTTATAGAGCACTTTCCACTAAAAATATTTTTAGATCAAATTGAGAGTGCAAATTGGGTGAGGAAATTGGAATGAAACTCACTTCTAAACTGTTACCCATCATTTGGAAAACAGGCCCACAAGGGAAACCAGGCATAGGGATAAGCCTTAACCATGAAGAACTTAGAGAAATAATGAAGCTGAATGTGGAAATGACTAATCCTACCCTAAATTTTGAATTTTGGCCAGCTTCTGTTGAAAACCATACAGCTAATAAAACTCCCCTCACTAGGGTATTCTCATTTCTTTGCCTTTTTGTTGTTCATTTACCTGTTTGGGTTTTGTCCTGTTTTGCCATCCAGATCTCTATAGCTATGTCAAAAGACAGGTTATAACAAGTGAAAGTAAGTCTTGAAAAACAATTTTGCTGGAAAAATAACTAGACCTGCTTACACCTATTTCTGGATTATATGTTGCCTTTATCTGGGGTGAGGAAACGCAGAGAAACTCTTGGTCAGCTAGCCCAAACCATTGCTGCTAGCCATCCGAATTTATTTCTGAACAGAACTCATGGTAGTCAATTCCCAGTGCAGAGTCCATACTGCTATATTTGGCTCCTGCTCAGAAGTGAAAATAATATCTAGGCAACAACATGTTTTGCGCTGTTTACCTCAAACTTAAAAACAACAAGTAGCTTGAAGGCTGAAACTAATTGTGAGAGATCTTATTCCATAAACACATATGAAAGACGAGAGCTATAAAAAATAGGGTCAAATACAGGATGCCTTCTGCTATCCATAGGTGTAACATCCTGGGGGTGACTCAATACATATGGAATTATTCTATATAAAGAAGCATGGTGGCTACATGGATGAGCAGAAGATGGTTTCTCCCCTCCTCACTGAAGTTCAAAATACTCAGTTGTTTTTTTTCTCTTCCTAAAGCCTGGATGCCTTGGATCTCTCCCTCAGAGCATCATATACACAATGATTTGATTGTCTGCCAGGAAACTGGTGAGAAGCTAATTTACTGAAAGGAAAACAAACAGTGATTGCAAATGAACAGAGAACCTGCAAGTGTGGTCAAGGGCCCTGCCATGCTTACGGATTTTTCTCTGTCATGATGGCAATCATGCTCCACACCTGAGCAGCTGCCAAAGGAGGTCTGGTGTTAGTGTCTGCTTGCCATCATGGTTGCTAAGATATTATTTTGGTGCATTTTTTGCTCACCAGTATTCTTTATTTCTGAGCATGGTAGCTTTTGAATGCCCCACAGGATGAACCTTAAACTGCATAAAACTGCAGTGGGGTTTAATCCTGGAAAGTTTGGTTATTGTTTTCCCCCCTTCACATTTAGCATCAGAAATCAACAGTCACTGAAAATAACTTACACGCAGGAATATTTGGAATTTTTTTATACCTGACTTCCCTTTTACCTCTGGGTCACATTTGCCTGGTTGTCACTTCATTTCTCTTGCAGCCATGGAATATTGGATACTGTAGATTGTTGCTGTTGATTGCTTCTGAATTTAAACAGCTGGTTTTAACCAGTCATCCTGCATCCTCCCAAAGGTAAGTCATCCTGTTCCAAGGTGAGCAGCTCAGATGGTTTGCCTTCTGATGGTTTGCTCCATCCCTGGCCTTTGACTACAGAGGGAGTAAAGCAACTTGAAAATTAGGCTATGCTGGATGCCTACACTCTCAGTTGGGGACAAATTCTATGTCTCTAGGAGAAAGACAATTTTCATGAATGGAAAACACAGGTCATCCCACAGCTTTAAATCTATCTATGGGGAAATATAAGGAATTCTGAAAGGAAGGTATTAATTTGATTTTAATTGAAAAGTATAGATTAAGTATTTCTAACACCTGGGGGAAATACATATTTTTTTATGTCTTTACTGAGTTCTGGCACACTCTGAGTCAAAAAAGGTGCAGAAGGTGACAAGTTATCTTCTGAGGATAAATCTTTTCTCCATATGTGTAAGATTTGTTAAGGAGTGTAGCTCTTCATGCGCTTCTCACAGGAGCAGAATGTTTCCCAGGGAAGGGAAAGGTCACCTTCTTCTAGCTGCAACCAGTGTGGAGTCCAGTAATTCATAACTAAATCATGTCTGAAAGAACTGATAAGTCTGTTCTGTTGTGAGTGTAAATATCAGAGCTGCACCTATTAACCTGTGAATGCAAAACCTCTCCAGAAAGCCCACTTAAAATTAAGGCAGATGATAACAAACTTATGCTTTTTCTCAGAGCTGAAGAGAATAACAATGAATAAATATATACACTTCTAATTAAGAAAGCATCTGTTTATGTCGGGAGACAGTGTTGACATTTTTGATTTCCTTGCTTTTGCTTTTCACATTTAAATGGCCAAGTTTAAGGTGGCACAATCATGACTCCATGAAGCAGGGCAGCAACCAGGTTAGAAATCCCCGAGCTGCCTCCAAGCAGGGAGTGGTGTCCGTGTGGCACAGTGTGACATCATGAAACCAGGCTAGCACAGGTCCCCAAAGCCGTGTACTTGCATCAGCTGTGGAAGGAGCCCTGCTGGCACCAGCACAGGAGCGTTGCAGTCTGGTTTGGTGGTGAAGGTGCTGTGACATTCCTCGCTAGAAGCATTGTTAAAAAGACACCTAGATCAGTGGAGGCACAGGCACTCTCAGGTCCAGAGTGATTTCAGCTCTTAGGTGCACTACTAAGTGCAGTGATTAGCTCTTCATGCACCCTTAGGTGCAGAGTGATCAGCTCTTTGGTGCACTCTCAAGTGCAGAGGGATTTGTTCTTTGCGAGGTTGCCTGAGCAGCAGAGCCGCATTTGCCACCCCAGGTGACACAGGAGTAAAAGCAGGGAGACGGCGCCTTTCTGATCTTCAGGAGAGCTTCTTTATTGCACAGCTCCAGAGGGGAAAGGAGCCAGATGGTCCCGGGGAGAGGGATTATATAGGGTAGCCAGGGTTGGGGTTTCACAACTTGGCCAGTTGGGAAAGGAATTGGGAAAGGGACCAATGGCCAATAGGGAAAGGAATTGGGAAAGGGACCAGTCAGGGAAAGGATCCAAAAAGAACCAATCAGTAGGGGTAAAAACCAGGAACAAAGGGAATAAGCAATGGGGTATGAAACATTAACATAGAACTGCAAAGGCTCATGGGTTGAAGTATTTTTTCTCACCTTGAGCCACAAGGAAAACTCTCAAAGGGACTTCCCAAAGGAGAGTTCCTACAAACTGAGGCAGCCTAGGGGCTGCAGACTCTCCAAGGGAGTGAATTGTCCTCTGTGGATGGTCCAGGTATCACCACACAGGAGCCTTGGCACCAGGTTCCATTGCTTGCTGTGCTTCTCATTCCATAGTTCGTGCAAGGCTGGTGAGCTGCCCCTATCTCACAGTGCTGCACATGGTCCTGACCTGGGTGACTAGTGCAGCTAAGGGCAGAGACTGCAGCACCAGTATAATCATTTACTATTAAAGTTTAATCCCTGGTGAGCTGGATTCAGAGTTACACGTGTGACTCTGTGAATAATGATAAAGCTGGTTGCCACATGAGCATATTATAGCGCTGCCTAAATATAGACAGCCCATTAAAGTTCTATCTATGGTTTCCCTTGGGATCTGCTTAGAGATGAATTTTATCTTGACGACACTCCCTCCCCAAAATTATATTTAAAAAAAAAAAAATCTGAGCATGCAATTTGTTTACATGCTTTGCATTCCTAAAAGGATGTAAAATTCACTGAATGGTGCTTCTGCTGTGTATAGCTGTGTGGAGACACAGGAAAAGAAATTTACTGAAAAAAAGATGGCAAATTTTCAGTCATGTATTAAAAGGTCTATATACTGGCCTGATTTGATTAAAACAAAATCCAAATGAACTATTTTAATTTTTTTTTTTTAAATAAGCTAGGTGTTATTTTCCTTCTCCAATTTTCTCTAGGAAATAAAATCCTCAACTTTCAAAACTGTGAACAAGAGAAATCAGGGTTAAATCTCCTTCATTTTGTAGCACAAAATTTCAATAACTTCCTTTAGTGCATCAGCACTGAAGCTATAAAAGAAAGCAAGCATACAGTATACTTGGCATAGCTCACAAGAAATAATTCCTAGCAAATAAGATTGTTTTGCAGTAGGGTCTTAATTAGTTTTTTGAAGATAGAAGTTCTCCAAACCTCCTTTCCCTCCACCTTTTTCTGTTGTAGCAGCACAAGAGAGAGGAGCTCCAGTAGTTTGGGATTAACTTCAGGCTCAGTGCTGGGCCCTTTGTATGCCTTTTGCATATGGATATAGCATTTATCAGTAACCTTAGCATTACAAAGACCTGAAGGCCCCCCTGTAATTTGTGCCTTTTTGTCAATGTCGTATTCTTACTTGTGTCCTATGAAAGTGCATGGAATAGAGCAGACTCTTTCTACTACTTTACAGAAGAGTCGCAAAGTGTGAACAGACACAAAAATCACTTCATTTTGATGCTACAATTATTAATTTCCAGATCCACGGAGAGAATTTAGAGGAGACATGGATTTGATTACCTCTGACCCCATATTCAGGTCTAAAGGCATTTGCTATTCCTGGCAAAGGGTTGAGGGTCTCACTGAAAGCACTGTTTTGGAAAAGGATATTTTTCACAGTCCCAGGAATTCCAAAGTAATCCTTAGAATTTTGAGCCGTTAATTTTGTTTCTACTTTGGAGGTCAACAGACTGAATTCATGTCAGACAGTGGTGTAGGGAAATATCCATCTGGAAAGTGAAATGAAGGGCACTGTGAGCACAAGAAAGTAAAGCAGGATACAAATATTGGAGAAAAAGAAAAGAGAGGAAAAGTGTGGATGTTGTTCTTCCTCTCTTCCTTTTGATCCTGGGAGTCCTTCAGTGCTGCCTCACAGGGAACCAGTGTAACACCTGACCAGGGAGGCAAAGGATGATCCTGTGTGAGATGTTTCATCTAAGGGCAGAGTTAGGCACGAAACTTGAGCGAGAATGATATAATTTGTACCGAGACTTTAGCTAAGGCCAGGGGATTGCAGGCTTCACTGCTTCACTAAACTGTGCCCCGGGAACAGATGCAACATTAGCCTCTCCTTTCTCCTGCCCATTGTTCTGCTATACAAGATATGCCAGCAACAGAGGGGAGGTGACAAGTTACAAGTATGCTTTTCCTCCAGACAAATCATATTGTGGGAGATTTGAGAGGCTTCAGCTTCTTGGTTTGTCATAAATAAGGTGAAAATTATCGATAACAAACTAAGGACTGATTTTTTATTAATCAGGAAAAAAAGAATTGGTAATCCTTAAGTTTTTGACTCTGGATATACTCAATGAGAAATTGAGTGACTTTTTATTTTTCAGATGAGAATATAGTTGTACACCCACACAATTATTCTCATTATTAAGAATAATTATTCACCCAATATTCCCAATTATTTCCATTATTCTCATGAAATACTTCTTTCAAATCTGTCTAGCATTCCTTACTCCATTCTACCAGTCGAGGTGACATAGAGACAGGTGATCTTGCCTTGGGTCAAGAGAAAGCACAAAATTCTCTTATGTCACACTTTATTTTCTGTTTCATTTTTCTATTAATTGTTGGTTTGGAGAAGCATATTCTCATATTTTTGGAAAGCAAATCTCTGTGAGGCTTGTTCAAGGTAGGAGAGTGTGACCATACGTGTTTTCCAATGTATGTTTTGGCTCTCGTCAGTGCATTCTGACAGAGCTGCACATCTGAGATATTCTCACAGGTTTGTTAAAGTATTTCACTGTAATGTCATGGTCATAGGGCAGCAAAACGCTGCTTTTATGGGTGGGTAGGTCCAAGTCTTGTAGCGCCATCCCTGTGAACTGAACTCAGACTTAACTGCTGTACTCCACTGATCCTTCCACTTTGATCTTCTGTTTTATACTCAGTGCAGCTATGGAAGTGAATACAAAACCTCAGCATGAAAAGCGGTTTCAGTGTGGAAATTGAGTTCTTCATTTAGAATTTAAAAATGCAGGCTCTCATATCTGCCTCCTGAGAAAGGCAGTCAAAAAAGAAAGTGAACAAAAAGGGGAAAAAAAGGAAAACAAATAAATTTTTATTTTGCAAGTGCAGTATACTGTTGACTAAGTCCATTGGGCTATCAATGTTGTTAGCTGGAATGCCTGGGATTTGAAAGTAGTTGAAAAACAAACAGTGTATGTTTATATGGGGCCACTGTGGAATATAAGCATGCAGCAATATATCATTTTGAAGAATGAAAAATATTTAGGAATTGGAAGTTATTGTCATCCAATATTTGTCTGCCATCACCTAGCCAAGGCATGGTGCATATCAAGGAGTCAGCAATGGGAATCTGTTTCTTCTGTCTCTGTTGGTGTTTTCATATATAAGAAAAGTAACTTTACTTTTCATCTTTAGAAATAAAAGGGAACTTTTAGAGTTCTTTAAAATTGTTTTTAAGAGTAGCAGAGAGCTAGCAAGATGCAGGAGTTTTACATTTTCAATTTGTGTAACCTTCATGCTAAAACAGAGCCATGTTTACCTTGTTTTGACTTTTGTTTTCCACAAGCAGCTCTATGCAAGCTACCCAGGGTCTGTGTGCAGTCAGCTTGGCTGAGCTGTTTCATTTTGGGTTGGATTCTTACTGATTGTCTGTACAGCTACCCTGAACACATTTAATAGCACTAAGAATGTGGAAGTTATTATCTTGTGTTCCTATAAGAGAAACCAGTGTAGTTACCTTTTTCTCCCACCAAATTTCTTGTTCACAGCCCTGTCATGAACACTTTTTTTTTTGTCACCTGCATTCTGCAATAATGATGGGCTGACTTTCTCTTGAAACCTCTCATTTCCAGCAGATTGCCTGTGTATCCTTACATTTTTCACCACCAGTTCCATTTGTCATATTACTTTGGCTCCTACAGGAGTTGAAAGCAAGCACACAACCTGGAAAGTGAATCCAGATGTTCCAGACATTGGATCCAGCTGGACAATGAAACTTATTTGGGCTTTTTGATAAACAATTATTTAAAATGCTAAAATATCCACAGAGTTTGTTTCAGTCTGCCATGTTCTTTTCAAATACTTATAAGTCCATAAAAGGCAGTTTGATTGAGTGTCAATAGGTTGTATCATTAATAACTATCACCAGCATCTCTCCATAAAGGCGTGTTATTTCTATCTTTATGGACTGATATTTACATATGTAATGTATATTTTATATGCTGCTCATAATGGATCATTTTGTTCTTGTCAGCTGGAAATTCAGCAGGATCATACAAAATCTCACGAGTTTCCAGTGCACTTCCTTTAAACTGTAGAGCAACAGAAATCATAAGTGTTAGGAATTAATGCAGCATACATAAAATTAGGGAAAAGTTTACAATAAACAGATCAGTTTACCAAATAACTGTAGATCTAGGAACATACCTGCTAGCAACTGAGCTGCCTAATGAAAGACAGTGATCTTAATCCTTAATTAACAATTAAATTATTAAAAAATGCTAAAGTTTGCTTAAGGGAAACAAATAATGGTGAGATTCCTGTCTCATTTTTGCTTAAGATTGTGTTATTTTATAGTGGAGATTGAACATTTTTCAATCTTGTTTTCTTCAGAATTTAATAAATTTTTTAAAAATATCCTTGGGACCTGTCAGCTCCCCATGAGAAGAGGATTGGGTACTATGTACATGAGAGAAATGGGAGTATTTACTCCAGAATGATAGTTCATTTAGTTCTGAAGTTCTTTATGTATGTGACAATGGCAGATCTTTGAATTAATCATCAGGATTAATTCACCTGCCTTTATTCAAACAAAGTTGTATGCAGAAACAGAAGAGAGTGATTTGAGATATACTTGTGTTTTGAACATAAAAGCCAAAGTAGATATTTTCTTGCTTTTTGTCAATCTACTTCCAGTGATGTGCATGCAATCTCTTTAAGTATTTGTGGGGTTTTTTGCCTTTTTGTTTGTTTGTTTTTGTTTGTTTGTTTTTAAACATAGGCAGGATTGCAGGAGGTTTTTATGGAAATGAAGAAGCAGATTCTTTCTTGGAGTTTATAGCTTGTATGCATTTTGTGTTTTCAAAGACAATGAATTACTTAGGATCAGCAACAATATTGGAATAGCAGCTGATGATGTAGCTCTGCAGGCCTTTGCACTTGTGGTTCTTCCTGAGCATAGCATGTTCACAAGCTCAACCTTATATGCTAGATATTGAATTAAAGCCATAGAAAGGCAACAGCTAACCTACTAATTAGCCTATGTGTTTATAATCAGAGCACAGCACTGGATATTGGTCTCAAACCCATTGTGTTTGAGATGGAATATGAGATGATCATTTTGGGAATGTAACAACCATATGTTTACCCTGTGCTAGATTCCTTTGGTACTACTTAGCTGACCAATTTTTCTTGACAATTTGGAGATTTTGAGGAAAGGGTGTAACTTTTGGGTACTAAGCCACATGCATGGAAGCTAGTTTTTGCCTCCAGAATGCTGCCATGATCACAATGATAGTGATCCAGGAGACGCTACTGAAAGTACCTATAGGCCTAAGGAAAAATGGTAACTCCTTAAGAACCCATTGTCAGGTGAGACAAAGGGTGATCAAAAGCTCACCCCACCTTGATCTGCTGCCTTTGTCTTCAAGAAGATGTGCTGCACCCATGGGAGAGGAAGGCAAGTGCATGGAGGCACACCTCATGCCCACAAGAAACACTATGTACCTGGGCTGTGCCTACATCACCAGAAATGGAGAAGAACCAAATCAAAAATAAGGCTCAGGCAGACCCAAAAGGCCCTGCCTGAGCAGGGGTACTTAGAGAATGCAGCCAAATAGCTCTTAGGATTCAAAGGGGTGCCTATAGTGAATAATTAGAAACTTGCTCCAATCCTGTAGTACTGGTTCTTGGCTGAGTTACAAACTGCCCTCAGTGTGCTGAGATACTGACCTCAGCCAGCATTCTCAGGATTGCTCCTGGAAGTTTTTGAATCTGCAAGATAACCAATATTTTGGCAGGTGTTCAAGACCTGTATGTGTGTATGTGATATTTATTTCTATATCCTGAGTTGTAGTGTTGTGTGGAACTTCTGTCAAGACATTAGTATGTGTCAAATTTCAAGTCAAGTGATTTAGACTTCCATTATACTTGTTATTCTACTGATTTTTTCCCCCCTCTTTGGCTTTCAGACAAAACGAAGGCCAAAAACCAAATGCAAAAATCCTCAAGTACACAGAGAAAGAAAACATACTTCACTTCTTACCCAGTTAGTTTCCAGATCTATTCATACCCTTCACATCGGCAGAGTATTGAGTACAGCTGACAAGCATGAAAGAGTAGCTTCAGACAGGCAATAGTTCAGGCTGATACAGGCAATTCTGCAACTTGACAGTCTGAGAGCTAAGGAGGATTTGAGGGCAAGGATGAAAGGCTTACCATCAGCCCTACTACCAGCACAGCTTACCATAGATCCTACACTTATGGTATTTTGCTGGTTGTGCAGCTAAGAAGGTGAAATAAATGTGGAGGTTTTTTTCTGGAGCAAGGCCAGCTCTTTCTTCCACAGAACAGCAAGGCTAATTGTATCCATGACCATTTTCTGGCTTGGACTTCTAATTACTTTACCAGTCTTGAAGGATGTAATAAAGTTAAAGTAAGTATCAAGCTGAAAACAATTGAATTATTTGAACAAGGAGAGTAGAGATGAGGATTTTCAAAATGTAGAGCAGTAATGAAATAAAAGTCGGACAGCCAGATTTGGAGGAGTTTTCAGTTCTTGGAGTTGAAAGGAATCCTCAATGCTGAAGCCAGAATCTTTGTCACCCGTAACACAGTGTCATGTTCTGCTTTAATGTCTGTGGTGTCTTCGCAATGAGTATATATCCCAGTGGGACAGAATTATGTCCAGGATGATGCCCTGCCTCCTCTTCAGACCTACAGTACTCTTCACTCTTGAAAGTCACAGCGACTCCCATAACTTATGCATCGTAATATTTATACATGGATCTAAATTCTGTCTTGCTACAAAGTTACATCAACAACAGCAAAGTTGGAAAAACCAAAATTTGAGTGGTGGGGGTTATTCCTGTTCTTGGATGTTAAATATAAATTATATACAAAGACCTATTGAGTCAGGAAGATGCTGGTATCACTTTATACTCCTGGAAACTTGTACCTGGGTAAGGTTACACTTTTTCAGTATTCCAAAACCTTATTTTTCTCCTCTTTTTCTTCCTCCTTTGCTGGTGTTTTAAATTGCTAGCATCTCAGAGGTGCTAATCTCCAGCTTCACTTGTTCTGGAAATTCAATTCAGAAGGTAATTCTACTGAAGATCCTCTGGAAGTGAAAGCCAGTAATGCACCTCGATCATCTATGGATGTTTGAGCTGCTCAATAATATTCAACCATAAGTCCTATCTGAGTTAACAGATAAGGTCTAATTACAAGAGCTCCAGTGGTAGAGCCTGTGCTTGAGAGGCAGAAGATCTTAGGGTTGTTTTAGGCAGATAAGAGTTAGATTAACCAGGAAGAGAAGATAAAGTATGGATAAAATAGCTAGATAGACAATGTAGAAGGGAGTAATAGTAAACTAGTAATTGAGGAGATGTTTATTCTATTTTCTGTAAGGTTCACTACAGGGAAAATAATGAGTTAATTATGTCAGTAACTCAGACGTTGTGCTGGGGCTGTTCATGTGGTGAGCCCATGATAAGGACCAGAAAAACTCTTCAGTCACAAATGCAGGAAAATACTTCACTAAAGGGAAGTCCAGAGACAAGGATAGTCTAAGTCTGCAGGATGATTTTACTTCAAATGCAGGTAGCAAGCACACGTCAGTCCCTAAGTGTGACACTTGCTCCATAAACTTGTGGAAGGGCAGTCTGGTGCTAGCTCCCACTTCTCTCCTAGTGATGTCCTGTGCTCTTCTGGCCCAAGATGCTGATGGGGAAAGCATTGTCTGTGCAGTATCTGTCTTGGTAATTTATAGCAAATAATTGCTGTATTATTTCCTTGTGATTCTGTGTGTTACGTGACCAATGCCATATCTTGCCATCAAGATAGAATTGCTTTCTATTCTTGGAAGTGCAAGTGCTATGGGGACTGCATTGAAGTGCTGCTCTGCTCTGAGACTTAACTGGGCCAGATATATCTCCCTTCCTCTGCAGCTGTAAAGGTGAACAACCTGAGCAAACCCATTCCCTTCATTTGTGCCTCCATAGCCCCCTATGGCTGGCAAAGTGTTCAAGAAATGCTACACTTCTGAGTCCTTCGAGACTCCAGACTTAGGTGCTGAAAACTAAGCACTGACTTTGGTGTTGTGCTTTGTCCCCCATCAAAGATTAAGGAGAAGGAAGAATGGCTCAGTGCATTACCTGGCTGGCTACTTTCCTAGTTCATTCTTTCCACTTTGTTGGCAACTCCAAACGGCTCCCCTAAGCCAAGGGGGAAGCACCTGTTCTCCTTTGTTGTGCTATTAAGCATATTTCTGCAACTGTGGTTACATTAGGTTTGTTCCACTGTGACCTCCTTGAAAGGCTAATTGCAACTTAGCGCAAGTAAGAGTTGCAGAATAGTCTTCAAAGACTCTTTCATGTTATATTTTTATCTTTTCGAAAGATAGGCTAGTCATATCCATAAAGCTGTGATTTCTCTTTGATAAACAAGGTTTCTTAAGATTCTCAAACAGCTTAATAACATCTATGACAGAACCTCCTATTTATGGTGCTAATCAAAACCCTTTGGGATTCCTACAAATCAAATACCTAAGCTGTCTCTACATCCTTCCTATCTTTATTCTCAGATAGGGTCCCCAAGGCATCTTGTAGACATATTCTCTATGAAGTTCTTTTCACTTTGTTGTATTTTGTTGGAGCTCATAAAAATATCTATCAGTAAAAAAGTTGTTCTAACTCACCTCACATAAATGTACTGATGCCTTAATTCTCACAGTACCCTGCCAGACTTTCAAGTATTCCATTATTTATTTACTACTGATTAGATGATGGATTTTTTAAACCAAATTGTCTCTTCTTATAGTTTCCATTATACCAGTTTCCTGTTGATGATGACAGTAAAAATGTGCATGATATGGGGTGGAATAATAAGACTGCTGAATAAAAATTAAGTTCAGGTTTCTTCTATGTAATAATATAGCAAAGATAAGATGTTAGATATCCTTCTTTGCTACTGTTTAAAATGTATTGACCTCATCCAGGAATCCTGGATTCCTTAGATACATGCAGATGGTTTTCAGAGATCATTACAAAGGTACCATTCCAAGAGCAGCAAAATATAACTAATACTAACAGCGTCCAAAAAATCCATAATTTTCAAGTTGTGGTGAAATGTTCAAAGCCTTTTTGACTGCTAAATTGTCTGCTTGAGATGTGGCTAGCAAGGTACTGCTTTTTCTCCTGACAGCCAGATGGTATAATCAGAACCTACACGACATATTTGTCTTTCTTTAACATTTTATCACATTGCTCTGTTCTTTCATCTAGAAACTAGTACTTGTCCTTCTATGCAAATGTATCTATCTATTCATTAGTCTGTCAGATCGTCTATAAATATTAGATTGTTTTGAGGAGGCAGTGCCTAATTTGTCAAATAAAAATATTTTTCTCCAGCTTTCTAGCACACGAAGTGCGATGGGTGCAGTAAAACCCAGAAGTTATTGCTATTTAGCTGGTGGGTGCCTTGAAAGTGTGTCACACAAATTACCCAGCTGGAGAGAATTGAAACCACAGTGAAAATCCTGTTATTATCTTCAAAAACATATGAACTGAAAAAATAATATCGACTTCATATGGTAGTTGAGGCCCATTTTTAATGACTTTTTCAGTCATCCATGCATAGGAGCTCAGTCGATGTATGGAGTACCCTGAATGATATTTCAATCCTTACATTTCACTGAAGATCTATTTTCTTTCTTGCCCTCATTGAAACCTCTTAGACTATCCGGTTACAAAATGTCTCAAAATATCCTCTGGCAGCCAAGTGAAAGTAGTAAAGTGGTTTTGTTTCTTTTGCCTCTTTTCCAAAGTGAAACCATTCTGAAATCCATCAAGCAGCATAACAGCAACACGTTGTGCATACCCTGAAATAGAAAAGGTGTAAAATGATGTTGGCAACAAGAGTTATTATTGAGAGTGCCTGTCCTTTGTCAGATAGCTTTGGAAGAAGAGAGAGGCATAGCAAGGAATGATATTCACACCGATAACCACATGTCCATTTGTGCTCATACATGCACTTTTCAGAACACTCCAGTGTGCACTGACAGCCTGCAGAGGATCAGCTTCAAAAATTTCCTTTGAGTCATGATTTCTTAGCCTCCAGCAGTGTCTGGGAAAGGTGTTTGTGATCAAACTGAAATGTAAAACTGTGATACTATAAATACTAGCAAGTTCTATTTCATGGAGAATATCCTTCTCTGATATGACATCAAGATTTTATTGAAGGCAGTAAAATCAGTGTTGTATTGACATTTCTTTTGTATCTATTTTGTGTAAAAGGATGTTGATAACTGCTTACTCTAATAATTTCTGCCTCAGTAAATATTGGTATTGTCCTGAAAGAATGCTTATTTTCATATTACGTTAGGGTTTTGTGGGGTTTTTTTTCTTATATTATTTCTACTCTGATCTGTGGTGAGTCGTACACTTTCATGTAACCTTTGTTCACTTCCCTGCAAACATTTCATTGGGTGACGAGTACCCAGAGTACTCCATTCTTTGGACAAAAAAAATGCCCAACCTATCTTTCCTCTCTACATATGTTTCCTCTTTTGAAAGTCTCCGACACTGCACCTCAATCTGGGTGTCAGATTTTCTGCTCATCCTTAGCCCAGGGCCTTCAAGCTCTGGGCAATATGAAAATAGGAATAAGGAATTAGGAATCTCTGAGCAGTTTGATGACTGAATAGTCTGGAAGTCCTAGAGCTGCATTTTCAAAGTCACTTGGCTGATAGCCACTACCAATTTGTCTTGTTGAGGAACAGTTAGGGAGCAATGATAGCAGCCCGTATCCCATTGGTATTTGAAGTTTCCATTCCTAAGCATGGAACTACACTACCTGCTCACAGGTCTCAGACACCTTTGGGCACCTGCCTGGGGTTGGAGAGGATTCTTGAGTGTTGGTCCCATTCCTCTGTGTGTCTAAGATGCCACTAAGCATCTGTGAACTACCAATAGTGCCAAGAGCTTTTTATATCTCAGATATGACCTTTAATCCTGGACCAGAGATTTTCAGGGCCCGAATGAGAAGTACGCATCCTACTTCTTTTTCAATCCATAGTTCAGTTTTTCTTTCTTTACATAAGTTGGACAGTGAGTTCCCTTCTAGAGTGTCAAGGGTTTGCAGCAGAAACTATCCAGCATATATCTTATTATTCTGCACTGTTTTATTATTGTAAGGCTGCAGAATGGGGAGGATTAAGAACTCTGAAGTTCTGTATTCTTTTCTTCCAAGAAAATGCAGTACATTATGATGGCTTTATTATTGAAGAATTAGGGAGAAAAGCTACTTTAGAGAGGAGAATTGGTTCACTCACTACAGTGCTTACTAAATATCGGCATACTTCTATTATGAATACCAGCCTCAGGAGCATGGACATACCTCCATTCTTCCTGACAGAGGCTCTGCCAGTGATTCTAGGCCATGTGAGGTTGCATCTCTGGAGGAAAGAGTTTGAATTATGAGTGGTCATTCTTCAGAGTTCTTTCTGATTTTTTATAGTCAACATTGATCTTGTTCTTATTTACATGTACTAAGCCAGATGTGCACAGGAAAAACGAGGCAGTTATACATATGACCACCAGATAAATTACTACTTGTAAGTGCAAAATGTTATTTTCACTAACATAGTGGATGGCTGGGGACTTGTTTGGTATTTGGCCTATAGGAGGCAGCTGGTGACAAGCTATTAACAAAGGAAAGTAGCAGAATGGCTTTGTTGGGACAACAGGCTAGGGAGTTTCAGTGGTGCCATGTTTACCCACAGAAGGGAAATGACTGATAACAGATACCAGAAATGTCTTATTGTGGGTTTTATTCACACCCTTTAAAGTAAAGAGAATAAAATACTGGCTGTAGTAACAGTTAAAAAGTATTTGGAACAGAAAATGAACTGTCTGGTACCCCTATCACCCTTCCTTTGTTGCAGTTCTTCCTAAATCTGTGATTTCAGTTATACATTTTTTTTCTTCAGGTAATGAATCTATACAGCAATTTTCACAACCCAGAAGGAAACACACCTTTTAACAGAAAGATAGTGGTTAAATCTGCAAGTGAGGGTTAAATCATACAGTTGAATAAAGAATGGGAGATACTTAGCAGGTTGGGTGCATGCTTCTTGGACAGTCAATGATTTAAAAGAGAGTTTAAAAGTCCCAAATAAATAACACATATGAATGTTATGAATTTAACAAAAACAGCAGTATGATAGAGGATGAGTTTCTTATGTATTGCTGGTTCCAATAAACAGTTTAAATAAGTAAATTTGCAGTAAATAAAGATAAGGAGGAAATGGCAAAGCAAAAAAGTTGAGGGAACAACCATTTTAGAAAGGCTGAATGAGTGTTCCACAAACTAATTGTTCAGGATGATGCTGTTCCTATATTTCTATTGGAGTAGAATCAGCAAAAGGCTGTGCCAAGGCTACGGCTTGACTTGTCAAACATCAATCTCACATATCAGACCTAAGAGAAACCTTCAGTTGGATAAGGATGAGCTCCTCTTCAGGGCAAGATTTCTTTCACAGGCATTTTGTTGAACACAGCTCCCTATTTTATGGAGAAATGTTGGAGAGCTGTTTAAACAGTTGAAAGTTATATAAAACACAGTAAAGTTTTTCGGAATCACATGTTTCCAGTACAATATTCCTCTGCCTTGTTTTGATGGCAATGCTAGGCATTCAGAAATTATAGGTTCTGTGTTAGATTCCCTGATGCTAACAGAGTGCAAATATAGAGATATCCTCCATTCACCATGAACCAAAGATTTTAAGATAACCAAAAATAAAGTCTAAAGAAGGTTTTTGTAAACCAGGAGGATTGAAGCTGAAGGTACCCATCTGACTACTGCTCATACGGGGACCTATTCAAGGATCATAACTTGAATAACAGAAAACAAGCCACATTCAGGAGCCAGAAGCCTTCTCTGTCCCTTCTACCACTGCCCAAAAAGCTGTGCTGAATTATGAGGCTTTTGAAACAGAGGCAGTAAGAAGACACAAGCATTCTGTGCTTGGTCAGGGGAAGGCAGCTCTAGGGTGCCACTGCCACTGCCTGCCCTTGTTCCTGCCCTCCCCCTGCAGTGCTACAGGGTTGGGAAAGAGTGGCTGGAAAGTTGCCCAGTGAAAAAGGATCTGGGGGTGTTGGTCAAGAACCATCTGAGCATGAGCCAGCAGTGTGCCCAGGTGGCCAAGAAGGCCAATGGCATCCTGACCTTCATCAAAAATAATGTCACCAGCAAGACCCTGGCTGTACTCGGCACCAGTGAGACCACACCTTGAGTGCTGTGTTCAGTTCTTGGGCCCTTACTGCAAGAAGGACATTGAGGTGCTGGAGGATCTCCAGGGAAGGAAAATGAAGATGGCGAAGGATCTGGAGCACAATTCCTTTGACGAGCAGCTGAGGAAGCTGGGAGTGTTTAGTCAGGAAAAGAGGAGGCTCAGCCACTAGTTGAGCCAGTCTGCCTTTCCCACAGCCATTTTACATGAAAATCTCTGTTTTAAATGAGAAGGGGTTAAATACCTCATATTCCTGTGCTTGGAGTGCTAAACAGTGTTGAATGCCCATTTTTCTTAATGAAAAATGCATTTAAATAATGTAGGCTTTTCTTATTTTGTTGTAACTATCATAACACTACAGATTGCTCATAATATGCGAGTGCCTGTAGCTATTTGGAAGCGTGGCTACTATCATGTTGACTATAAATCTAAATTAACAGAGATACATGATTTATGTGCATATGATGTAAGCACTCAAGAGGCAGGCTATTTGTAAGAGAAACATAATTTTTTTATTAACTTCCAAAACCACCCTGCTTTTTCCTTTGGGAATTCACAGAGAGCATGTGCATATATAATCGCATAGGAACAGTGCAAATAGGAATGTGACTATAGGAAATACAATTCTGTTTACTATCCATAACATCTTTGATTGTTGATTATTCTTGTCTCAGCACCAAAAAGAGTCAGAATATTGCTAGGAGTTAGCTCAGGACAGTGGATCACAATGAGTATAATTGGGATTCCTTTATGTGGAGAAAAAGGGTTTTCTTCTGTCTACAAACTGGAATTAAATCTTAATTTGCTCTGTATGAACAAAATCAACTATCTACTTGCAGTAGAGGCCCTACCAACATAAAGACAAAAAAATGAGTTCATATTAAAGGACCCTGATATTTGGGCTCACTCAGATTTTTCCACCTGGCCTTTGACATGTCACCTAATTTCCCTGCTGAAATTCCTCTGTGAAACTGATTAATAATATTAATGCCTTTAGCTAATTTATTTAGAGAATACTCAGAATCTGGAAAAGTGGGGGTTAGATGGTGCTGTGGAGGAACCTCTTTCCTACAAGTAGCCTGCTATAAGAAGGACCTAGTCCAAAATCCTGCTGTGCCTTAGATTTCTGTTAGTAAACAAGAGGAATGAGGTCTCCTGATCTCCAACACATGCTAGAAAGCCTGCTGATTTAGTCAACAATGGCTCATTATCTAAAGTGTTTATTGGATTCATTAAGCACTGAAAGCTGCAGATGAAAAAGAGGGGTGTGCTTTAATTTCCTCATTCCTGCTGCCACTTTTCTCGCTTTCTTCACACTGACATTCCTGTTTTAATTAAATGTTCAGCTCCTCCTTGTGATTTCTGCACACACCATTTCAACAGCATAAAGTGATGTTTCTTTGTGGCAAAAATATGCCTAGGCTGTTAGTAGATCCTCTTGTGGTTTAGAGATTACTTACTGGGAATGTCCTCCTAAATATTCCACTTAAAGTGTATTTGTCTGACTTTCTCCTCTGAGTAAAAAAGTATTGCCTGGGACTGGCTAGACAAGCCTGCTGTGCAGAATTGATTCTCATGTTTTATAAGGTACTGATGACTCCTGTGCTTCTGTTGCAAGTTGTTTGCCTCTTGATGGGTTCTCTTTCACATCAAAAGCCCAAGCAGCAGCAGTAAGCTGATCAGCGTTAGAACTTCAGCAGCTACAAATAATGAAGCCCTTGAAAGAGAGGACAACTAAAGGTTTAAAATATTATTTTTAGGCATTTTAACCAGTTTTGTGTATTTGAGGGCCATCAGTAACATCAGTCTTTTATGTTGCCTGCCTGATTATTAGACTTAAAAAACTAAACTATAGTGGGATTGATATCCAGCAGTGGGAATATTATTTGAATAAAAACCTTCTGAAGACAGATGAGCCAAATTATTTTTTTCAATACCACTGAATTTACCCAACACAAATTCTCCATTTGTTCCTGTATAGCATCTTGAAGAGGGCTGCACTTTGCGGTCAGACAAAATGAGAAAGATAAAATACTCTGGGAGCTGGCAGGAGATTTCAGCTCAGTTGGCCTTCATTCTTACTTTTTTTTTTTCCCCTCAGTATTTGACATAATTTCTTACTGTTTACTATTTTTCGGCATTCCTCTATTCTACTGCATATAACAACTTGGAGGTGAAAATTCACAGAAATTATTTTTTCAGGTTTCCTGTCATTTATCATTAAGGTCAAGTTACTGAGAAGTACTTGGTCTTAAAATACACAGAGAATAAGAGCATCTGGAGAAATTATTTTTTCTGGAATAGTGACAAAAATATGGGGTGACTTTTTCACAGAGGCCTGTGATGTCATCAATATTTTCTTTAAAGTGCAGTGGTAATGAGTATTTTCTTTCTCTTCAAGCTTAATTCATGAGACTACTTTTCATAACTTTGTACTTGTCAAGGTTCATTGAGCAAAAGTCTGAGGCAATAAATTGTTATAACTATCTCAGCACATGTCCTTCTATCCATCCTTATTTAAGATCTACAATTACTTCTGGCTGTATTTTCTCTTTTTTTACTTTTAATTTCTTTCTGCAGTTAATTTTTATCTTTATATTCATTACTATATTAGTTGTTTAGAAAGGTTTTATTTTTATATTCTTGATGCGGATTTTCAAAAGCAGTTCATTAAACACAAGGTAATATTATTTTTAATCCTAACATTTTCATGGGAAAAAAAAAATCACATCTTGTGAATAAAGACTATGTTTTACTTAGCTATTGTCTAAGAGGTCCAAGCCTTATCCTCCAGTACTAGGACAAAAATATTTATGTTGTGGTATTAAGAAACCAAGTTCTTATCCCCATACTTTACCCAGAAAACAGATGATCTGTGTTGGATACCAGAAACAGAGAACAAAAACCCAGAATGCTCTTTTTTCCCCCTTTTTCTGTATTCTAGAACATCTTATCTTTTTCAAATTTTGAAACTGTTGGCAAGAGTCACTAAGATTACATGCATCCTTTAACTTATGACTGTCTTCTGAAAACTTCTGAAGAGCTTAAATGTCAGCAATTTGTCAGCCCAAGTGGAGAAAAAATTGATCCTCAATAAGGGAACAATGGTTTTGGAAATAGGAAATACTGTTTTAAATTTGGTAAGATAACTCCCTGTTCCTGAGAATTGCATTGAACATGAGAAGTGTTGATGCTGTATCTCATTTTTCAAACTAAGTTTAAGTTTTTTCCTTGTTCAGAAATTATGGTTATGAATTATGATGAACTTGTCTTTATTTAATATTATTAATATTAATGAAATTATTAATGTTTAAAATTTAGGTTAATTGGTTTCATTACATTAATTAATTTAAATAAAGCAAGAAAGCCTTATTAATTGAATTCTTCAGTATTTTCCCACCCCCTTGGAAGCCTTTTATTCTCAGTAAAAGCTCTTCACAGTGTGTTGTACTGGTACAGGGAGAAAGAGCATAGGTGTCCACTTGTTCAGGTACTTAGAAGTATACAGTTGTTGGAAATACTAAAGGTGAGAAGGCTTTTAGAAAGCTGTGAAAGTGGGCCCCAGGAGCAGAAAGAGCAGAAGAATTTAGAATTTACTGCAACTGCAAAGTGTGAAAGTAGGAAAGAGTTACAATAGTACAGCAAGCAAGGACATGAAACAATAGTCTAAGGCTTGGCTAGGATAGATATTAAGACTGCAGAAAAATATGCTCAGCAAGATAGTAGAGAGTTTTAAGCTTAATAATGGAATATTGTTCATTGTTAATAGAAATCATACAAGCAAGCATTGTTTGAAGCAGGTGTACGTGTGCTTTCAGTGACTGGCTAGAACAATAGTCTGTAAGCTTTAGCAAGATGCTATTGGCTAGAAAGTTTTTAAAAAGCCCTGTAACAAAGAAATCTTTGGCTGCTGCTAGCAAGTTGGGAGCTGTTGCCAACTTTCAATTGTCTGAAACCCATCAGTCATGAGACTGATGCTGAAATAAAAGCTCGAGGAATGTCCCATCCCATTCATGCTTGAAGCTCCAACACATACAGTTTGTATCAAAAATATGGATATTACTCAGCAAGTTTGAGGAGGCCTCAAACTGAAGTCACACAGTGTCCAGGATTCTTTGTATATTAATCTTCTTTTATGTATCTTCTTAATTTGCTTATTTTAAACTTGTTAAGAGCTTTTCATGTGTTTAAATTACAATCAGTTATGGTTAAAGTTTATGGTAAAGTGATTGCGTCACTCAGATGGCAATAGGCATATGCTGTTTTTTAGATAAAATTTTTAAGTACCTCAGATGGGCATTTTTGCTCTGGTCTTCTTTCAGTGGTTTCTAATATGAAATATTTTTAATGAGCAAATTCGCTTGCAAAATCCTTGGGGTTTCAGAAATAATGGGCTCATCTTCATAATTTTCTGCCGTTTTGCTCTTTTCAGTTATTCTATTCTAGAAGCTATGTTTTAAAAATATCTGAACTTGCTTTATGATGGGAAGAAGTATTTTAAAAGAGTAGGAGTTGATGAGGGAGGAAAGCCTGGACTATTCTGCGGGGATGAATTGAAAGAATTGGATCTAAGGAGAACCAAGAAGATAAAAAGCAGTGTTTGGCCTCAGACTGAGGATTAGATCTCTTTTATTTGCTCTTACCAGGAAAAGTCTGACTTTATAAGAGTGGCTAATGGAAGCCCATTGCTTCAATTTCAGGAGCAATTCAGTAATCTGTTAGAGTGTGTATTTCAGAGTGAGATAGCAGAGATCCTTTTCTTTCACTGTTACCGTTTTCCTCACGGTCCTTTGGAGCTAGGTTGGGATCTGGACCTCAGCAGTGGAGACTCCAGCCATGCCCAAGTCCCTTCCTGCATTTAAATTCTTCCCCAAAACATTAATTTCTCCTTCTTTCTCTTAAGTTCTTTCCTGGCCTGTCCCAGAGTTAAAAAGGAAAGTTTTGTATCTTTGTGTTTCCCAGGTAACTTTTTCCAGCTGTGTTTCTTGTTGTTTTCTCATCAAGTTGGTCTCTTTAGAGGACTGGAATTCCCAGCATGTAGTACAGTGCTCATTTGTCACTAGCCTTGATGTCCCCACTGAGAAGCTGAAAGTTTGCCATCAGGTGGCTATCCTAACTAGGAGATAATCACTGGAGCTCTACATTTTAGCTCGTCTTGTGCTAGCTAAAAATTGTTTACCACCTCTCCTATGGAGGTCAAGTTCTACAGAAGAGCAAAGCACAGCAGAGAGGATAACCAGCTCTGCATTCAAACTGAAGACTGGAATTTCATGCAAACGCCCTGGACGACCATGCTGGGTCACATTTATAACCTTGAACAAATCCTCCAATGTGTTACAGATTTTTCTCTCTCTGTCTCTCTCTCTTTTTTTGTTTTCTAAAGATGAGTCATTTTAATATTCTGAACGTAACTTTTTTTGTCTTTGCATATTATGTTAGAAGTCATGATTAGGAAGCAATAAAAGAAAGTAATTGTGCTTTAATATGTACTCACATTCCCTTTCTTATTTCTCTTACTGTTTGCTAGTGATACTTCTTAATCTGGAAATCTGAATTATTTCTTCTGGATTTCCTCTAATAATGTTTAGTTGCAATGTGTGCCTTGTGTCCTTGTTTTAGACTATTCTTAACTGCACTTTCAGCAAAATACACAGTTTAAATTGCATAGAGATGGCCTTAAATAATGAAGTGTCATTAGAGGTTTCTTGCCTCTGTTCATTATAGATGATATTTTTCAGCTTTCTCACGTTGTGCTGTAGTGGTAAATGCTTCCTTTATGCCTCTGACCTTTAATACATTCATTAAATTTAATGAGTTTAAAATGTAAAAGAAAAATCATCTTGCCGAACAGCATCATCAGGACTCTTATTTAATAGGGAAAAGAGGACCAGATTCACAAAGCAGGTCTATATAAAACTGCTTTGTACTCTTTCTACCTGCTATGAGATTCTGTTGATACAGTATGTTCAGTCTGAAAAGCTGAAATGAAAATAACAGCAGGCACTTGAATATCATTCTCCTTACGTGGTGTAAGAGAATTTGCTATTTTTCATGGTTAGCAAGGCAATGTTTATGTCCAGTTGTGACCAAAGAGTCTACTACAAAATGTAAAAAGTGTCTTGTCAGAGGAATCAAACCTGGTTTGTCGTTTGTTCACTTACTATTTTATAGGAAGAGTTTAGCCACTGCTGCCTTAGTTGTGATTACTGGTAGTTCGTGAAAATTGTGCCAAAGTAATACACTATGAAAAATTTACTTACTTGTCCTCTTGAGAGATACCTCCCCATTGTATCATTCTAGCATGTTTGGGAGTGGAACATGCTCACTGTGCTGCGTTACAATGACAGAAACTCCTTCTACAGTACCACTGCAGAAGAAACCTCCTTTCCAGGGACAGATTCTGCAAACTGCCATCTCTCACTTTGTCGTACTGGAGAGTGTTAAAGTCCTTCTACAGACATGCAGATGTTTTGTTGGTGAAGAGAAGAGTGGGCTCTTGCCTAGCCTTTTCTGCAATTATTTACTTTTTTTTTCTGCTGGGCTTGTGAAGAGATGAATAAATTCAGACTGCAAACCCTGTAGCTTCTGTTATCATTTTAGCAGTCACAATTTTTAGTGTGTGTGCAGAAACTGCAAGAAGTCAACGAGATGTTGGCACAGTATCAGCAGTGACAATGCTGACATTGCCCAGGTTTCTCCTGGACTAATGACACTCAACATGATACCACTTGTGTCCATGAGCTCTTTGCCCCAGCTTCTCCTCCAACATTCACATGTGATCTCCTACCCTCTTCCTGAACAAGGCATCCTAATACAATCATGTTCATTCATATAAGCAAAACCAGAAGAATAGCATGGAGTCAAGTTATATTTGCCACTGTTGGATTATTCATTCTGTGCATAGGGCACATTTTTATCTGCTTCTCTTTGCCTTTATAATTTAGATAGTAAACTCTCTGGGGCAGGGACTGGTTTGCAGAAAGATCATGCTCAGCTACTTGCAAGGGTGCTCCAGCAGTTGAAATAAGGATGAATTATAATCAGCAGATATGACTAAGAGGGAGTGACTCTATTGCTTATTTCCTCATGATTTACATGCCATCTTGAGCACAGGCAATGCATAGAACTATCTTTTAAAGAGGGAGGACCAGCCATATCCTTTAGATATTAGTATTGTGTAGACTTTGAGATCATTAAAAAAAAGTAAGATACAGCCTTTTCACTCATTAGGTTTGTGAAGATCTTCAAAGGGTTAAATATGAAAATATTGATATCCTGTTGAAGCCTTGATAAGAAAGTGAGAAAGCAGAGAGGGGAATTAGCTCAGAGTAATGCTTTGTGTGATGTATTTAGCATGGGACATATTTGAAGCACAGCATAAAACTTCTGCAAAGCCACTACACACATATGATTCTTTTGAGTATGACCAGAGGATAAAGATAACTGTATTGATGATCTCCTAAGCTTCTGCAATGACACCTCTGGCCATTTCAACATGTGAGAAACATAAGATGTCTGAACAAAATTTTCTCCTACAAGGAAGAGTAGGAGAAAATCCTTTATAAAAAGACAGAGACTTTTTTTTCATTTAATATCTTGCAAGTCCACTGCCTAGACAAATCTTCAGAACTGGTACATCAGCTTTAGAGTCTTCTAAGGGAAAAGAGTATTTTGTTTCTGTTTAATCCTACCATTCTTTAATCTGACACTATACCATGAGCCAGCACTTAAATTCAGGGTGGCTTTGACAGGTTTCATGCTTTATAACTCTATTTTCCCTCTCTAATTCTTATATCTTAAACCTATGACTTCTTTTTCTGTTTTCAAACTCATATTTGGGCAAAAGTCATTCTAGCTTAATCTTATTGGAGATTTATGAGAAAGTGTTTTGTATTTATGCAATAAGAGTGTCGTGAATCAGCTCAATAAAGCTCAAATAGCTCTACAATAGCTATTGTCTATTCCATAATACTGCTCTGAACATAAACGATAGCATTATACTGGAGTTAACCAGCTTGACAGACTACTTTAGTATTGTTTTGAATACATTGATTGACATGTCATTTTGACCTGAAAATAATAATGGAATGCTGGAAAGAGTCTACAAATTTAAGCATCAAAGAATTGTTCAATTTACTTTAATAGTCTTCAAACTTTATAATACAACTGCGGAATACATTTAAGATTATTTTGGTACTAGATGATCATCTAACTGAAAATGTTATTTCCATGGCTATTTAGAATATTAATTATTTACTATCGCCTTTACTTATGCTATTAATAAATTCAAAGCTGAGGAAAACACTATATTATTTGGAAAATTAATCAGATTTCATGTTAATTCTTACCTCTCTCAGTTGCCTACAGTCTGAGAATGGATAGCATGAAAAGCACTTTTTCTAAAAAATTTGGATTTTACTCAGTACATTAGCAGAGAGAAGGCATTAGGATGATCTGCCCTGATTTTGGTTAGGAGATACATTCCTTACTTTCTAGTATCTAATGAATTCTGACAGGTCCAGTTTGTCTGTTTCCTCCTCCTTGGAATGGTTTTAACACACAACTTTCATTTTCTTGGTTTTTTCTTGGCCCATGGTATTATGTGCTCATATGGAGTGCTCATATAGAGTAACTCTATATCTATGTATTGCTTTTCTAAGGAGTACTTTATGTTTAATATCAGCTTCTTTCTACTTAACTGCTTTGTATCAAGAATATCTTGTGTTACCACCATTGTCCTTTATGTTGGTTTAAAAAGCTGAAAATCTTGGAAGTACAAAACAGGTCACATGCCTTTGTCATGGATCTCTTCTGCATCCATCTCTGTTCTCCTTGGTATGATTTAAGTAGGGTGTTTCTGGTGTTTTTTAAGTAGTTAGCAATTTCATATCCCTCAGTTTTCTCAGTTTTATCTTTTCCACATCTGTAGCAAACCTGTTCCTTTTTTTAGCATATGCAACCAAAAATATAGACAGTGATTGAAATTAATTTTCATTCCATTGTGTTGGTATAATTTCCTTTGGGTTACAGTACTCAAAATATACTCACAGACTGCACTGGTATATAATCTGATTTCTTTTCTGACATTCATTTTGCTCAATAATGACAGTAGTTAGTCCTTATGGTATATTAAAAGAAAACAGCCCTTATCGCAATGCCTTAAAAACAAATAAAAAACCCTTTCAGTTTTCTTATTTCATAATCTTTCCTTTTTTCATTATTTTTATATATTTAATTGCCTGACTCACTTATCTACACAATTCTATTAGCCTGAGCAGTGGATTTTGAGTTTTGCTTTTCCTCACTTCAATTTACTGTTTATTGTTCATCCTTCTAATTTACATCACTCTTGACCTTCCATTATCTTAAAACTAAAATTTTCACTTTCTTTCCTCACATCAGCCAGGAGTAGTGAACAACACTTAATTCCAGCACACTGTAGCAGCTGAATCAGCCTCTGTGGCACTGAGTCCAGTCACACCCATTATATGAGATTTTATAACTAGTTTTTATCCTTCCATACCCAAACTTCCCAAGGTCTGATGATTTTCCTTACAATGAAGAGAGCCAATGGTATTAGTAGGCATGGATGTATTTTTCATTAATTTTCTAGTGGTGCTCTGAAAGTAATTCTCAAATTCCCAGAAATTCTCATTGCTCTTCTTTCCTTTTCTCTGGATATTGATTATGAAGAAGAAAAGCCATAAAAATTATGACTAGCATTGCCAGCACCATCATCACTAATCAGCATACTGAGTAGGTAGCATTACTAAAGTCAGGCTTTATCAGAAAATTCTCAAATATATCTGCCAGATATCAGGGCAGGCCTTTCCTGTGAAGAATTGCTATGTATCCAGGAAAATGCCTCTGTGGTAGGAAATCCCCACTGCACTGGATTTATACAATAAACTTCAGGCAGGCATTTGCGCTCCATTTTTCTATAGAGTAGTGACAAGATTATAACTATGCAGTTCAGGTTTCATTTAATCACTGATGGAATTTCTTTTAACAGAATAGTATTTTTTTTATTTGGAGAACCCTGAACAATATAAAGTGATATTTTCCTTAGCAAAAGATGATTGCTAGTGACAGACTGGCAGGAGGACAGCTGTATTCTAGGACTTTATACTGCTCTGACAAAATGAATGGAATGATGCTGGTTTTTTACCAGCTGAAGGCCGGTCCCACAACTTGCTTCTGCTGCCTAGCAGGAGAGGGGAAGTGTAAAGTTCTGTGGAGCTCAGGGCATAAGTTAAGGCTCTTCACAAGTGCAGCTGCCCCAGTGTCAAGCACTGCTGAGGTATCTTAGCACCTCTCCAACTGCGTCCTCCAGAATTAATCTAGTGAGTCATTGATGAATTTCTGAGACAAGTCAGCCCCTCTGCAGGCAAACTTGGGCTCGGAGGAACACAGAGTCCTGCTCCTTGTAGCAAGCCTGGTTTGAGCTGGCTCATCTTTCCCAGGATACTCCAGCCTGTCTGGCCACAGATCACACGGCTATCCCATGGGCTACTGTTTAGGCCTCCCCACATCAGGACTTTGGTTATTACAGAATCCTGCAGGTTACTCTCTATTTTCTTGACAATACCTCCATACACTATGCTTTCTGTCTTAAACTGTGTTATTCCAGCTGTCACTATCCCAAAGCAGTCACAAGAGCAGAAGTGTGCAGTGACTGAAAGAAAAATACTACATAATCCAAAGAACTTTATATATTTTCCCTTCCATCTCCAGAAATGCAGCAAATTAAGTTTGCTCGAAATTTGACGAACTTGTCCTAGATCAAAAGTTATGAAATGGAACATATTTTTTCAAATGCATGTAATAGAATTGATTTACTACTCCTCATACAATTTTATTTTTTTTTACTTTCTCTACTGTGTCTCTGACATAGGCAAAAGTACCAATATTCTATTTGGCCTATTCTCTCTTCTTTGAGTTGTATATGCAGTCAAATAAGGCAACAGATAAAGCAACAATGAAGGATTCAGACTTTTCCAAAGTTTTTGACTAATAACTGTGAATGTAGAATCACATTTCATTTCAGGAGACTTCTGAATAGCATTCACTGATAACCTTTTAATTAGGATCTGCTCTGTGCTGGTGGTATTTTCAGCCCAGTGTAAACTCTCAAAATAAGAACATCCCATCTTTAAGAGTGACCAGGTTCATCAATTCAAAGAGAAAATGCTAAGGCTTTTAATGAAGAAGCATGAAAGCTGCAACGAAAGCAGAGAAGTTCTCTCTTCCATCAAATTTACCTGCAGTGTCCACTATATGATTACCATATAGTGGACACTGCAGGTAAAACAAGTCTTAAAGAAATTGAAATTGAAAGTGGTAAGAGGGAGCCTATTTTGTGAATCCAGACAAGAAAAGCTGCCAGGAGGTCTGTGTAGGATGAAGGAATGGAGATGGAGGAGAATTAAACAAACACAGCTTTGACACTGCTTTTGTTCTTCAGTTTTAGTTCTAGTTTTTGTTTTGCTTTGCTTTTTTAAAAGAATGCTATATATATTCTACCATTTAATGTAAAATAAGTGATTCCAGCATTACAGTCCCCTAAATCTTGCTCCAACCCTCCCTCCTTAGTCACTAGAAGTGTACGAAAAATGCAAATCAGTGAACTCAAAAACTTACAGCCTCAGTAGCTGAGGTAACAGGGTTTGTTTATAAGAATAGCATAGCACTTTGCAGCATAAACCTTCAATTAATGCTTTTGTGCAACCTACGACGATAGACTGCATGGCATTATTGAATTCTGTTTTAGCTGTACCATAAGTACAGTAAGTTAAAAGTGCTTCAGGCAGCTAAAATGACACACTTGAAATTTTTTGTTGCGTTTCTCTGTTCTGCGTTCAGTTGTGCTAACAGGGGGAAAAGGTGAAGGGGAGAGAAGATCAGAGAAACCCACACAGGTTTTAAAATAGAATTTGAAAGGCAGTGTTCTTTATTTACGTATTTTACTGTATTTTTTCCATTGTGTATGCATATAAACCTTTCAATCCTTGCCTTTTTACGTGGGTGTGGGTACAGATCCTTACCTAAGGCAGGCAAAATAGGTGTCAGTGGGAGTGGCGTGGTGCCACTCTAAATACAGGTTAGACATAAAGGCTGTTTTGACTGCCTAAGTTTTGGTGCTTACCCTACATTCAGGTTAGGTGTTAGGATGAATCTGCGGGTCAGGGAGAAACCAGGCTCTTTTCTCAGGCAAGACCTAGGTGTGCACTGCCCTCTCTTTCTCTGCATCCTGTTATGTTAATATGGGGATGGGGAAGCCAGCAGACAAATGTTCCTATTGGGATAGTGAGGGTGACCAGGCATGTCATGCTCTGCCCGCTGCCTGTTTTTGCCTTTGAGATGCAGCCATATCTGGCTCAGGTTTCCTTGATAATCCTCATAGACGTCTACAGAGCTTATCTTTAATCTGGGAAAGCCAATGACTTCCCTCTGACTTTGAAGGAATCTAGGACTTAATATATTTCCAACATAGACTATTCAAGGAAGTGTCTAAAGTTAGAGGGAAGAAACTACTGAAAAGATGTGCCTTTGGACAATAAGAATGTATATGGGATGTATACAGGAAATGATCTACACATACCTTTCTGTGTCCGTATTCCTACTATGCAGCCTGAATTCTGCTCGTTGAAGGCATGTTTGGCATAAGAATGCACTTTAGTGCATCTCAAATATGATGGGATTATTTCTTTGTCCTCTTTTGGCTAGTGTGACAAGAAACAGATGTTTCTTCAGTTTATTTATTTATTTATTTATTCAGTTTATTTGTATAGCCTGTATCTTCTCAGCCAGGATTTCCATTCCCACCTTTCTCAAAAGCTTTTATTGCTCTGTATTATTTTCTGTTGTCAGAGTTTTCCTACTGTTATTCACCAGATACACAGGCACATATGCATTTTCTGTGGACTGCAATGCAAACTACTGCTTTACTCTAACAGGAGTATTTGCATGAAAGAGAACCAGAGACCTTTAATTCTATTTTTAAAAAATCCTGAAGGCCCTGAAGAACATGGACTAGGTGATTTTCATTCATTGAAACAGTACATATAATGAAATGTCCTGTAGTGATGGCTTTAGAGAGACAAGCAGTGTTGTAATGCAGTGATGGCAGTGCCTGTGGATATGTTATTGCCACTGCATTGTGTTGCGGAAGATAAGAGAAACAGAGTAGTTATGGGCTGTTTGACCAGTATTGTTGGAGGGCAGTGGTTGTGATTTTTGCAGTGTGGGCTCCACTCAAGCTGTTCTGTGAATGATAGAATCTAGGAGGAAGTAGTGGCATTACCCAAGAGAAAATGAACTAATTGATTCCTTGGAGTGTTATTTTTGGCAAACAGTGTTTTTTCCTTGGATAGTTTTCACATTGCTGGAAGAGCCAGCAGGCACCAAAGTGCTAAGGCATGCTATGTTTTCAGGCACCTGTGAAGATAAATTGGTTGTGAATTTTGGGTTTTTAAGTTAAGTGCCCTCAGGACAGGAGATGAAAAATTAGTCCTCCTGTTGGTGAAATGTTTTCTGTGTAGCTAAAACAAATTTTTAAAACCTGGTGAGTTTCTCCCAGTGAAAAAACAAATCTGCATAGAAAAATTATTTCCAGAGTAACCCCATTTGTGTGTGGTTTGTTTTTTCCAAACTGACGCAGCATTCTCCAAGGCATTTCATTTCACTTTCAATATTTCAGTGGAGGATAACCTCCAGTCTCGCACGTGTGATTTCAGGAAAGTTTTATTTTCTTTCAGTATTTTGTATCTATGTTAAGATGGGCTAATCAAAGGTATGGATTCACTGCACTCTTTTTCTCCAGGTAGCACCAGGCAGAATAGTGTGTACACCTTACCACCTGCAGTCACAACTGCAGCTAGTCGTGTGCCCACTCCCTCTTTTCTCTCTCAGAAATGATAATTATTTTCTCTCAACCTTTATCTTATCTCCTTGGATTATTAACACTGTGGGGCAGCAATATTTCTTTGCTTTGTGTTTTTACGTCACCAAGAAAAATAGGATGTTGATCTGTTATTGTTTCTGGGAAAAATTGAACCAACAGCAATAAGCTATTTATGAATATTACAAGGAAAGGATGTGACTCCAGCTAGCAGGAAAACCACCGCAAACATTATTTTGTCTATTTCAGGAATGGAAAGAAGACTCACGTTGTTCAAAAGGCTTTGTCTTCCTTTTATATTACTTTTTCTTCCTATTATGAGTTGTTCAAGTGCTGACCAAAGCAGCCTCTAAATTTCTAATCTAATGGCCATGTTGTTAAAGGTCTTTTTCTAAGCCCCTGGCTTTGTTGTCTCTTAATCCCATTCATTTTTTCTCCTCTGTTCCCTTCCCCTGCGTGACTGGCCCTGGAGCTACCAGGTCCATCCTGTTCCTGACAAGCCAACCAGCCCAAAAAGTACCAGGGACCTCATTAGTTAGAGAGCTGTTGAATCCCCTTGTGCTGCCTGTGTTTGGTTCTGTGGCATATACAGACTGGTTTATTTTTAAAAGTCTCATTGTTTTCTATCCTTCTGGGTTTTTTGTCCAAGTGCTTCATTCATAGCAAGCAGAAGAGGGTTGACAAGTGCTAACCTGGAATAGGTCCTGCATCCACAGTCCTTGATAAACTGGGAAGAGGTTACTCTTTCATTACTGATCCTCTCTGTCCCCTTGAATATGAGAAAGATGGAAAATGTTGATGAGCTTTTTGTCCTCATTGTCTAACTGGTTAGAGACAGAAGTGAGAACTGGCAGTGGGGTAGATGCCTCTTTCTGTGCAAAACCCTTGGTGCTGCTGTGGTTATGTGACAGGGAAAGGACAGTAAGAGCTGAACTGGTCCACAAAACTCTCTCTCTCACATCTGTTCACTGCTCTTTCCTATGACAAGTGGATACCCCTACTGAGAAATTATATCTGTTCTCTCTAGCACATTTGTCCCGCAGCACTGCCAGCAGTGGAAGTGGATTCACTGCTGAATGTACATTATCAATCCATACCATATGCAGAAAATGAGCTATTTTGAAAGAAAAAAATGAGTTATTTTGTTTCTGCTCAGGAGGGGTAGATGAAGGCCACAAGAAGAGGATCAGTGAAGCTGGCATGTAATGACATTAGTCTCCTTTGAAAGCAGCTGAGGTGTTTGAATTTGAAGCCTTTGAATTTCACAGGAAATCCTAGCTGTGATGTCAGGTGTTGGCTGCACACTTTAATATGGTTGTTTATAATTTTTTTCCACTTGTTAAATCTGTGTATATAGCCTCATGTATTATTTTAATATGAATATTTGCATTTTTATCTTGGGATCACTGAAAAGGAGAGGTAGTGAAGATGTAATGTGTACTGTTGTGCACATTTTCTTCCTTTGCTGTGAGGAAAAATAGTAAACATGATATTTAAAAATATCCAGAGGTCTTGAATGCCACTTTTGCAAGAATAGAGGGCTGCAGATGAAGTCTTTGATCTCTGAGAGGCTCCTTCAACTAAGCTTTAATGAATGTGTTACCTAACTGTCCTTCAAGAAAGGCCATGATTATTACTCTGTTGTGTAACATTTCAGACACTGAAATGCTGAGATTCTTCACCAGAAATGACCCTTCTCTCATGTACCTGGCTCTGATTTGCAATGAAGCAGCATCTTCTGTGCTGCTGGAATACAAGCTGGTTAAATGTTGGTTCAGGATGGTCAATGTATAGGGATGGGCTCCCTTTAGGTGAGGTTGATGTGTCTGCAGACCAGAAAACATTGCTGCTCACCAGCTGACCTGGCTGAATCACTGAGTCCCTGATCCACAGGGTGTGCTTGTTAGTGTCAGAAAATACATACAGTCACAGCAACGTGGCTATATGCAGTGCTTCTCTTATTAATGGGCCCGAGAACCAAGGGGTCCAATTGATACCCAAATCATGGTTCTGAAGAAATACATTCAAACTTACAATTTTATACCTTTGGTTACATAAAATATCAGTGATTAACTTTAGTATTATTCCATTCTTCGTATTGATTCTACTGAAGCATAAACTTTGAGTTTCGGAAAAACATCTCCTTAATGGTTACAATTGTTTTCTGTATTCCTATGTTATACCCTAATTACCTTTAATTATACTTAATAACTGTACCTACGTGTGGTCACACTCGGATTAACAGGAACAAAGCAAAAACTAGCCAACTAGCCCATCTCCTTAGGACTGCTAGTTCCACCAGCTTGTCTTACTGATTTTTCCATCCACGCCCCTCGCAAGTGGTTTTCCACCCTCCTAAACCTTATTGCTAACATTTTCCAAGTGGCTAAGATTTTAACCCTATGCTATCATGCTGACATGCAAAATCTGTGGTTTTGGAAACTCTCAAAAATGAACAGCCTGATATCCCGTTTTTCCCTGGTGGATTCTAGGTGGAATGAGAAGGATATATGGAGGAATCTTGTGCTGCTCATCTGTGGCAGGAGTGCAGAGGAGACTTGTGAAGCTCTCCTAAAGCAAACATTCTGCTTCCAGACAAGGCAGCTCTGGAGCAGTGCAGTTACCACATAGCCAGGAGAAACCCATGGAATCCAGTTTCTGTGGTTCCTGTGCTGAGCCTTGGACACTGTCTGAGTGAGCTATTAATGGGCAGCACAAAAACCTATCCAGTGGTGTCAAAATCCATCAAAATGAGGGGTTCTCTACAGAGTTTCTAGGTTTAGGGAATATTTTACAAACTTGCAAATCTGCTTCTTGAAGAATTTTCTGTCTACTCGTAACATTAGGCATTAATTCCAAGCCTCTGTACTCTTAGTCCATTGGTTAAACTTCTGGCTGATGTTCAGCATGCCTTACACCAAACTCAACAGAACTTTTAATTATAGTTTCTAAAGGTGGAGTTTGGGTTTTTAAATTTTTTTTCCAGTGATTATTTAGTATGTTGTGTGTAGTTGGTGCTTTCCAAGATGTTTAAAAAATGTAGCTTAAAGCATCTTCAACTTCAGAGCAAACCAAGGAATGCAAAAGCTGGGCTACTTAGAAGATTTATGCTTCTGTTTGCCGCCAGTCAGATGGATTGTTGACTTGCAGGTGGGAGAGATTAGAAAAGAGTAAATGAATCACTGGGGCAGACTCTAGTAGAAATGCCTCCAAAAGCTCAAATGAATATTCCTAACAACCATTTATTCAGGGCCTTTAGTCTGCAGCACTCACTCTGCACAGCTTACTTCATCTTACTTGCTCATGAAGAACAAAGCACTTGGCTTAGCAGATTTGTCAGTAGAGCCACGCTGCTCACAACCAAACTCCATTTTCTTCCAAATAGGAATAAATCCTTAAAGAGAGCAACAAAATGTTCTCACACATCATATGGCAAATGATGGCCCAAAGTCAGGCTGTGATATTTACTAACCAGAAGGAAAATGTCTGTATGCACACTCATTCACAAAGAAGAAAAAATTACTATATTATTTGTCTTTCCTTAGTAATTAAAGATTAAAACTCCAATCCTGATTTGGCACCTCCTGCATAGCCCAACCCCTGCAAAGATTTCAAAAGTCTCAGGAACACCACTGATACCTTCATGTAATGCTCAACAAATGTTTTAATGCTGTGATCAAGAGGAAATCAAGATTTCATTAAAAAAATTGCCTTTGGTTTATAACCCTGATTTTAAAACAGCTGTCTCTGTCACTGCCATGAGACTTGGATCTGTGTTACCTCTCTGGGAATTCTCGGAGAATCTTTGAGTGCACATGAGGTGCCCCTATGGACAATACTGGGGAGCTGGTGTGGGACCAGCAGCCTGGCTTTTATCTCCTCTGCCTGCTGCTGTAGGCTCCTCATGCAGGAATGCCTTCAGGTCAAACGGCTCACTTTAAATGTCAGTGAGACGTCAGCAAGATAATTTCCTTTAAAAAAAAACCCCAAAAAACAACCCAAACACAAAACCCTCAACATGTTATTTTCCTATGGAAAATACCACAGAGAATTATAGGACTTCAAAAAAGCATAAAGAAAATTGAAAAAGGGGGGTTGGCAGAGGGGAAAAAATAAGTTTCAAGAGGCTTTGGGTTACAGACTAGCTTCTCTAGATGATGAGAAAATATGAGCTTTCAGGAATTTAACTGCCCCACTGGCAGCAGCTACTTGGGGGCTACTCTGCCCAGGTTTGGGTTTCACCGTCAGGCACCCATTAAGTGGCAGTGAGTGCACAGTCTTTACTCACATGATCCTGCTTATAATCTGCCCACTCATTTCCTGGAGCCTACCCTGCTGTTCTGATCCCCATTTTGATGATCCTGTACTGCATTCCTACTCATTTCACCCTTGGAACTGATGGGCTTTTTAACCTTTTTTTACTTGCTCATCTTGACCTGCCTTGATTGTGGCCTTTGTCACTTGCTTCCACCTGATTGTCAATGCAGCCTACAAAATAGATTTATTGCCTTGTCTCTGTCAAAAGGGAGAGAACTCTTCTCTTGTTGGTCAGTAATCAGAGGGTTTTGTGCCTTCCCTTGTCACAGCAGCCACTAGTTACTGGTGATAAGGCAATGGAGCTGGCAGACCACAGAGCTTTGATCAGTTATAGAAATGCTTTCTTTCTTACTTTATGTCGTTTGAAACTGCTGTAATACTTGAAGTCACATAGAACGAAAGAAATCATAACTAATAAGGATATAATGGAAATGTGTTATTTAACTAGAAATCCCTTGTAGTCTAAGAAGAAAGTTAGACTGTTGCAGAAGGAACTAACCCGGCAATTAGTTCAAGTACTGAATTTAAGAACTGGTAGAAGGTTGAGGTTACAACATGTAACTGTCTATATTCATTACCTTTTCTTGATTTTTGCACTTCACATACAACATGATTCATAGCTTTGTACTCCACTGTATAAAACGAATATTTGTTGTGCTGGAAACACTGATTCTGAAAGTGTCTGACAGTCTGTTTCCCTGCCACATTGTTCTTCTGCCAAACAAAAAGATTATAAACTCCCTTTACAAGGAATTTCTGTGAGTCTTCCTGGTGTACACCTTGTTTGGAATTCAGATTTTTGTATTATTATCACGGGATCAAATCCTGCTGCCCTTATTCAGTCAAAACTGTCACAGATTTCAGCAAAGCCTTGCCTAACTAAGTGGAGTGCGAAGATCAGGAAGGAAGGTCCAGATTTTTGCAGGTACAATATTTAAGAAGTCATAAATATCTGTGTTTCTTTCTGTTCATAACATCTGTGGAGAGGATTTTTGAAAATAATGGCATTGTCCTGGGTATCTAGGAACAGGGATGGAAATACTTGTTATGACACGGGGTCCAGTTTCTCACTTAACTGATGACAGTTTGTAGGTCATCAGCCACTTCTAACCCATTGTGGTTTTGTTAAATTTCAAGGCAATATCCAGGTTACTGACAAAACTGAAGTGCCAGTGATCTCTGGATCTGTTGTTTTCCAATAAATATTGAAGAATTTTGTGATAAAATTACATTATAGAGATGTGAAATATTTACAAATACAATGAGAGTGAGAACTTTAGCATGTTGGAGGAGGACAGCTTAAGGTTACTATGCAAATAACCTTCATTCATTTATGTCTTCCAGTGTGATCAGGTTAGCCCACTTCTCTTGCAGTGTTCAAGGTACTTGTCCAATTGCTATAGGCAACTAGAAGTCTGAAACCACTAAATATTTAATTATTTAATTTTTAGTAAGCTGGTAACTACATTAATCAGCCTTGACACTTTTCTTTCAGGGTTATTTTTTCAGCTTAGGTTTTTACCTTTAGGAGGAGTTAGAATGAGCAGACTAGTTGGAGAGCTGAAACATTATAGTTTAGCACTGACAGAATTGTTCTAGTCAAGTTGCCCACTCAGTCCGAATCCCTTGCTACTTTACTGAGGAAAAACTTAGCACAGAAAAAGTACTCCCCAGTCTAGAAAATAGACAAAAGCTGGTTCTTCTCAAAAGAGAAGCAGAGACTACAATAAAACTCACTTTTTCCAAGTGAAGAATATAAGTGAGAACACTCACTATTTCTGGCATTGCCAAAGATCTGGTCTTTAAAGCAAATCTGACGGTGATAATGCAGTATAAAACTACTTCATTTTTGAGACCATTGCAATTTCCCAGCTAATGTGTGTACAGATTGCTTATGAGGCACTCCTGTGAAATGCATTTGCCTGAACATCAGGCTAGACTGCAGTGTATTAAAGGGCACATAGAAATGAATCCTTAATAATCCACCTGACACCCTCTGTTTCAGTAAAAGTGTTACAAAAATCTGCTAAACGTGAAGATATTTAATCTTCTGGTGACCAGAAAGTCTCATGCATGCCCAGCACTTCTGGGGCAGTTCAGTCCTGGCTAACAGTATGGGCTTTCCAGACACACAGTGCCTTTCTGTTCGCACATGCTGTCCTCATTAAGGAATCTTTTTACAGACTACTACTCTTTGTGAATTTTGCCAATGGCAATACAACAGGGGCCTCCCATGGGACACAGTATGGTGTCTTATGAAGACTTCTTTATTTTTGCAGGCTAGTGAGCTTTTCACTTTCATGATTTTATAAGGGTACTTCAAAATATGAACAAGAAAAGAACCAAAGAGGAAGAATGTACTTTTTGCTATCACATTGCTAGTCAGAGTCTTTAATGATTTACACCAAGGAGCTTGTATTTTCATTATCTTCCTTTAATGAAAAACTGCAGGAAACAAAATTAACATCAGGCAAAAGGTCATTGTCAAATTAGCCTGAAATCTAATAATGAACACTGACCACAAGATCACATCAAATAGCAATTGCTTAGTTTCTTTTGCATTAGTAAAATCTTCTATAGGTTGGTGGCTCACCCCTCTGAAATGCTTTTGGAAAGAAGAGCAGATGGGCTGTGATGACCCCTCCTAAAAAGAGCCAGGTGTTCAATGACAGGTAGGAAAAGCTGAGCAAATGTATGGCTCCAGATGCAAATTTGGAGTCCGGCTATTTCATTGCAAGCAAATCAGGAAGAAGAGAGCATATTGTTTGATGTCCTGATGTATTTACCTTTTTTCTAAGCCTGAAAAATAGAAGTTATTATGCCTGTTCTGTTGTTATGCCTGGTGTTCATCTATTAACCTGGTCCAGGTCCAAGTTCTTGTTTATTAAATCATAACTGCAACAATGATTCTCCCCTGTAAGCGTGCAGAAAATTAGAATAAAAATAGATTTCTTCTCAGTAGCTGAGCTGCATTAAAGGAAGACCTATACAGCACAGTGAGAAGCACAGCAGTAAATTATTCCACACCCATATTTATCTGTCCAAATTACCAGAGTCTTGTACAAACGAAGTTGAAAAGAAACTCTGGTGCAATCACTGTCCATCATTGCAGCTCAAAGGCTGAGCTGTCAGCTGCAGTGCAGGGATGGGAAAATGAGAACAAACTCTTCTTCTGACCTCTATAATGGCTGCTCATACATTAATGTTATGTGCAGAGAAGCAGTGTTTGATGAGGACTTGCATCAGTCCATTTGCTGGTAAATCAGTGCCAATGCTGGCACTTTCTGGGGAGGGAGGAGAGGGTAGGAGAGAAGGAGGCTGGATCCATGAATTTTCCTCAGGTACTTCAGAACTCACAATGTGAGCACTGGCTTTATGTATTTGGCACTCTACCTGTGCTAGTAGGACACAAAAGAAAACTTGATTTGCTTATATATTTTGACCATCATGGTTGCAGCAAAACTACTACTATTACTTTGATGCATAAACACAATCTCCTACCGACACCCAGAGCTCATTTCTACAGACCACATTTGTAAAATAATTTTCTCAAGTGTTTTCCGAGGCCTGGAATCACTGCCAGGTAAATAGTAGCAAATCATAATAATGAAAACTAGTGATGAAACTCCTAAGCCCAATTTATATAGAAGAGAACTTGATCACTTTTCAGTATTCATATGAAAACAGATCATGAAATTATAAAAGGATTTTCTGTTTTGAATTTTGGAAACACTGAGCAGTGAAATGAGAAAGAAATGAGGTCCTTATTATACCAATCAATTAAAAACAATTTGCAGAGCTGCCCCTCTGTTTGGAGAAAAGTAAAATTTAAAAAAAACATTCGTACCCTCAATTTTACTAAAGAACACAGACATGGAGCTATTAATTGGCTTGCCTAGTGTCATGCAGAATTTGTGTGACTGATCAAAGTACAGAAATCAGGTCTCCTGAGTCCTGTTCTTCTGTCTCAACCACAAGATAATCCTTCATTTCAAATGCTTGCCAATCAGCTCTCCTGGATATAATGCTGGCTAAAATGTTATCATTGCAGTATGTAAATGAAACTAGTCAGTGTTCATCAAAGCTGGACGAACAAAGGAAACTCCCATTACCCAGCCGCAAGACTTCAGGTACTGCTTTTTTAGGATTTAGAACAAAATTAAATGGGACAAACTCTGTGAAGCTAGAAAATTCAATAAATCCCCCTTACAAAACTGGATGGTCTGAATAAAACATGGCCATGAGCAAGGGGATTGCCTACTTTTATATTACTCCTTCAAGAATAATTTCATTTTCAACAGCAACTGTAGATCTCTTTGATTGGATTTTTGATAAGTGCACAGTCAAGCAGTCTAGATTTGCTCTCCTTGCTGTGGTACAGCTGTTCCTTGTACCAGGAGGACATGCTGTAGGGAAGGGTTCTCCATGCTGCCATCTAGCACGTGAATTTCTTTATTTTGTTGTGCTCAGCATTGACATGCCTGTGTCATGGTCTGTGCAACAGGATAAGGGAGGAAAACTGCCCATGGGAACATACAGGCTGTGTCCTCTTATGCAATTTCCTTCCTGTAGAGACCTGATAACCCATTTAGGGGAGAAGCAGAAGAGTTTGGGGTGTTAAAAGGGGCCCACAGAGTTTGAAAAGATGCACTGACTTGGCGACTGCCTGTAGTGTGAGCCGGCCCCTGTCAGCTCATGTGTAATGAGAGCTAAGAGCCCTGCATGGGAAACCTAAGTTAAGCATTCCCAGAAAATAAGGTGTGTAGCCATAGCCTGAGCACAAATACAACATAAGTCTTTAAGGAGATAGGAGTGAGTTAGAAAATGAAACTTAGAACTTTAAAAAAGAAACCTTTCAACTATTTGTGTTAGAGTTTTACCCTTAAAAATGAGGCCAAAGACCTGAGGCTTCAAAAATCCAGCCTTAAACCACAAATCCTAAAAGGCTTAGACAGCCAATTCCCAGTGGCATAAGTTGCTTTGCAAAAGATTTTTTTTTGTGTCTAGCACACACAATTATTTTTAAAAAGAGCTTGCAAAGACAACATTGTTGCTATTAATAATGGAACTTCTGCATGTTTAAATTTCAAAGAAATTATCTTTGTGAATGAGAAAATAATGTATTTTCTAAAAAAACCCCAAAAAACCAAACTCTAATGTTTTGTCTTATTTTATGTATTTATTTATGTCAATTATTGAAAAGTGAATTTCAGCCAGGCCTACAGTATTTATCTGATTACACACATAGTTGTAGGATGCTGTCAACAAATTATAGGCTTTGGTCTGCTCACCCAAGAGTAATTATGATAAATTTGGCTAGCTTACCTGGAAACATTTTATTTGAATTTTGGACTCTTTTCAGACAGCTGCATGATTTTCCTCCTCTGGGTACCATTCACTAATAGGTAGCTTTAAACTGCAAATTAAAATTTTGCTTTCTGTTACCAAAGTTAATTTTTGAACTGTTTCTTCTTACCCAAAAATCTCCTCCTCTGTGAGGTAAATTGCATTTTATGTTAAAAAGAGGGAACAAGAATCAATTTGCACCAGCTCAGTGACTACAAAAGTGTGATGTGTCATGAGAGCTGGCAGCACTGCAGCTGCCTGGACTTCCCTTGATAAAGCTGCTGCACAGAGTGAGTCACTGAAGACACAGGAATATCTGGTCCATAGTGCTCTCACTTCTCAACCAGGGCATGCTGCTTGTGTTCGAGACTGGTGGTGTCACAGCAGCTCAGCCCTTCTCCCATCAGCTCCAAAAGCATGACTGCTGTAGTCTGGAACAACTGATGTTGAGCAAATACGTAGTTTGTGCTCGTGGGCCCATGTGCACAGCACAATACGCTGCTGGGAAACTCTGTGTGCCCTTGCAGCTAATTCCATTGCTAGGGTAGCTGGGAGGGCAGTGAGCTGTAGACTGGTGGTTTTGCTTTTGTGGATAAAACCATGATGTATTTTCCTTACTCAATCAAGCCAACTTGTAAACCCTGGGAAGTTCAGTGAGGCATTACGGGCACTGCTTGTACTGTCATTCCTTGATTCATGATCTCTAAATCAGGAACTCCGTTTGGCATGCTGAAATCTTGATCCCAGCTGCTGTATCTAGCAAGAATTAGTGCTCCTTCACTGATCTAGTCCTTGATGCTGTTAGGCACTGGAGCTAGTAGGAATCCTTTCACTACACTGACTTTTGTCTTTTCTAAATATATAGTACTAGAATTTGTAATGAGAAAATGTGTGTATTATCAGTAACATCTGCATCTTCTTTAGTACCAAATATTCAATATTATTTGATAGTCAAATATATGCCCTTCATTAAAAGGGTAATTTGTTCATCTTAGAGCTAACTTTCCAGCGTAGGTTGTGCTATTTTTAGGTCCAGACCGTGTGTTTTCTCATTACTGTATCATATTACCTCCTTGTACACCTTAGCTGCAAATGCCAGAAGTGAAGGATTAATTCTAATTTATAAGAGAGTTGCTTTAATGTAACTGCATTTGTTGAAATAACTTATTACCTGAACCAATGCTTTGTCTTAAGAAACAGACTACCTACACAAGACAGTAAAAAACTTCAAATGGTAGTCTTTGCCTCCTCACATGTTGAAAGATATTGTTGGTTTCTCAGATAAAGTGAATCAAAGAACCCTACAAACTTTCTATTTCTTCCCCTTCTTGATAGCTTAAATTCATGCTAGAATTTCATGGTGCATTTTATTAATTGATATTGTCATTCTGAAATCTCATTGATAATGAGCTTGTTCAGGTCATGCTGGTATTTCACTCCATGCCCTAATTGCACTGCTCCCCCAGAGTGGCAAGACTAAGCTAGTGATAATTGTTCCTCTTTTGTCTTCATACAGTACCTGTGGGCACCAACCCAAGCCTGACCTGAAAAACCTCTTGAATCTCTGGTATCTTCAATTTTCTGAGTCATATTTCTGCATTAAAAACAAAATGAAGAACATTTAAAAGTGAAATAATTAAAATATACTGATGAGTTTACATAAAGATATATACATATATCTATACACATATATATATATATAAAGTATATATAAAGATATAAAATATCTTGAATAAAATATACTGATGAGTATCATCTAGGCTTAAAAAGCTTAAATCAGGCCTCCCCTTCTTATTCCACCCTCAAAAAGACTATATAATTCCTAGTCAAAGGCTTCAGTGATGAAGATCCATCATATCTGTTTCTGTGCTTCATTTTCTTAGTGAAGAATAGTTCCTAATAGAATAGTTCCTAATTTTGCCTCTGGATCTTCTTTGTTGCAATTGAGACCCACCTCTAAACAGACAATAACAAATTGCTTCCTTCCCCTTTGCAATTGTCTTGTCTGTATTTTAAGGCTTCTTTTGAGATAAACAAAATTATCTCAATCACAATTCACTGGTGATGTTTCTTAGTTTTCTGGTACTATGGTGTTCTTTCTTATGCTCTCTGGATGCTCCAGGTCATTCTCCAAATGTTTGGTCCAAAACTGTGCATACCACTCCAGCTGAGATCTTAACAATAGAGCATCTTCCAGGTTTTGCTACTCTTCTTATAATTCAGGGTGGTTTTTTCACCTTCCGATAGCATTGCCTCATGAAAACATCATCATTCATTATAATTATTAGATATTTTTCTAGATCTTGCTGTCCAGGTCAATCTATATGCATTTGCTTAGCTGATTATGCCTAAGTGTAGTACAATGCACTCACCCCTGCTGAGAACATCATGATGTTTGTCCAGAAAGCTTTTCCAGTTCATCAAGAGTACTTCATTTTCTAATCATATTCAGCCACCAAAATTTTGCCAAATGTTTATTCACCTGACTTAGGCACACCTTAACAGCCTAAATACCTGTTTAAAAGTATCTATGTATTAAAAATAATGCCCCTTGGCTAGGGCATCCTCATCCTTACTGTATCCCTGGAGAAATTTCACTGAATCAGTGGTATTATTAATTTTCCCTAGATGACTCTTCCATTCTTTGTACCTGAAATCCTGGCAGAGTCATACTTAGCAGCTACATGGTTGCTGGGGGAGTGCAAGTCAGCTCTATTCCTGCCATGGGTTATAGCTCATATGCTCCATCAGCTAATGTCAACTGTAGTACTCTTCTCTCTTTTTCTTGCCTCTATGTCATCTATCTCCCCCTTCTCTCCTTTCTTTCTTTTTCTTTTTCTTTTTTTTTATTTTTTAAAATTTTTTAAAAAATTCCTCTCCCAAAGACAACAAAGATAAAAAGTCTAAATGATGAGAAGCCACAAGCATTTCTGCATAAGAGCTCAGGCTTTTCTCCACTTCCACACAGCTATTCAGCAGGAAGTTTAGATTATAGGTCTTTATGTCAATTTTGTCTCCTTGCCATATGAATGAATTTGTTTAAAAGGTGCCATAAGTAAAACACAGGTAGAGCTTTATGAATGATGTTCAGAAATTTCTCTTAAACACTGCACAGCTTCCTCCTTCCCTGTCTTATCTCTCTGTGAAAACAAGATGTGTTTATGAGCCATTCACCCAAACATTTTTCTTTTTTGCATTCATGGCATAGAGGAGTCTGGGGACAGTGAATGTTCCCACAGCTACTGTGCAAACAGCAGCCAAGATTGAAGTCTGCCAGGATGGGGGGTATATTGCAGCTTTGAAGCTGCTTGATGGGTTGGTTTGTATATTCACATTTTTATATGCATATTTATTGCCTAGAAGCTTATGTAGTCATTTCTTTGAGGAATCTGGAAGATAAATGTTAAAATGGCACAGTCTCAGCATGTCCCCATGGCAACCCTTACACGTGATGAGTTCAGAGGCAGTGGATCAGAGATGTTTCTCTGGAGAAACACCAGATGTGGCAGAGAGGACTTTCACCCAGGCAAGAGGCTCTCCTCTTTACAGCTGCTGGTCCTACTCATGCCATAGCTGATGTTGAGAAAGAGTTTATAGACCTTTCAAAGCTGCTTTGATTTCCCACCTGAGGATGTTCTAATTTGCAGCCTGATCCAGCAGTTCCTCTAGACTTGGAGCAGCAAAGGACTGCCCTCTCTCCTGTTTCTGACAAGTTCTCCTAGCCTGGTTTGACTCCCATGGGGTACCTGTGGCCATAAGCACTACATATGAATCCTTAATTCCCTGCTTTCTCTAGTATTTCTGAAGCTCATTTTGTGCTGGTCTCTGTAATGGAGCAGGGTGGCTGGGGAGCAGTGGAAGGGCTACTTCCTATCTCTGGTAGTGACTGAACTTCTAGTAATCCAATATATACTGGAAACCCCTTATTAATACAGAACCATTCTCTATGTCTCCAAATTCTTCTGCTATCAGCTGGATCAGAACAGATGCCCAGCAACATCTGTTGAATACACAGATTTCTTGCCAGCATTGTACAAAGTGCCTGTGATGTGTTAAATGCCCTGGCTTTGGAAAGGATAGCATGAAAGTGTAGAGTGCCAAAGGAAATTACACATTACAGACACACTCTGTATTCTCCTGCTGTCCTTGCCATTGCAACAGCTGTAGCCAGCAGCAGTACCTGTGCTGGAGCAGTTTGAAATGTGAAAGTGTGGGTGTCTAGTGCTGTTTCCCTGCAGGTCCTAAAGAAATTGTCTTCATCCTCAGGAGGTGAGCAGAGGGCTGAGTGCATGGAGAGCTGCACTGGAAAGAGTTTAAATGGGGAACCTGTACAAGGCTGACTTCACCATTGGGTTGTTTGATCTAATTGGAACTGGCATTTTTGTCAAAGTATCTTAAAGGACAGTTAACAATACCTGGAGTCCTTTTGTCAGGTACTTAAAAAACCTAGGGAACAAATACATAAATAACAGCAGGACCAAGGAACACTTTAACATACACAAGAAATCTGGTCCAATCAAACCCTTTACATGAACCCAAATAGAATTAATGGGAAAACAGCACAATAGCCCATCAGAATCAAAGGACAATTGCAACTGCTGTGAAACAAAATAAAACAAGGTAGCCAAGTCTCAGAGCACAACATATACTATACTATATATAGTATATGACTATACTTCTAGATAAAAACTGGGTATTTATGAAATTCATAACCTTTTTCTTCTTTCCTGGAGATCTCCTTTGATGTTGTAAGCTAATTTTGGTTGCTGTCTTTTGTTACAGTTAGGTATCTGCTTATAGGGAGCAGCTGTACCATATCCTGGGGTGTTGAGCTAACCAGATGAAGCAGTTAAGTAGGCCTTTATAAAATGATGAGATGTCACAGGACGTCACTGCTCACCAGGCGTCCTGGCAGCAATGAAGCTGTGGATCTGGGGTCGGTTCCCTAAGGCAGGTGGCAAAGGCAAAGTTTTGGGAATTGCTCTCTGAAATGGTTGTGTGAGGAGGGAAAAAAAGAACAGATACGAAAAACAAAACAGAGAAATCAGAGGAAATGAAAGCAGTGATATTTAGCACAAACCCCTTTGGGAAGGCAGAATCAGGGATCTCTGAATATGGTGATTGATTCTGTTTTGCTCCTGCCATTTTCATGGATATAGTGCCCTCAGTGCAATCTTTGTAAACAGAGGAGGGCACCAAAGGAAGTACTTGACTAGCATCATCTGCTTATCTTTGACATGAAAAAAAAAGAGAGCTAGATCCAAAATATTGTCCACAGCCTCAGGCAAAATTATGACAAAAATACATGTGTAATTATATTCCTCACTTTGGGCTTTGCTATTATCAGAGGGCATACAACTGCCTCTCCCTGCCCCCAAGCTCTTTCTGAGATAAAGACAGAGATTATGTATCACCAGCACTCATAGTTAATAGTCTTCTCATCAGACAGTTGGCATTTATGAAGGAAATGGAAAAGCTCAACAACAGCAACACTGCAGAAAAATAAAAAGTTATTGTGCAAGCATAAAAGGCTTATTGCTTTCATAGGAGTTAATTTTCATGCAATTTTTCAAATTTAGTATTTTTTAAAAACACTTAACTCCTCTCACCTCTACTTCATATATAAATACTGTGCAAACAGTATCTAATTTTTAGTTATTAAATAAGTAGATATGAATATTTTCATTTTGGTGGTAGAACAGAGGAGCAATTTTTTTCTTAATGTCATGTATTGAGTCATTTTCTTGGCAGTGCTCGGGCATGGCTGGCTGGAAAGGGGGTTAAGCGCTGGGTTGTGCCATGAACTAAACAACCTCTTCTTAGTCTTCCTGGGTAGTAGCACAGCAGCAGAGAGAACATATGTTTGTTCTCAAAATGGGAAGAACAGAAGTGAATCACGCCTGGCCACCACTCTCCAAAACACTGGCTACCATCTGGCCTATCAAGATCAGACCACGGTGATGATACAGGCCAGCTGACAAGACTACTCCCACAAGGAAGCAAGGGAGGAACTGCCCTAATCCTGGTTAGCAGGGTCTTCCAGAGGCTCTTCTTGGTCAGTACATTTTGGGTACATTGTCTTGGTCCTGAACCCTGTCTGATTCATAAGGTAAGCCCCTAAGAAAATTGACCTAAGTCAAAAAGCAAGCTTTTACTGGTAGGGCTGTAATAGGGCAGATGTGTGGTCTAGGTTAGATGATTAGTGTTAACTCATTAAATTAGGATATTATCACAGAAATATGTGCCTGTCTTTTTTGTGGATAGTGTAACAAGACTAGGCACCTCCACAGAAACTACTCAATGCTCCCAGGAGTGAAGAATAAGATGCTTTGTCTGCCAAAGAGAAACAACAAGAGAGGTATGTATCTTAATGGGCACCTAAATCAGGTTTTCTCATTAAATACGTCCATCCTTAAATCCATCCTTTGTGTCCTCAGTCTATGCCAGAGGGTGGCTGTTTGCTGGAATGGAGGAGACAGCAATAACTTCCAGAGCTCACCTGGGAAGTGTGGGTTCTTCTCAGCCTGAGGGCTTCTGTGCAACAGCTCTCTTCTCTAAAAAAAGCTGAGTCTTTCCTACGAGGCTGAAATGAAGTTGCTTGCCATTTTTGTGCAGATAGGCCACTGTGCAGGAAGGCAAGATGAAGCAATGAGGAAGGTCCTACAGAAGCACAGGGCCAGGTAGGGGACTGGCTAGAGTACAGCAAGGAGAATATCATTATAATGGTAATTTTCTTGACCTACTTTATTCAGCTATGGCTCTTTGAAAGCAGGATCCCTAGCAACAGCATTACAGTCCTGAGGCTTCCTGGTAGGGGTTTGGTGTTTGGTTGTTTTCAGCTGCTGTTCCACATCCTGAGCAAAGCAACTTGCCAGCAGCTTAACAACGACATTGCCAAAGAACCTGTCTCTCTTACCCATGCTCCCTCACCCGTTCATTACTTTATATTGTTACAGTAGCCATGTTTGGGATAAAAAAAATCAAACAAAACTTTATGCTATGTGAAAAAAATGGTGAGGAAAAGAATGCTGTAGGCTACTTGTGCTAATATGAGGGTTGGTCTGTGTATCTGAGCTCATGATCCTATGGTTAGATACAGATAATGAGTCAGAGCTAAATGCTTCCCATAGAAGCATTACATTTTCCATAGCTCAACAACACATGGCTAGGGTAGTTTTATTAAGTTAAAAGCACACAAGACATACACCGATGAATAGACAGTCTTGGAGGAATAGGGAGAGCCCTAAGAGCATTTCATGTGTTTGAGAGTCTGTTTAAGTAATGGCATTTGCCTAGTGAAAAAAAATCATAAATACTACTTCGATTTCTCTTGTTCACACATTTGTCTCCTTGGTTTTTTTACATTTCTAGGAACTCAGAAAATAAAACATTACCAAACCTTTTACCGTTAGGGTCCTGCTGGCCATCATATTGCTCATGTAACCAGATGTGGTGTTTATATTGCATAGGTCATATGAAATAAGTTGTGTCCTCAGTCCAGCCTGTAAAAAACTGGAGTGATGTTGAATTAGGGTACAGACACCCTTGTTACCGTCAGGGTTTGACAATGCCTCAAACCCCTGGTAATTCAGATGCAAAAAAAAGCTGTCATCCCCATGTGTTCTCTCCCACTGCTCCACAGCCTTTCCTTCCTCCTCTAGGCAGAGACCCAGAGCAGGATTTGTACCTCTCATCCATGCTTCAGTCTCTAATGGGTCTCTGCAAACAGCACCAGAAGCATCTCAGGCTCTGAGGGATGTTAACTCTTAAAGGAACTGGCCCCAGACCATCCCTCTTTTAATAAACCCAAAGAGTTACTTAAATGTTCCTCTCTGTTAAATTATTCCTCTGCAGCCATTAATCTAACAACCTTTTAGTACCACAAATGCGTTTCAGTTCTGTTTTCAGTTCTCCTAGCTGTAATAATTGCCAGGTCTAGAGCCAGTCTCAAAAAGAAGAGGATTTCAGAGACCATCTTGTTCTTCCTGAGATATGAGTCCATCTTATTACAGCTGGCCAGCAGCCTGAAATATGTACTGTTGCTGCTGGAGATAAAACACATCATGGGTGAAAAGAAAGACGAGCAGTATTACCTGCTATGCACAATGTAGAATGTCAGTCTCATAGCACCTAAGGAAACTGAATCCCAAAATATCCGTGCTTTATGGTACTACATAGACAGCATAATCCTGCCCATAACTTTGACTTGAAGTGGTGAACGGAGACTTTGCAATACAAGGTTCAAAGGTGAGTGTTAAAACTTTTTTCTCCAGAACTGCACAGAATCACAGAATAGGCTGAGCTGGAAGGGACCGACAGAGACCATCACGTCCAGCTCCTGTCCATACAGAACTGAAACAGTTTGTACGGTTCATGTGGGTTTTTTGAGTAGTTGTTAATAATTTGTTTACATTGAACCAAATCATATGCCAGGGGCAGTGGACTCAATGCTTTCTGAGTTGTTCCAAACCCGGGGCCACTGAGCACACAGCTGGGACACAGCAGAGCAGGCTATCACACATTGTTGGCTCTTTGTGGGGCACTGTGTTGCCTCCTGGGTTAGTATCCAGCTTGATTTGCTAATCCTCTGAGCCAAAGGAAGGAAAGGAAACATTGCCTGAGGCATGCAAGCAGAAGCAGCTGTGTGTGAGTGAAGACAGAGAAGTGGAGCTGGCAGCCAAGGGATGTCACAGAGGCAGACCAGCACTGTGGTCACCTAGAGCTGTGGGCCCACACAGTCTGGTAGGGTGCCAGCAGCAGTTACAAGCTGCAGGCTAAACAGCAGACTGAGGGGGTTACATCATTCTATTGCTTTTGCCCAGACTGTCTTTGGAGGCTGTTTTAGAGACAGGTGGCATTTCATCCTTGCTGTGATCTATCAAAGTCATCCATCAAAACTCTGGCTACCAGGAAATTAAGGAATGAAACATGATGAAGAGGAGCCAGGATTTCATCCATTGCTACCAGGATATCACACTCCATACTAGCAGCAGCACTGTGGCATTTCTTCCAGAATGCTGTGGCTGTGCTTGTAAGAGTCCCCTATAAGAGGGGTAGGGGATGCTTAGCTGCTTGTCTGGATGCCCTGGTCTCACCACACAACTGTTAAGACCCAGATGCTCCAGCAGAGCCTTAACAGGGACTGAAGCCACCAAGTATAGGTATTTACAGAAAACTCTCCTATTTTTCTGTAAATATCTATACTGAGTATAGGTATTTACAGAAAACCCCCCTGTTCAAAACATACTCTGAGTAATATATATATTGAGTTAGCCTCTCTATATGCATATATGCATATATGTAACAGGGATTTTTACCTATTAAGTGAGATAGGTCTCAGCTACATGTTGTAAAAAAGAATCTGGATGCATGCTACTACTACATCTCTTTGTCTGCTTTATATGGCTTGAGGGAGTGCAAAGCCATGGTTGGTTTTGCTTGTGAATAAGGAAAACTTTTTCATTTTTTTTCTCTTTCTTAATAAGAAGAGAGGAATCATAGCATTTTTTTAAAACAGATAAACAGTTTCTTTGAATCTGTGTTTTACCTTCCAGAATTCACTTCTTTCAAAGTCAGCAGTGAAAATGCTTCGTTATAAATCATGCAACAGTGGGTGTATTTTATTTGGGCTGATACAGATTGTGTTGTTTTATGCTATTGCTACACTATGAGCTGTGCTCTCCTTGTTGTAGGTTTTTCCATGTCCTGAGGTATTTTACCCTATTTTAGAAGTTCATGGCAGAACCTTGATTGATTTGAAGGTGCAGAGGATTGCAGTATAATGAGAAATTACCTGAGGTTTTTGCTGAGCTCACAGGTCTGTGAGCAATAGCATACTCATTGCTATTCATAAACAGTGAGACACTGCATGCTACTTCTTAACAATTTAATTGCAGTTGGCATTATAGACCTATTGCTGGTAGCAGGTGTCTTGATGAAATGGGGTGTTTCTGGGGATATCTGCCCTGTGAAAACTTCCCAGGAATCATTGTCTTCCAGTTTCCAGCAGGGCTAAGAAGAAGCTATCTTCAGGTAAAAGAAAATTTTACATTTTGCTTCTTGAGGTGCATTTAAACTAGAATGTTAAATTTGAGCCTAGTTTCTGTTAGAGTGACTTTGGAGGTTCTGATGCCTGCCCTGAGGTGCTGAAAGCTGAGAGGTGTTTTGATGCATGAGCTTAGGTCTGAGCAAGTCCACGTACAAAAATATGTGGAAGTCATAACCCACTCAGATGATCCTCAACTCATGTTATCAGGCTTTCTGAAGGGAGGTCTCCCAATGCTTCACTTCAATCATTGCTAGTTTTCTTCATTGTCTTTTTCTTTCTTTCTGTTCATCTCCTTGTGAACACTACTTGTTCAACAGTTTAGCCAGGGTTGTTTGTTGCTTTGAAAGTATATGTAAGATTGAAACTAGCCTGGGGTCATCGAGTTTAAATGTAGACCTTCTTGGTGATCATTGCTTTGATGACCTTGAAGGGTGACATAATCAAATGCAAAGTTAGGCATGACTTTCACTCCTTCCTCTGCTGGCAGAAATGCTGCATGAACATAATGATTTGAATTGGCTGGATCAAGCAAGAGTGATAAACAAATGCAGAATAATAACTCCACATACAAGGTCCTGTTGGTAGGGAGATTCAGTTCATGGTGAATCTTTGGGGAAGCATGAATATTTCCCATAAACAAATGGGACATAATCTCTGAGGTTAGGCAGAGGAGGAAGGAAAGTGCTATTAGCCATAGTCACGTTCACTTACTGGTTGTAAAAGTGACATTTGCTCAGTGTACTCTTCCTAGTGCTGAAAACACATCTCATCTATTAGCATATCTGACAAGCCACAGTGTTTAGCCCAGTTTCCCAATATCTTGCCCAGGAGAATAGGTGAATCTGTCTACTGAGATATTTTTCATCATATTTTTATACCATTACTGAGAAAATGATCACATTTCAAACAGTGAAAATTCAGAACATTTCAGAATATGCAAAGCACTGCCTGTCTCAGCGTCTATGGATGGGTGGTTCGTTCCGCAGCTAGTGTAGGATGGCACTGCTTGTGCCACAGCTATGAAGTAACTTGTGATGGGTACAAAGGATTTTCCTATTCAGAGGTTTATTCATAAGAAAGAGATAAAATCAAAAAGAAATCCTGTCTGTTCTATAGATAGCTACGTAAATGGTTAAAATTACCTCCTTGTGCAAGAGTTCTGAAGTTCTCATCCAGCTGACTCACTCAAGCTTTCCTGGAAAATACACCTTATTACTGCAGAATTTTTGTGTTTAGCCAGATGACAAAAAAACCAAACCAAACTTTGAGCTCTTTGGAAAAGTGTGGTTGAGATTTGAACCAGAGAGAAGGGGTAAATTGCTGAACTGAATGGTGATATGATATGAAGGCAGTGGGAGAACGTAAAGTTGCTGTGTCATGAGTGCAGCAACAAAAGTATTTTAGGGGGGTGATTTCTGCTAATTGCCTTGAGCCGTTTGTTCGTATCTGGTGTCCCTTACCACTATTCCAACAAGACCTTTCCTATTTTGGATTGTGTTCTGTAGGGAGAGATTAGTGTCTTCATGTTATTTGGAAAGCACCCCGCCTGGCACCGGGCAGCCAATAATGAGCAAATAACTCATGTATTTTGGGAGCCTGTAACAGTAGCTGTGTGGAAAACGGCAAGTCTGTCTGGCTTGCACTGCTGTGTGTGTGTGCTGAGAGAGTGTCTGCACACAGCACGTGTCTCCCTGGCTGATGTGACCACCCGTGACTATGCAGATTGTGCAGAGTGAACTCTACAAAACCAGAAGTGAACTGCTGGGAAATAAGTGAGCGTTTCACACAAAGCAGATCTGAGAGGACCTTGTGGCCTCTGCAGCTGCCAAAGCTGGTGTGTTGTGTTTCTCTGTCCCCATTTTCAGCACTGGCCACAACAGCACAATAGCGTCCTGACTTGTTGGGTCAGGATGAGCTGCTCTCATCCATGACAAGGGTTATAAACTTGCTGTTTCTTCCTCCCTCTCATCATGTCTGGACAATAGTTCTCCCACACTTCTCTCAGGGGTTCCTTTTGTGCCCCATTTCTTATTCCTTTCACTCAGGAAGCCCTGATTCACCACCCATACAGCCAGCCCGAGGAAGGACATTAAGATGAAAGTATACCATCAACTAAGCCAAAAATCTCCTGTTAGTTTATCTAACAGAATGGTATGTGCCTTCAGCCTCCTGCTGCCAAAGTCATAATTTCTTTACTTCCAGCAACGTGAGGATGCTAAAGCCAAGTGTATAAACTGGGTCACTTCATTATTACCACCTTCAAAAATTCAAAGTTATGGGAAGGAAGCATTTCCAGTTCCAACACTATACCTGGGGCAGGCAGCAAATATCTTTCTTATACTAGACTGTAAAATAGTTTTTCTTTCTAGTTTGGTTCAAACTGGTAAGGTTATCTTCCTTCTTCTTCTTCTTTTTATTTTTTTTTTTTAAATTTATTTTGAATTTAAAGTAATTCTTTACAATTTGAGGAAAAAAAAAAAAAAAAGCACACTCCTCAAATCCCATGTGGTATTAATTCAGCATGTATATTAAAATTTTGCTTTTACGGAGGTCTGGAAGGTTAGGAATGGGAATAGTTCTGCCAGGACTGGCTATGGGAAATGGGAAAGGCTAAGTGTGTCATTGCCTGATGTGCTTAAAATAAGGCTGACTGCCCAGTACCCAGCACTGGAATGGATGGGTGAAGAGCAGCCCCTGTCACCAGGGGGAAGCAGACTCTCTGATCTGTTGGCTCTTCTGCATCTCCTGCGGCTTAAGATCCATGAGAAAAATTTATGTATAATGTGGTTTCACTGGGATATATTTTGCTTCTAACACATTGCCTATGTTGCCCTAATCCCTTAATCCCAGTCTAGTTACTTAGGCAAAGGCTGCTAATTTCAGGGGCTGACAAGCCTCCTAGTACAAAAGGCACACTGCTGCTTACACATTTGTAGTCATGATCTGGCCACAAGACTTAGGTTTTTTCTCTGGTCTGCTACACAAGTACAGCCTGCTGACCAGTTGCTGTTAGCATTTAATATTAACACTGCAGTTAAGAGTGCACTTTCCCAGAGCCAACTTTGCTAGATCCCCAGTTACAGGAACTAAGGCCACCTCTGGCCCTTTAATTCTTGTACTCTGCTTTTCTCATGTCCTCTGTGGATGTTCTTCTTTCACCTTCACAAGAGAAATCTGCAGATAAAAGTGGCTTTCCAGCCACCTTGGATATTCAGTCATCTGTTGGTGTATTAGTGCTGGTTCTCACAGAAGTCTTGCTGAAGTTTTAGAAAAATCTTCCTTTTCCTTTTGAACTTCCTGATGGCTTATCTGAACCTTTACAACTAAAGTAGAATTTGATCTGTGGCACAATATTTAAATAGAAACTCGCTGCAGGGTATTGTTTTGATTTACTATGTGCAACAACAAAAGATATTCTGGCAATTCCCACACAGTAAAGGATTTGCAGGATGAGACAAAAATTAATTACTGTAGGTAATGCAGCCACTGTACACATCAGTTTTATAAAAAGAAGAAATAACCATCAGATTAAGCCTCTGAGCTCATTTAGAGTTATTGCAGTCATACAATTCAACAGAGACATTTCTCATGCAACACAACATATGCTTTCTGAAAATATAAATCACAACAAATGAACTGGGAAAGGCATGGCAGTGACACACATAAAATTACAGAACAAAAGAAATCTCTCTTGGTTTTCTTTGTTTGATTACAAAAAGCTGAAAGGCAAAGATTTGTTTATCTCATTGCACAGGGATACAGCAAGATTCATCTGTCAGGTCTTTACGCTCAGGGCTGTTTCAGGTGTGTGGTCATGGCACACTAACATTTTAGGCACACTATTATTTCTTATAAATACTTGTTAGGGACCTATGGTTGTAGTCAGGTAAGATCAACACACAAGGAACTCAGCAGTGATTGACTTGAAAGGTAAATACCTGTGGGGGTAACCTCAAAAACAAAATGTTCCCATCAGAAGCTGATTTGGAGGCCTGGAGGGGGATTTTGTAGCTACTGAAGAAGACTTGCAGCGTAAGTTTTAAAGCTTTTCTTGGTTCAAGTGGCAATAGTTAGTAGTTCAAATCATGGCTCAAGGCAGCAATTGCATTGCTCTGGATTTCAGCAGGAGAAAAATGAAATAGTCCACAAAGTTGTACTCGACTTGCAATTGAAAGGAAGCTTGCGTGCTCTAAATGTATTTCAAATACTGAGACAAAGCAAATGTGTTCTTATAAACAGCTTCGTAAAGTCAGGAAATCTAGTCTCTGTGTGTATTACACCCTCCTGGTCTCGTAAGTCATGAGATATGCATAGAGAGTAGTTTATAATGTGAACACTCAGAACTTATCTGTCAGATATTTACAGGTTGGCACATCTTTCTTTTTTTTTTTTTTTCTTTTGATATATTAATTTCTTGTGTCTGTTTCAACTCTCTTAATCTGAAAGACAGATTTTAAAGGAATTCCAGATATAAGGCAAACCATTAAAACTCTGTTAGGCACCTAATTTTGCATGGAAATGTCCAATGATATTTCCAAAACACTAGGTCTGTTAAGACATATAATATGCACTACTTCTCAAAATGAATTAGTCCTATATCCTGTGTAGGCTTTTTTACAAATCCTATTTGATGCCTATCAGCACCTTTAAGTAACGAAATGCCTTTGCAAATCTGGATTCAAACTCTTTAATACTATCTCAGAATTTAATGATAAGGAGAGTTTTGCCTAAGAAAGCATTTCAGCATTCAGCTTTGGAATTAATCAAGTGCAAGCCAGAGAAGGTTAGGTTCTAGATAATCCTTCCTTAAAATTAATATCTTAACATTCTCTGTGAGTGCTTAGTGCCACGTACAAGGCAAAGAAATACTCTACATCTTTTCAGCAACTCAGTTATTTTTTCTTTTAACAAAAGGCAATAGATTGACTTCAGCCTAAGTCAACTGAGAACTTAACGTCAGATTTCATTTAATTGGACTGAAGTTCCCAGAAATGTCTAAATAGAAACATACTTCAATGAGAAATCTTTTTATATTACATTTTCTTTCAGATACTTGAGTCTAAGTTTAATGTAAAAGTCTTGTACTGCCATCCGTTTTGCTAGAAAGTGCTTTGGTGAGATACTTTTTAGGGTTTTTTCTTTGCTCTAAGAAGCACTTGAAAATCAGCATATCTCAAATACAAACCAATAGAAAAGTAATCTCAGCTTTCTAAATGAGGAAAAAGATCAGGATTCTTGCTGTTTATCTTGCTTGCTCCATAGCATCTAATTTTCTAGTTGATATCAGAAAGAAAAGCAAAACAAAAATCAATTTTAGAAGTGAAGGAAGACATTGGAATACTGCAATATGTTAAGACCATAATGACCCCAGATATCTTTGTCTTCCCAAATGCTATTATTTTCAACACTACACAGATTGCAGCATTAAAAAAAGAAAGTGGCACATACACACACTTTTATGACCTCTTGTTTTCTGTATAAACAAATAAAGGTCAGAATCTTCTTTTGATATATTAGTTATGGATGAAGTGCCAGACAGGTAGCCTTTATATAATATTTACATGTTTAATGATAGACATATCTAAAATTAGCCATCTTGCTCTTCCCTGTAGAACTCTACACACTTTCTTCCTGTCTGTGATATTTACTCCAGTGTATTGTCTAGCCCCCTAAAGATTGCTAATAAATACCAGGTGTCCATGAATAGAAATAGAGAAGAAATGAACAGGTCTAATCATGGTTGTGGTGGTGATAGCCTCTAAGTAAAACTGATTTTGCTAGCCCCCCAAAACCCAGGAACACGGATGAGCATTGTCCAAGAATGTGGGACCCTACCTGCATTTAGTTGAATTCTCATGGCCAGAGTAGGCAATAGGTAGTCAAAATGAGGAGTTATTTTTATATACCTTCTTTTTTTTGTAGCAAACTAACTTGTGAAACAATGGATTTAACTTTTGACAATGAACCTAGCTAAGGAATATTTTGACATAATAGTGTTTTGAATGTGTCCAACTGAAATGTCATGTAGCTACTTGGTTGCGTGCATTAAGTCCACTTACAGACCAGCCCTTCTTACAGATGTAAATCTATGTATTTTATCTCACAAACTCTATTGTTCCTGCAGAATTAGTATTTCTGTAGGAGCTCACTGACTTATAGGCTCAAAACAACACTTCACAGAAAATAAAAAAAATCATCAGGTTAAATAAAAACCCCTTTTCTATTTACTGGACCAAACCCAGAGGCATTTACAGTGTGTGGATAAAATCAGAGCAGCCTGGAAGTAGATCTGTGAGAAATTTGAGGAAGAAACTAAAAATGCAAGTTGACCAGCAACTCCTTATCATGATAGGAAGAGAATTTTGGCATTGTGACATGAATTTAGTCAAAATTAATGAACTATTTATAACAACGATAAAAGTGTTTGTAACTTAACTAGTTGTCTACTAGTATCATGAAGATAGTTTTTCCTCTCATTGTGAGTACACATCTTTTTTGCTTTGTTTTCCCTGTTCCCCTTCAGGTTCTCATAAGACCTACAATATGTGAATATCAAAACCTTTTTGGTTTCAGCCAGTATTAATGATCTCATTTTTGATCTTGTTTGCTAATAGACTAGAACTTTCTGCATGTGCCACAACAAAGACAATTTTCTTTGTGAAATGAGCAATATTAATTCTGATCATTTTCTGAAGTAGCAGAGCTTTTCACAGGAGCATTATTTTTAAGTGCTGTTACTGGAATTACTCAGGAGAACTTAGTTTAAATTAGTGATGCTTAAATTAATTAACAGAGCGGCCTGTGAATTTTCCCATCTGAGTTAGGATTCAAGATCTTATTTGTGAAGGGAGGTTTTTTTGTGTGTATATTTTCAGCAACAGCAAATTTGAAGAAAATCTGATTTGAATGTTGTCTGCTGCATAGGAGATTGCATTAACATTTCAATTAAAAATTACATGCAGGCAATTGCTCATTTATCCTGAGATTTCATATATCTTAGTCTCGTGTAATGCAACATAGACCAGCTACAGGCAGTGATACTACACTACTTATATGGGCAAGGTCCTAGAAAGGGTATATTTGGCAGTGAGAAAAGGGCATGGGAAGTTTGGACACCTGCCTCCTTTTTTGAGTACTGCCCTCGTTGCACTGTGCCTTCATGAAATAGGGCAGGAGCAGATGCACTTCATGGAGCAAATGTGTGACTGATGAGTCATTTGAAAGTGCATGAGCTAATTCAGCTTCCACTGATTCCAGGTGGATGGATTAAATGCAAGAATGAAAAGTACTGCACCTATTTTGAAACATTAATTCATTTATCCTAAGTTATCTGCTCTGTCTGGGTGCAATAGACATCAATGGTCTTAAAGCCTGTAGCTGCTGCAGGACTTGTAAGTTTTACATTGCTGGACAGGGAAGAGATCAAACGCAAGTTCAGGCAGGAGCTGCTAAGCAAGAATTCGTATCCGAAGAATTCGTATGTAGGCAAAGTATGGATGGTGAGAGGCAGCTTACAAAATGTTATGGAAGTGTTTCCAAACATAAGCTCAGGAAATTTTGTTCTGAGATTTGTAAAGCAGCCTTCTGGGAAAAAAAAACAATCATCTTTGCAGTGAAGGTCAAGTTGGCTGAAGCTGACATTTATTTAAATAGCATAAGTTTCTATCCCTTCTTTATGTCTCTCACTCTTTTTTTTCCCCTTCTCTTTTAAATAAGCAAATCCCTTTGAGAGAAATAGAGGGGCTGAATTTTTTACTTTAGGGAAACAGTTGGACTGAGGATTGACAAAGCCTACCCACTAGACCTAATTAATTTAATAGAGATCCCAAAGGCTTTGCAGAATGAAATCAATTAGAAGCTCTTCCTAAGGAAGGGTGTTGGACTCCTGGGATGTATGCATGTGTATTAAACATTTTCCATTCATAAGAAACCATTCCTTCTGAAGACTTTTTTTTTTTTTTGCTTGATGACTGGGACATAATCTTCTTTATTAACACAGGTGGTACAAACACCTGTGAAAATAATACAGGAATGTTGAAGATGTTAGGCTGGCATGATGAACTGGAAATGGAGTAATCCTGTTTTATGCAATTCCACTGTTTCTCTGAAAAGAAATTAGATTTCTGATTGTAACTGGTTCAATGGTAAGATTCTGTCAGTTTTCAAGTTCTGATTTTTGTGACCTCTCCTTCTCAGATAAGAAAACCAGAGTGAAGAGAGCTTGCTTTATATAAAGTGTTACCTGTAGAAGTGAAAAAAAACCCACCTCCAACCATTACAGATATGTTTATTCCTTAGAAATTTCTGTCAGGGGCATGGCACCTCTGATGAATAAGAAAGGCAGTTTTAACATGTATCTCCACATTTAATTCCTCAGTGCATCCGCTTTGGCAGAAATCATTACAATGGGGTTGACACATCTCTGAACCCGAGAGGCGTTGTCAGAATACGGAGGAAAGAGCACATAAGAAGAAGTCAGAGCATTTGTTCCTTGACAGCTCAGAGACGCTGGCAGCCAGATAGGGCTGGGAATAAAGAGAAGGCACTATAGTTCCTCCTCACTGATCTGAAGCCAGCAAACAGATATCATTTCAGACGTATACACTCTGAGCAGCATGGTTTCCTCGCAGGTTGCTGTTAGAGCGAAGCATACTGATGCCTTCTCTGAAGGTTTATGTTTTGTGACCCCATTTTAATGACTGTTTTTTTCTAACAGTCAGCCTCTGCAAAGATTTGCACTCAAATAACCTATTTATGGTATGAATGAGAGGGCTTTGGGCGAGACTCAAACTGAAATTTATCTCCTTATCCTTACAGCTTGCAAAAATAAAGTTTAATGTCTGAACTGACACTGAATTATTAGATTTTACATAAATCAAGGACGGTAAAACCCATTTGATATGCTTCCTTTTTTTTGGTTATTAAGATATGTAACTTCATGTCTTTAGGTCTTTTGTACTGTAACTGAAGGTATGCCTACATTAATATCAAGCAACTCACCTTGTATGAGTATTAAAAGTGTCACAGCAATGTCACCATTGGAAAAAAATGGGAAATATTTTGAAAGCTCAGTAATGGCAGCCCAGTAGTTTCTACTCTCTCTCTTTTTTTTTTTTTTTTCCCTAGAAATGCAAGATGAGTGAATTTGAATGCTGTAAATATTCAGGTTGTGATGTGTTTATGCTTTTGTATCCAACTATTACAATGGCATGCATAGAGATGCATCCATTCTCAGCTGTTTTCCAAGCTGGAAAGCTTGTGCTGTAGTATGACATGGTTAGTCTTTGGAAAAGAGGGATTCCAGTATTTAGGGACTAAAATTTTAGAAGTCTTCTTTCTTCTCTGCTATAAACCTAAAAATCTTGTTCAGGACTGCCCCTTCTGCAGCTGGTGTCCCAGTGTCTGTTCCACTTATAGTGCTATTTATAACTGGCAGTAGTGTCTTACAGAACCCTACCCCCAAGTTATTGCAGAGAAACTCATGAAGAAAGGTGCAAAGATGAACCCAGGCCACCTGTATCTGCCTAATTCAGACAGAACATGTCTTTGCCAGTGAAGAGATGTATCGAGTAAGACATTGGCCCAGGCAAAACTGGAAAGTTGTTTTGCTGTCTCTAGTACTCATGGCATAATTTTGACCAAGGTTGTTTGCTGGTAGACCACAGGCTTCTGTCGGTTCAGATTTGGGAAGTGAGTCTGTTCCTTCCACCCCTGGGATAAGGCCGGTTTTTGGATGCAGTTGGTAGCAAGGAGAGACCAATTGTCTGGGTGCCAGGCAAGCTGCCATACAGCTGCCCACATGCCAGAGTTCTTCACAGCACAGGTCTCCTGACGTGTCATTCACTTGGCATCACTGAGCATAGAGAAAAGGAGTCTAATAAAAACTCTTGGGAATTTTAATTCTGCAGCCCTCATTCTGTCTCCTAATCATACCTAGATTCACAGTTTCAAAATATACCTCTGCATGTCCAGCTCCAAAAATAGGTCAAAGCATCCATCCCACCATCAGTACTAAAAATTCATAGGGTAAGAAAAGAAGAAATGCATCCTGCAGCCCACCCTGCCTTAATTGCAAGAGGGAAAGAGTGCAGAGCAGGATGCCTCAAACAATAAAAAAGCTCGTGGCTGAGAGCAAAATCTAAACCTATACAGAGGATTTCAATCCAGCACCTCTGCTTATCTCTCCAGTGGCACCAGGACATTGGAGTGCAGGGCATTTCTCAAATTCCAAACCATTTAGGGCATACAAGGCTAAAGATGGCTTCTTTAGTCTCATCAAGAAGGTTGTTGGAAATAATCAGAAGTTTCAGAGCGTTTGTACAATGCATTTTCAACAGCTTGTCTGTGTAAGAAAGGGGCTAAACATCACTTCAACTACACTGGCAAGCTCTAGCCTAGGTGGCACTAATGACTAAAAAAAAAAGCTATTCTATTTGCTATAAGATTAAGAAAAAGAATCTTTTTGAACAACATTTCTAAATTCCAGTCTACTTCTTAATACCATACTCTCTCTTATGGTTGGAAGATGATTAGCTAGTATTCTCCTGCATTTTATTTAACATTTATTTACTCCTAAACTTGAATAACTTAATCATAATAAAAATAGATTTATTGGTCTGTTTCGCCTTCTAGCCCAATTAGGTAAATCTCATAATTTTATAGGATATTTTGAACACTGAAGCAGATGCTGAATAATAACAGCTAATCTTTGTTCATTGTGATACAGCCCAGAAGAGCTTCCAATGATGGCCAAGCTCTGTTATGATCTTGGACTGCATGAAAACTAAAGATATCTTTGAAGTATCTCCTCTGCAGTACAGAACCATTTTCATTTCCGAGTTTGTCTCTCATATGATCAAAATCCCATGACTTCCTATAGAGGCAGAATAGCTATTCCTGATCCTATGTTCACTTAGAGGGAAAGATTGTGACTATCCCAACATCTCTTTTAACAGGGCCAAAAAAGACTGAGGTTGCCATGGGTAATTCCAAGTGTTCCTTAATTTACGCTGATTTTACTGAAACATAAGTTTTGAAAATATGGTTTATACAAACCCAGTATTAATGGCAAGGCCACAAGTACTTTTGACAGTATCTATGCAGAGTCCACAGAGAGCATAACACATGTTAAATATGGGGAGTCTCCAATCTACAGGAGAAACAGTCAAAATGCAGTAATTCTTGTTAAACTGGTGCAGGCTCTTTCAGCAGCCTTTTTGGACTTCATGTCATGTAAGATATTACAGCATAAGATGCTCCTTCCCAGGTCATACACTTGTCCCATGCATGTGTATTCCCAAACTAATGTTTCTCAATCATTCTATCTTCTTTCCAACACTAAATTTTTCTCATCCCACCACTGTCTGGTCTCCCACTCCCAAGAAACTAAAATAAATATAGTCTGAGAGACTAAAAGTAGAAAAAAAAGTAGAAAATGTGCCTGGAAAATTCTAAAGGGTGACACCACCCATCTTGCAAGCACTGAAGTAGTAAGTCATGGCAATTAAGGTGTTTCTTAATGAAAGTGATATATAGTAGCCCTGGTTTTATTGCATCCCTTGCTGCTTTTTGAAGTATGTTAGACAAGTCTAAAAATAGATATAATTGCCGGCAATTGCAAAGGAGAGCATTTGTGAATGCCAAAGAGATTTAAAGGTAGGTACATTTTGAAAAAATTGAGGTGGAGTACTGGCACCTGGTTTGGGGAGATGCAAGAGAAAAGCGTGTCTGCGCCTGACGAAGTGCAGTTCTGCCAGCAATCCTCACCAAAAGGGACAGTAAGGTCTGCAGACAGTAGAAATGGGGCTGTTCCATAAAACATATGCCACTCGAACTTTCCATACAGAATTTTCCTCCAAAACAACAAACGCAATGGTCTTATGCATGTGTTTCAATGCTTGTGAAAGCTACCAGTTGCAGACACTCATATAGACTGTCACAGCTTTCCTGAATGAAATAATTCCCTGTGCCTGCTAGAGATGGTTTTCCAGCTAGTCGCGGCTGCCCTGGCTGGGAATTGTTTCAAGTCCGGTTGGGCAGTGGCAAGCGGACCAGCCACCACCCCCTTGGTAGCTCAGGAGCTACACGAGAGCTGTTGGTGAGGCTCGACGAAGGATTCAGAAGGAGGCCTCGTGGCAAAGATGGAGTTTTATTGTTCCTCCATGGCAGGCAGCCACGAGGCTGAGGGGAAGGGGAGAGAGAGCGAGGAGGGAGCGAGAGAGGAGACGAAGAGAGAGCGAGCTGGGGGCGGAGTTACTGATTATAAGGGACTGGAAAGAGGGGTGGACACAAGAGGGAAAACTAATCAGGGGAAATGGGGATAGCACACAGACAACCACTGGAAGACGAGGGGTGGGGAATTTCCCAGCCTGTTCCAATCAGGGACCGAGTCTCTCCGAAATCTCTGGAAAAAGGGGGAGAGGCTTCCTGGAGAAGGGCAGACACTGGGAGGAGAGCAGCAAATGATTGACAACAGATTGCGACAGAGGGGAACAAGACAGGGAATTTTCCAGGCGGGAGATTGTACCAGATGGGGAAAGGTACAGGGGGAACTTAGGAAAAACCATTACAGAACTTACATAATAAAAACAGGTAAAAACAAAACATAAAAATACAAAGCACACTGCAACACCTGAAGGCGGCAGAAATAAGAAAGTTTAGTAATTCCCTATTTGCTCCAGAGAAGTGAAAGAAAATGTGCAGTCATGCTACTTTCTTTTGCTCCAACTTGATCCCAACCTTGAGAAATAACCATCCTTTTCCAGAAATACAAAACGCTTCCCTCATCCCACGGTGCCTGCTGCCCTTGGTGACAACCAGCCACTGACAACTTAGAGGAGGCAGACAGGGTTTGCTAGACCTCTGAATGTTAATGAAAGCTTTGGTGCTGCTGATGGCATGGGAGCCAGGTAAGCTCAATTGCAAAGTCTGCACAGAAATATTTAGGCAGTTAGCAAGTGCATACTTTGTAGCAGCCACAAATTCTGTGGTTTGAAGGGCTGCATAAAGGAGCAATGAATAAGCATGGCTTATGAGAGAGTCACCTGGTGCTCTTCACTGCTTTGCTTTTGTTGGGACTGGGAAAATGATCATGCCTATCCCTCAGATGTGACCACTCACTTGCAATGTGGGGAAGTTTACACTTGGACCTCAAGCTGAGACTGCCCTGCAAGGCCTGTTTGGCGACCTGAGACTTAGAGCAACTCTGAGCAAGTGTTTCACCAAAATTGTGGCTAAGGAGTATATTACCAGTTGGTAATAACGAATGGGCTATTACCATTTTCATGAGTCACCTGATTACTCGATTCAAAGCCTCTAAATTAAAATTTTCAGTTGCAAGACTTTTAGCTGTATACCTCCCAATATACTTCCTTCTCAGTTCTGAAAATGTACGGAATAACAGGGAAAAAGGAAAAAACATAAAATGCATTGCCAGTCAAGTGTATGAAGTTTTGATGCATCTCACATACATATATATATATATATATATATATATATATATATACACTGCAACAGTTTTCAAATTCATCTTTCTTGAAATAATTTTAGGTGCAAAGATTTTCTTCTTTGAAGACCTGTAATGGCCAAAACAGTTTAGTTTTGTACTGCATTATATCTTTCTTAAACAGTAACAACTAAATGTACTTAGGTGTGAAACATGAGTTTCTTTGACACATCTCAAAACACCTTACAAAGGACCACAGAGTGCAATTCATCATCATACCCCACCATGTCAGATGACTCATGTTGTTATCAACAGATATTTAAAACCAAATTCCATGGAATTTCAACTGCTTACTGCATTATCTCTGAACATTATTTTTACCCACTAGTATTGGGCATGCCAATTATTGCAATGTTTCTTGCCTAATTTGGCATGGCCATTACCACAGATTATGAACTCTCATCTTTTTGAGGAGTTAGCTTTTAAAGACAAAGATGCCGTGTGCAATCTGAATACAGTTTCTAGAATCTGCAAACCTCCACTAGCATTTTTGGTAGTCTTTGAGCTGTGTTAGAGTCGAACTATTTAATTTTATCAAACTGTCCAAATAAACAATTACTCTTGTGCTGGTGGATTTGTGTGCCAAATAGTAGCCTAGAGCAGAGCTGCTTGGCACTGTTAAACTCCTGGACTAATTGGCTCATAAGGAAAACAATTCAAACCAACCTGTAAGAAGTATGGAAGGGCCTATGCATCCCTCATTAAAATTAATCAGTTTCTTCATTACCATTCTGTGGTAACAGGAGCCATACTTTGACTCATTCTCCAAAGTGTGCACAGTAACAGTGCTCTAAACCTCTGCACAAGGAGATTCCTCAGTGCATATAAATGTAAGGGACAGGCAACAAGGAACCAGATGTAAATCAGTGCTTGACTTAAGAAAATATAAAGATCCCACTTCAGTTCTGTCTTGAAGGCTTAAATGGAGGAAAATTGCACAGGCCTCCTTCTGCCTCAGGGGTGGATGCTGTTCTAAAATGTGGTGCTGCACGCCCAACAGGGAACAGCGGAATGCTGTGTAAAAAAGCTGCCTCTTTGTAGGTCACATACAGATACATGTCTTGACTCAGTGATGACTAATAAGAACTTCAAATTCAGTTATCTTTTTCTTTTCCAGTATACAGTTCCAAATGAGTTAAAGGATTTCTTTCCATCCTGTTTTTTACTGAATCATATTATTTCCAAGATCATGATCTTCTGATCTCATGTAAACACAGAGATCTTATGATCAAAGTTTTTCAAGCACTCATCTCCTTCAAATTCATTTTTACGCATATTTTCATAATGCTTCTGTATGATCTACAGAATATTTGTCCTAAAATGGAAAACTGATGTACAGCTGACTTTTTCTTTACCTCTTCTCCCTGGTTTTTGAAATGGATCCGTCTTTGGTTTTAGACAAACAATATCAGAAATGTCTCAGTAAAAGCAATAATGTAGTTGACGTTTTTGTCCTGACAACACAGCATCCTAACATATATAAGATCCAATATTATTGTGCTCATGCTGCATTTCTGCAAGCACACACAATGTATCATCACTGGGAAATAATTTGGCCAGATGAAGGCTGTGACTTTGTCTTCTGAGAGTTGTCTGCAAGCAGATAATACTATTGAACTAGACAGAGGGATTTACAATGAAACTCTTTTTCGTTATCATGCATAAGTCCAGGGAGCTTTTGAAAATGGTCCCTCTTTGAGTAATTTTAATATGTTTCTAAAAGATTTAAAGTGATATAAGCTCAGTGTCAGAATGATATGTATGGCTATTTTTAAATGGTAGTGTAAAACCCCAGCTGCACAGCTTTGTCTGTGTTCATATTTTATTAATCAATCTGTTTTAATGTCCTCACTTCTCTCTCACTCTCTCTCATTATCTTCCTTTAAGTCCCTGCCCAGCTACTTCCCAGAGACCATTTTAAAATTAATTCTAATGATTTTAGGCACTTTTAATATGACTGTCATCCTAAGACTGTTCTCTTAGTGAACCAAGTTGTTACTTGACAGCAGTATTATTTGGGGTCCCTGTCTCACTGTTTCCCCCAAGCTAACAAGACTCAGGCCAAATCCTTGGTCTAATCCTGTTTACTTATTTACAATTTAAATCAATTTAAATGAATATGCCACAGGATAATTCACTCCTTTAAAATATAATAGGAAAATAAAGAGGATCTAGCTCCTGCTAGAAGAAGCTCCAGTTGTTTTTCAAAGAGGAAGACAACTCAGACAAATGCTGTGACCAGGCTCATTTCCTGCAACCAGAAAAAGCTTGAACACATGGGGCATTTTCTCTGTCCTGTTGGGAATCTGGGGCAATTTCTCCCCTGTGATTAGTGATCAGTATGGCTAACAGCTTCAGATACTCCACCGAGTCTGAAAGAGTTCTTGGCAGACCACTAAATTTAAGTGGGATCTAATTTTGGGGGGGGGTTGAACACTCTGGATGGCAACCTTTAATGCCTTTCAACACAATGGTGAATGAGAAGGCTTGTGCACTTGACTAGTTAAACAAAAGCAAAAATGTCTGATCTTATTGACATCCAGATGAAATCAGGCAATTATGCTTCAAAGATTTCTGGTTACTTGAACTTCTTTTCTTTTGTTTTACCGTTGTTCTTGTGGATGACTGTGTATCGATATCAAGAGTCTGTAACTTCAGCTTTGGCAATTTGCCTAGGATCAGTGCCTTGTAACAAAAAAATCCCTTAGCAGGCTTCTTTGCAGAAAGTCATGCCTCTCCCATTTCCTAAAAAACAGAAAGACAATGTTCATGCTTGACATTTTCTCTGGACCTCTAGTTCTTCTATGGTGCTTCTCCATCCCAGTTGTACTGACAAAACTTAATTCAGTGGGGGGTTCACACTGGACTTTCTGTGAAATTCACCAAAAAGGAGAATGCTGAAAAGTGATAATAAGAATCACAAACTGTGTTAAATCAGCTGTGTCCACCAGCTTCTTTTCAGAGTTTGATTTATTACTGTGGAGAAATGAACATTTTCTTAGGGTTTCCATCTCAGTCCTCCCTGATGTTCAGCACCAGAGAAGAGTAATAACACGGGATGGCTGATATCTGAGAAGAGAAGGGAATCTTCACACATAGGACATACATATATATATATATGTGTGTGTGTGTATATATGTATATAATGTTATTACAGATCATGTCATTACCCCTGTTATACCTGTTATTACACCATAAATATTTGTCTATATAAGAACACACCTGTTATTACACCATAACATAATTTTTTCGTGAGACAATTTCAAAGAAGATAAAAGCACTTTTTTTCAACAAACTGGCAGCAGCAGAACAATAGAGATCTCATAGTAACCACTGCTTTTATGGAACATTTTTCGTCTTGTGGGCAAGATCTACCTTGAAAGTAAATTGCACACACTTTTATCTAGGTGCCTAAGCATGAGGTATCATTTAACTTACATATTTTGTTCTCCCAGGGCTTCTGTAGGTATTGTTACAAGTGTCATTCAACACAGGACTTAGGCAGATAGTTTACTTTAAAACCTTTAAAAGGCTCAATTGAAGTCAATATCAGTACTCTTGGTACATTATACTGAGCAGATGTGTAAATACCTGCAGGATCAGTATCTTATGTTGGAAGTTTCTTTGGGGCACATCATACTTCCATTAATGTAAAAATACCACATAAATATGTGGCAAAATATGCATTTTCTGTAAATATGCACAATATCCCAGTGAATCTGGCTAAGAGTTTTGTACATAACAATAACAGACATAGTTTAAAAAATTCAACTTTAAACCAGTCAATCAATCCAGTTATTCTGAAAGACTCAAGATACCAGATCCTAGGTACCTTGTGAGTTCTTCCAGATCAATCAGGTTCTGTAAGTCCTCATGATACTGTACATAAAGAAAAAAATATCTTCAATATCTTCTGAACAGTGTCTCATATGTCCACACCTCAGATGGCTGAAATGAATAGCTGTTATGCTATTGTTAGTTGTTGCTGGACTACATTTTAATTTTTTTTTTTTTTTTTTCTGATTAAGGAAGACAATAAATCCACCAAAGTTTCTCATTTTCAGCCCAGACACCTGCAATCTGCTTCTGGGATAGTGCTGGTTGTTTCTTATATGTCCCATCATAAACTGTAATTCTTTATGGAAACGTCTTTTCCATCTAGCTACTAAAAATGACAGCAAAGTCTATGAAATAGAGGATTTGCTTGGAAAACATCATTTGCAGTCTGTACATACACTCAATGACACAAGCCCATTTCTTAAATAAAACTGTAGTTTAAGAGAAACCTGTGATAAATCTAAACTGAGAATATCTTGATGAGCTGAGGCTATAATGTGTCCTTTTCTCCTACCCTTCAGCAACAAAAAATAACCACTTTCTGTGATGATAAGCATTATGTGAAGCTATACATACTGTAATCTTATAGGCTTCCAGGTGCAAACATCTTGGGGATCTATAATACCATTTTTGTTTATAAATAATTTGTAGTGTCACACTGTTCATCACACTTACTAGAGATACATACAACACTTATTTTACAGGTATATTATTCAGAGGCAGTAAGTCATGGAGATGTGTTTCTACCTTGTTTCACCAGTCTGAGTTGGTTTTCTTTCATGACTCTTTTCATGACTTCTTGGGTATGATATTAGAAACAAGTTTTCACTAATTATGTCAGCCTATGCAGAGAAACAACTAATTTATGTTTATTCAGTAATTATTTTTCTGGATGCAGCCACTCGCACCTCCCAATGTGAACAACCATGGTGTGTTTATAAATGGTTTGCTAGACAAGGTGTTAAATATCCAAGTTTTCATGCAGGGACGCTGAGCAACCTCACCTGTCATGAAGATGGAACACCTCATAGTTTAGGGCTGGAAGTCTTCAGAAACCTGCTTTCAGTCTTGCTTTTCTACAACCAAGCTGTCACTCTGTCCTGCAGTTTTGTCCTGTCAGCCTAGACAGGATGGGACTACTGATGGCAGAGGCTGTGAGGGCAGGTCTCTTCTACTACAGGCAGATAAGTTCTTCTGATGCTTGCAAGGCAAAGACCTGCAAGCAATTGGCAATATTTTGTGCTTGTTTTTAAATTTTGGTGGGAATTGCTTGGTTTTTGAATTCTCAGTGAGTTTTTCTATCTCTGACCATGGGCACTGGAGACCTTTTGGTGCTTGTGGCTCATGGTGTAACCATGTGCATTCCTGAGAGCCCTGGAAATTAGAGGTTGTTGTTATATACTTTAAATTTCCCTACAATTTAAGGCCAGGAGAGACCATCAGACTGTCTAATCTGTCTTGCATATAGGTGCCTACTAAATGTTGTACGTGTACGCCAAGGCTGAGAGAACTACTTTCATTAGCCCATACTATTTTACTCCTTGAGAAGCCAAACTAAAACAGTGTCTAAAAAAGTACCTGAGCTTCCTATGATACTTGAGAACTGACTAGGCATGTGCAGACAACCACAGAAAAAAAATCTATGCAAAATATCCACCATGCTTGCCAATCTGAGTATTAAAATTTCTACTGCTCCTGGACTGGGTTTAATTCAAACCCAAGCATCAGATGTCTAAAATAATTTTCTGCATTGGTTTAATCTCTTTCTGGCTACAGTAAGATAAATAATACATGGTTCAAGGGAAGGCAAAAAGTTCTTCTGCAGAATATATGAGACCAAATATCTCTCAGAGGAGTGGAGAAGAGATTCTTCCTCTCTGCTGTAGGCAGCCAACTGGAGCTCTCAAGGACGGGATTTGATTATACTTATTACCTTAATGCCAGCCTGAAAATGTCTGAGTGGGCAGGGTGCAATTCAAGCCATCTTTTCCCAGCCATAACAGAAGAAGTTGCACAGATGCATTGTTCTATTCGATGTAGGGCCAGAGGGATCACCAGGGGATCTAGCCTGATGTGACCCTCCGTCCCTCCCTGAACCTGCTCTGTCCATTAGAAGTTCTCCCAGAAGCTGAAGTAAAGCTGTATTTAAGAAAGACAGCCTTTTTTAGGGCAAGATCAAGCAATGGTGAGTGTACCACCTCCCTTCATAAGCTGTTACAGAGTTTAATTACCTTTACTGCTAGGAAATTGCATTTGATTTCAAGGTTGATTACATCTAACCTGAAACTTCCAGTCACTGGATTTGCTGTGCTTTTGTCAGCAAGAGTGAAAAAGCTCAACGTTGTTATCTGTTTCCTGTGTCCTCTCACTCTTTCCTTAAGTGGAATATGTCCAGCTCTTTAAGACTCTCATCTCCAGACTTGTACTTGACATACAAAATATTTGGATTTTCTCCAAAATTTTCTCATCTTCTTTAAAGTGCAGGCACCAGAACTGTGCTTGATATCTTTGAAACATGCAATGACTGTGCTGAGTCCTCACCAATGTACTCAGACCTCATGTAAGGGGTGATTATGATAATCACTTTTTATCATTCCCTGAGTCTCTGCTCTCTGAGCCAGTGCCCATTCCTACAACCTTCTGGACTGCAGTAAAATGAATTTACTGTGCTGCGTGTTGGACAGTGATCATTTAGACAAATCAAATTACTGCAGAAGTAATATATCTTCTTTATTTATTGAGCTATATGCAAGCCTTTAAAGAAAAGATTCTATCTCATGGCCTCAAGTGCTGAAAACAATAGAGAACAGTATCAGGCAAAGACTTTTTCTGATTCTGCTTGGAAAGCTCCTCACATTGAATGAAATCTCCCCATTGAAAGGCTACAGTTTGAAATTTGTCAGTGAGACACTTCTTAATCCTCGCAATAGGTGACCTGTTAATTCCATGTAATGCAAGACTTGAAATCAAAATGTCATGTGGTATTAAGTTAACCGCCTTGCAGAAATGCAAGCACCTCCTATCAGCTGTTTTTCTCATGCAGACCTGTAATCTTTTATATAAATCTTAGAAACAACCAAAAATTCCACAACAAGTGTATGTGTAGAGAACTAACTGCCACTAAACAGTTTTGACCAGAATTAAATAGATTTATTCTTTTCCTAATATTTAAGTATCCCAGAAACTCATGCTATTTTGTGAGAAGACCAAAACATCAGTTTCAACTAATGGATGGCACATAGCAGAAAAATATACTTCCCTACTTATATTGTTCTCTAAATCAGAGCTAGGTGGAGTATGAGCTGAACTAGTTGAGCTTATTTACAACCACTGCTTCTCTCTCAGAATTAATGAATTACTGACAGTCTAAGGGTTATTTAAAACAGAATCTCTCTCCTAAAAGTCACTTCATCTCTTTTCTATGTAGAAAAGGGACTAAGCAAAAGACCAGCAAGGGCTTTCAAATGACAGAATCTGCCAAATACAGGAACACAGAAACTACTGGTGCTTCTTTGAAGGGAGTGTTTAATGCCCAGTCCTCAAAGCCTTGTGAGAGTAGCTGTGCTTAGAAATCAAGACGGTCTGCACACTGCCAGCACAGAGCTTAAAAAGATTAGGAGACGCAAAGGTTTTGTACTGGCCCTCTGTAAAGAGGACTTTGAGGGCAAAACCTCATCACCTATACATGCATTAGCAGTACCTATGGGCTGAGAGAAGAATGAGGGCTGCTGGTACTGTCCAGCCTAGAGAGAGAGCAGAAACAGGTATACAATTTAGGAATGCAGCTATAGTGTGAACATCGTGGTTTGTATCGCCTCTAGTATTTCCAGGTTGAAAAAGTTCATGCTTTTTGCTGTTCTCGTGGCTCAACACAGACTACTGCTCTGGGCCCTGCCCATGTCCTCCCTTGGAGTATAGAATAATCCCAGGGAGAATGTGCCCCTGACATGTCTTTGCACTGCTCTCTACAAAAAAATCACACTCTGGACCATGAACAGAATATTCCTGCTAAACTTCTATGCATGTGCTACTAGAGTTAAAAACACTGTGAGATTTAGCTCTTTAATGTACCTACATCTAGAATATTAATTTCATGCTACTGTTGGCGATGAAAAGAATTGATTCTGTAATGAAAGAAATATTAGTCAAGGGATAAAGAGAAGGTCACTCAATTTATCTCAGCACTGGAAGAAGCAGTATTCTTTGCTTATTTTGTAAAAAGCTATTAGTGTCTCAGAAGATCAAGGGAATAGATGGTACCAGATGATTCTTTAATTTAGCCATTGAAATATTTTGTAAATATTTATAAATTTTTAAGGATCTAATCCTGTAAAGTCTTGTTTATATGAATAATCCTTACTCACAAACAGTCTCCCTGAGTTATGTAGGGTTTTTTGCATTAGAAAAAAATAATTTGTGTAAAGATCAGTACTAGCAGGCCCTTAAATATTTACAAACACTCATCAAAATTATTTTATGAGAGAAACTGAAGAACCATCTGGTATTCCCCGTTATTTAATGCTCCCTGATTTTCCAAACTATGTGTAGAAGTCAGCAAATATTAGCATTTTCTTTCTTATCTTAGGGCAGCCAAATTACCTTCTCCTTATCCTTTAAACTTACACTCCTTCCTAACAGAGGACTAATCTTTTCACTTCTACTTATGTAAAATGGACAGGCGATGCCAGTAAGCCAGTCAGCAAATCTGCTGCTGGATTTGCTCAAGGACCAAAGTTTCTTTCACCTAGAATAATAATATAGTCTTTCCTCTGCACACAACCACCATGACATCAGCAGTATTTCAGTCCTTAAAATCTGTGATATTTTTAACAGCAAGTAGCTGTGCGTAATTTTCCCCAGAAAGAAGTACTCTAGTCTCTTTTTCAGAGATATACTAAATGCTCACTTTTCAACTGCAGTTGTAGATGCTTAGCTGCTCTCAGTTTGAATACAAGCCTGCAAACCAGCTACACATGTGCAGCTGGTCAAAAAACTTTTTATTAGGTGCAGTTTCAACAACAACAAAAAAGTATTTCTATCTTTTTGTGAGGTTCTGTTTTCCTTGGCAATTATACTTAAATCATTAGGATGAATGACATCACGGCTAATGCAGTAAGTTATGCATGTTAAGATCACTCTTCTCTTATATTGTTGTGATATTTAACAATGCAAACAGTTCGTTCCACAAAGTATCACTGAAGGTTCAGTTTTAAAGGGAAATGACTGCATTTTTATCTTTTGGGGTGGGGGTGGTGTCGAGCCAAATGAAAAGCAGATCTGATAACTTTTTTTTTCGTTAAAAATATTTAACAACAGCAAATCATTCCAAGGAAGTTTGCAATGCTGGTAATGTGGTGTATTGCAACCAAGTGCATCCATTCTGGGTTTTATACACAGTTGTCATATATCTATATACTACATAGTAAAAATATGAACACAAGCTGTATTTGAAAAAGGGATACTGCACATTAGATTTTAGGTTTTGGTTATCAACTAAGATTAATAGTTGAATAGTAGAATAATTTCTACTTCCTTTAAATGAATCTGAGTCGGTTTCAGCTAAAGGAATAAAACTCACAAAGCCTGAAAATTGTTTCCCATTGCAAATAATACAGGGCTGGTAATGCAGTCATGGCTTCTTGAGTCAGTTTCATCGACTTTGCGACACAATCAAACACAGTGCAAAAAGAAATGCATGCTCATGTACTATGTTTTTATTTTTTAATAAAAACATAGTACATGATGGTGCCTTCAAAGCTGGGTTGTCAGTCAGTGTGAGAATTGTGTAAGGAACTCATGAAAGTGATTTTTATCAAGTTTCTTTTTGTATTTGTTATTTTCTCTTACACTAATGAGAATTTAAAATGATTGGCATACATGTAAGTGTTCATGAGCCAATTTGCAAATATTCTTAGGAGAAAAAAAACCACCAGGTTTTGCTATAGTACAAAGGCCTGGTCCTGCATTATCTTGCTAATATGATTCAGATAGACTACTCAGAGAGGTAAATATTTACTTGGGTAGCAACTCACAGGACTGAGGTTTAACGATGAAAAATTACAATTGGTAATGTATTAGTTGCATGCCTTTCCTTTGTCCCCCCTTCCCTCAAAAGACCACCTCTCTGTGGCCATAGCACCGGTCCTTCTGACCTAGAAGTTTCTTTTTGACAATGGCCAATACGGACATAAAACAGTTTTGTATAGTTAGAGGCAAAAAACCAGCCCAGAGGAAATCAATGCAAATTCATTTTCTGTTCCATGCAGCATCTTGGGCAGCTTTCTCCTCAAAGCAAACCAGCTAAGATGGATCTTTCTAAAACCCATCTACTCAGGTGCTCTCAACTGGAGACAGGCAAAAAAATGAATAGAAAGTTTACTTTGCAGAGCCAGAGTAGAAAAGTGCACAACAGAGAATGTATGTTTGAGTGAGAGAGGCAACAAATTGGTGGTGTTTCTTAAAGTCTGGGTTTTTTTCAGGCCATGCAACACAGCACATTTCACAGAAGTACCTCTTGGAGAGTAAAGTCACCCGTGCAAGAACCGTGGTAAACCCGAAGCAGGATGTGAATAAGTGGATCATGACAAAAGGCTGGTGAGGTTGAGCATAGCGTAAGTTCACCTATCGTAGCAAGTATCCTACATTGGCAGTGACTGCTGTTCACTCAGATGAGCAAAACAATTAACCTGATTCGTATTTTGCTGGGGAACCTGGTGGGCACTGGGGGGAGCAGAAGCACCCTCCGAAGGCACCCCACGGTGCTCTCGACAGGCAGGGCTATCTCTCTCCGTCGGTCCGGCGCCGGCGGCCTCGGCCCTGCCCCTAAAGCTGGGAGGTGAGAGCCCCAGGCAGCCCCGGCAGGGAGACGGGCACCATCACCCCTCGCGGGCAGCACCTCCCCGCTGCGCCGTGGGAGCGAGACGGAGGTCTCCTCCTTCTCTCCCTCCCCGCCCCGCTCTCTCCTCCCTCCCTGCCCGCCTGCCTCCGTGCCTGCAGNCAGGTGAGCAGCGCTGCCTGTTGCGCCGAGCCCAGCGGAGCGCAGCGCGGCGGAGACGCCGGGGCCACACGCCGAGAAGTTTTGCGGGAAGGCGCCGCGATGTGAGGTTGCGGCGCCTCGCGGATGCGCTGGGTGGGGGGCGGCAGCGCCGGGAGGAAACTCGACGGGGAAGGGAGCGGGGGGAAGGCGATCAGCGCCGCTGCCTCCCAGGGGCTACTGCCGTGTCGTGCCACCTCGCCCGGCAGCGATCGGCGAGGGCCGCCGGAGATTCCCCCTCCCTCAGCCCGAGCTGGCGAACCTCCGGTGTCCGTGAGTCCTGGGGGGTGAAGGGGTCGGGATTCCGCGGAGGAAGCGGGAGATGGGGAGGGAATCCAGAGGCGGAGGCTGCGGGAAGGGGGTTGACACCCTCTCACTTGGGAGCAAACGAGAGATTTGAGACCCGCGGCCCCGGATCCCGTACTGGAGCAACATCAGAAAAAGGGGTGGAAAATCAAGCGCCCCATCCGTGTGTGCTCCGGGGCTGCCTGGCCGCTGTCCCTGCCGGCCGTGTGCGGGCGGGCTGCCGGAGGTCGGTCGCGCTGCTNGGGCGGCAGCCGGGCTGCAGGGCAGCGGCCGTGCCTGCTGCGCCCAGGTGAGCTGCGACGCCCTCGCTGCCCGGGGAGGCACCGGGCGGGACCGTAGCGGGTGGCGCTGGAGCTGCCCCGGGGAAGCCGTGACGGGGTGGGGGGTACCCCCGGCCCGGGACAGGAACGGGGGTTCAGGGGTCCCGCGACCGCGGGGGGCTCCGTGCGACCCGGCGCTCCGAGCGGGGCACGGTCGCGACCTCAGCCCGCACAGAAATGTCGCGATCTCTTGCAGCAAGCGGGTACTGGGTACTGTGTGTCTGTGGGAATAGCGGGCTCTTCTCTCTCCTTTCTGGCAAGCTCCACGTTCTGAATTTCCCTCGCCAAAAATTTGGAAAATGCCTTAGATGTGCCAGCGAGAATTCTTCTTTCCTTCTTTGCCTCTGCCTTCAAAAATAAGAAGATTTTAGAGTATCGGTTAGAAAATGTGAAAGTGATTCAGGCTACAGGTCATCGTCCAATCTTTCTGATTGTCCCTAGACAGCAGAAATGGTGTAATTACAAAATGAAAACAGCCAAACAACTTGAAAAGCATAAATAGACCAACCACCTAAAGAGTTAGAATGAGAACCAGGCAAACAACATTTAGTGCTCTCCTCAAAGAAGTAATCCTAGAGTTATTTACATAGATATGAAAATGACAGAATAAGCTAAAGCTTTTGAGATATTGGAATTAATTAAAATATAATAACCATGAGAAAATGTTACAGATTTGGTAAGGAAAGGAAAATAACCATTCTTCAAGCTGAAAACTCCGACTGGGGTAGCCTTTTCTAAATGCTGGAAAGACCTGACAAAAATTTCTTCTTATGGCAGCCTAATCATTTGTAGGTTTAATTTGGAAGGTGTGCGTCGCGCCCTACTCAAAGCGTTAGCTTGAAGGCTTTGATACAGAGCACCACAGTGTTCATATGGCTTACCTATTGATATTATTCTTAGTAATTTAATTTAAAAGTATAGGCTTCTGGTTTGGTTTAAAGGGAAAGAAAATAAGCTGTAGAATGAATTAATTTGCAAAACCTTTGCTATGTTCAGAGTCTAATTTTCTAGTTTAGTTTCTAAATAGTAAAATTACTTCAAATTAATTATAACTGTGATTGTGGCAGCCCCTACTTGTGCAAGTTGCCTGGATTTCTGTGAGATTACTTCTAAAGGTAATATTCTGATGGCTCAAGGTAGCAGGATCAGGCCCATGGTCAGAGAGTTCCAGCATGCAGCACCGTGTAGGGTTGTGCCCGTTGGCGCTAATGAGACAATTTGGACTTTGGTGAGAGAAGAATATGAGGTTAAGTCCAGATCTCTTGCATTTATTCAGCTATTGCTGGTTGGGTCAATGAACCCTGGTCTTGCCTTCCCCTGAGGTCTGGTGTAAAATTTGCACTGACTTCAGTCCAACAAAAACGAGCTTCTCCTGCGTGATTGTAGTTTTCAGTTGCCTTAGGGCAGGTTGAAGCTGCTGAGTGTCTTGGAGATCAGGGCCTGAGTGAATGAGGATTGTACCTGCAACTATCAAGAATCAATGTGTTTTGCCTCAAGTGTGAGATTAATTGGAAGAGAAGTATCATTTAATAGGCATATAAGTCTGTGCTCTGCAACCAGTCCTGAGCTAATAAAGTCCATGAGAGCTTTGCCATATATAAATGGAATAGCAAAACTTAAGGGTACAGCTGTGATTTGTCTTTTCCATGTGCTTTATGGATCTGTATTTCAAATCTTTTGGGAGGTAGGAAATTCTTCCTGATCTCACTGAAACAGCATTAGAGTAACTGGAGTAACAGAGCAAGTGTTATATATGTCAGCTCAAGAAATATCCTCCTGGCAGGAGAGCTGGAATTTATAAAATTCAGCTGTATTCAGAAGTGCTAACTCAAGTGTCTAAAGCCAGAGAAAATTTATTGCTTCATTTCAAAAGCACCTTTAGATGTTCAGTTAAATAATAAGGTGCTTCTGAGTCTTGTTTTTAAGGATATTCCTGTCACTTCACTAGGAATATTTATGTGAGTAACACAAGGGATACGCGGCTCACTGACAGAAAGATTTTAAACTTTTTAATGAAGTGGATGATTGAAGCAAGAAGGAATATGGGTAGAAATATTTGTTGTTGCCACTTCAGTTAATCAGAAGATGAACTTGTGCTTCCTCTCAGAGTGGAATACTGCATTTGTAATGGCTTACAGGATTTGCATGTAACTACTGGCCTTGTCATCTGGATGCCTGGATCAGGACTCATTAGAGAATGCAAATTAAATTAGTGTTCTGTGGATAGCAAAATAATACCCCTAATTTTGCTTCATTCAGTCAGCTTTGTTCATAAGCTTAGAAAAAACCCTTGTGAAGCAATTTAGAAACTTATAATAATGTTAAACAGAACCTTATTTCAAAATGATGGTATTTTGAGCCAAGAATAAATTGGGTTCATAGAATATGTAGCATTGGCTTGTTTGGCCAAGCATTTTTAGGTTAATATTTTATTTACTAAAAGTAACCTCCAGAAAGTGCTATTTTGATGGAGCACTTCAGCGCTGGTATGAATCAAATGCTAGTATGTCTACAGAAAGTAGACAAGTAAAAAGGATATAGGAATTTCTCAGCACCTTCAGTCAGTATTTTTAAAGGGATTACAGCCTGTGAATACATGGATGAACAAAGTATATCTTCTGCTTTTAAATCCAATGTGCTGTGCGTGAAGTAGCATCAAATTTAGAGATGTTTTGGTGAATTTAATCTCTGCTTCCAGTTGCAGTCCAGCTCTTCTCATAACAAGTTTGTGTGCTTCTGTCCTTCTGGAGCAGTTTGTTGGTCTGGATGTGCAGCAGACTTGTGGGTGCATCCCAGAGGGAAAAAGAATGTGATATGGTGTTGGTTTTACTCACTGCTTCATCAGAGCTCATGGTTCAGATAAATAATTGCTGTGGAACTCACTGTGGAGGAGGATGTCATTAGTTCACAGTACTTAAAGATGCATGATCCTGCTTCATGGAGATTTCTGTGGGTGACTGGTGCCTGCGTCTGTGCTTGCCACTGATGACCTGCACTGCTTATCCCTATAGGCTCATCAGCGCCTCCATACAGTGCCAGCTTGCTTTACACACTTAGTTTAGACTTGGAAAGGCAAATGCAGTGCTTACTGTTACCAAACAAGAAAGTAGCTTTTATTCCTCTCTCCCTGGATATTTAAATGCTCCACTGAGTACCTTCAGCAAGCAGATGTTTTTAAAAAACTGGCATATTTCTGACTGACTTCCACAATGGACATGGGGGAAGTCCTTTTATCATAAGGATCATCCCTGCTCCTGAGTTCTGTTTTCCATCAGCAAGGAAAAGGCAACGGTTGCTGAATTAAAATGGTGTTTCTTTCTCTGGAGGGTATGAACTTCTCTAGGGACGAAAAAAAGAGAGGTAGACAAATGGAAACAAATGAAGAAGGCTAGATGCCCTCAAAACAGGGGAGAAGTAGATGACAACAGGGAGAAAGTAGCGGCTGATCTTGAGCAGTTTGACTCTTGAAGTTGAGGTGATCCAGGCTGTACCACAGCTGTCTGGCTCATCTCTGTGCTGTGCCATGGATTTGTCATAGGCCTTCAGAAAAGATGTGTTGGTTGATTTCAGTGGGACTAGAAGCCTTGCTGAGGAATTGAATTTGGCTTTTTGTATCTCAGTTCCACTGACAGAAAGGAGGAAATGGGACTGATAAAAGGCTCTTTACATTGAGCTGGATAATTGGACTTTTTACTTAAACAGAGATGAAAATTAGCACTACAGATCTTGATGTACTTGATTAAGGTTTACCTCTGCTTTTCAACTAGCTGGTGTGTGTGTTTTAAATTAATTTGGCACTTCATTAATAGCAGTTTCATAAAGCTGCTAACTTATCCTTTGAGAAGAAGGAAAAAGTTAACCTCTGCTTGCCAAATAGTACTATAAAGATACGCTAATTAGAAAAAATGAAAAGTGATAGAAGTGAGTGACGATACAAAAATGGGATGCTACTCTGGCTTGGAAGCAGGAAAGCAAATGGAGACTATTTAATTATTTAAGGAACAATAAATGAAAAGTCTGGTTCTCAAGTGACAGTAAAAGGAGAGACAAACAGAATTTTAAAAGGTTAGGAAAGAGAAACAATGCATAAAGAAAGTAGAAGGTGGGCAGGAAGGGACCAAAGGGTCAAGGGATGGACTTAAAATTTCTATGGAGTTTTCAGCTGGAGAATACTGCCTGTATATTGTGCTTGCAGTATTTTACTCAAATTGTGAAAGTTGTTCTTTGAAGTGGCCCCCCATTGTTCTCCTGGGGGGTCACTTCATGTTCCCACTTCATCCTCTGGATGCACAACCTCAGTTAATAGGACGTGCTTTTAAAGACAACGTGTCTTAAGTGTTGGGCTTTCTTAAGAGGTTCACTTTGTGGATGTTGTCAGTTTTAATGGTGCTGTCATTTACTTCTGTCAAAACTGCTTCCTCCACCAAACAATAGCATTGGTTTTAAATGGACTATTTTTTGCAGTTTACCAAAACTGGGTTACACACTTTTGCAACTGTACTCACTAAAGATACATTGTATGTCAAGATCATGAGTATTCAACATTTCATTACAAATGTTTGCATTCAGAGGTAGTGAGACATATGAAAAGCATATGAAGGCTGTTTCCCTCATGTAGATTACAAATGTGTATTGTTTTGGTGGAATTTGCTTTTTGCAAAATATTCTTGTAATACTTACAAAATATACATTTTTATATGCTTGTGAATAATTTGTGGCAAAAAGGGTGAAGCCTTTGGACGTGAAAATAAATCCATGGTGCTTGCCATTGTAAAGGCATTGGAATTAAAAGAAAAGGAAAAGCACTGTGTCAACAGTGCTAAGTTCCTGCAAGTACTCCCTCTCCTTTATAGGAGTACTCGCTCCCTTCTTCCTCTTTAAAGAGGAACTGCAACAGAAATTTTGTGTGAAATTGCTTGTTTGGTCACATATGGTTATGCAAGCAGTGATGGTTATATATCTTAGTGATGAAACTTCATCTTATCAGCAGTAAAACCAAAATAAATTTAAGTTACTGGTGTTTTTATTCTTGACTTTTAAACCTGTTTCTATTCTGTGTTTGGAAATGAAAATAGGCACAATCTCTTTAGACTTCCATTTCAAATATTTTTTATTTTTAATTCTTCACATAGTAGTGTTTGTATACTTTTTTCCATACACTCTTTTCTTAAACAAACAAACAAACAAACAAACAAACAAAAGGCAAAAACCCCAGGAAATCTTTTCTTACACTTCTGAAAACACTTATATAATGCTTTTTTTCAGTCTGAAGATTTATTTGGAAATGTTGATGTTCTGTTACACTTACCTCCATCTAGGCAAAAACCCGGTATTTGCCAGGAGAAGAAATTGTAGAATCAATATGTGCAAATATAGGAGTTGCAGAAGAGGGAAGGTCCTCAATGGCAGGAGACTGTTCACAAGACTGGAAATCGGTAAATCCAGGGGTTAGTCTTAATAGTAAATCTTGCTAGAGCTGGGTTTGGTTTTGTTGGGGTTTTTTTCCTAGACATACTGCAAATGGTCTTTAAAATTTATCTTGATTCTTACATTGTTCTAAGTGTCAAAAGAGTGACCCTTAGTTTGTTTTCTTCTCCTAAAATGAAGTTATCAGGCTAATTCTGCCATTGCAACCTTCAAAAAGGTCCTTTTTGCCCTTGTTTTCAGCTTTGTTGACACCAGGTCATTGAGATGAGAATTGGTGACTTTTAAACAGTCTATTTTTAACAAAGTTTGTAATAGAGCATTACTGTTCATGAATGTGTGTCAGTCCCAGTCTGCACAAGTACTAAAAGGGAAGGCATGTATCAAGAGGAGATCTGCTTCTAAGTACTCATTTTCAACTTTGTTGTTTTGTGGGTGTGCCTGGTCCTGTTCTCTAGGTGGGAGTACCAATTTTTACTTTGCTGCTGCAAGGACATCTCTTTTTCAAAGCTGAGAGATTCCAAACTGAAATATTTTTCAAAGGAATGGTTTATATCATGTAATCAAACAAGATACAAGTGGAAAATTTTGGTTTCTAGGATCTCCTAATTTGGAGCGAAATAACTCCTCAAACTTCAGATCACAGTATTTCTCAGACCTTTAGTTGTCACTTCTAACACACTGCATATAACCAAAGCACACAATTTGAATAGAGTAAGAACATCTCAGCTTTAACTGAAAAGCAGCACATGGATGACAGCAGGCAATCCAGGTAATCCTTTCTCTACCTGTATGTTTTGAGGCTGCAGAGCTGACATGTCATGTCCCTATACACCGGATTTGTGACCCCTTCTTGGTTATAAGCAAGACTGTTGTCATTGAAAGGTTAATAATTTCTGTTCAGAAAATTTATTGGTCATTTTCTCTTCCCAAAATCTTTCACAGGTTTTGCCCTTTGTCAGAAAACATTTTATCTGTATTCTGCTCATCACTTTCATCACTTACATGGTATGCTTATTGGCATCTCTGATGCATAGTAGGTGTTAGGAGTAATTTCTTGATGGAAAGGGTTATCAAGAATTGGAACAGGTGTTTGAGTCACCATCCTTGTAGGTGTTTGGAACATGTATAGATAAGGCACTTAGGGACATGGTTTAGTGGTGGACTTGGCAGTGCTGAGTTAACAGTTGGACTCAAAGATCTTTTCTAACCTAAATGATTCTAGGATTCTATAAATACTTATTTTGCTAGAGTAGGACTTGACAGGATTTAGACATGCAAGAAACCTAAATCTTTGGCTCAGGAAACAATCCTGATGGATACAAATGGTATTTCAATAACTTTCGATCCAAAAATGTTTCTTGCAAAGCGACAGGACTGTTCTTCTTGCCAGTCATGGCAGGTGCTCCATCTGTACAAATACCACCTAATTTGAACGAGTCAAGCTTAACTTTTTTTTTCCCCCAGTATCTGCTACATCTTTGACAAATTTTTTCTCTATTTTTTAAACAAGTGTGAGGCAGCAGTGTGGAATGAAATGGACAGAGGCCAACCAATTACTTAATTATAGTAGATTTTAGTGACTTTAAATACCATAGCTGACAGAGAAAGATTGAATTTTTAAGGATCAGCTATCAGGGAAGTACACTTCCGTATTCCCATCTAGAAAAAAAAAAAACAAAACCAACCAACCAACCACGAAAAAACAAAACACACCCCCCCCCCCC